>CM040834.1:10795473-11017973 GCA_022828995.1 Vimba vimba | reverse complement strand
TGGGTGCTTGCTAGAGTTTTTTGTGGTTACTAGAGCATTTCTAGACGTTGCTATTGTAACGGGCGTGTTTTGTCTTTAACAGTTTTATGTTAGATTGGATGCACGTCCATTAACTCTTGTATGTTCTGCGTTGTGTTCTTGTTGTGAGTGAAGAAAGGACCTGGACCACGACCAACTGCTGGTTGCTCTTTTATTGAAGGCAGAATGGTGGATTTGTCTCTGTACAAATCACAAAAATATTCATAAGGCTGTTATACATGCAGTCTCCTCCACACAGATCTCAAGCTCCTCCTCTCAGCTGGCCTAGCGCAGACTGCACATACATACATGACTGATAAAACTTAGTATCAACAAAAATACTTTTAAATAAAAATGTGAAAATGAATTAAATAAATTATAAAATGCTCAATGTAATTGACATGAATTTCTTTTACATTCTTAATAAAACCAATGTATGCCAGATGAATAATAATGAACATTATAAACATACCTGTACAAATCACAAAAATATTCATAAGGCTGTTATACATGCAGTCTCCTCCACACAGATCTCAAGCTCCTGTTAGCAGATAAACACACAGAAAACCCTGTAGACTAGCACGTGGAAACATGTCTAACTTTACTTTAAAGCTTGCAAAAAGTCTGTTTACAAGGTTTATATTCGATTGACACATTAACTGCATGTTCACAACCTCAAAACTAATATTTATACATGAATAAAACAAGGTTTGTATCGTCCAAAAACTGAAATAAGTGTTTAAAACTGACGTGCAAAATAATACATTACCTCCTCTCAGCTGGCCTAGCGCAGACTGAAAGAAGCGCATAAATGACGACACAAGGCCTGCGACCTCTTAAAGTGACGGTACAGGTATTAACACCATGGTCTGAATACAACATTCAGGCATAAATACTGGCAATAAAACAGATCTTAAACAAAGAAAACAATGTACTTAAGGATTTGGTGACATTTCAACCGTAAAAGTAAAGATATCATTTCAACCTGGTTACATTCACCCCTCCTGAAATTCACCAACATCCTGATAAAGTGGAGTCTCTGGACTGTAAGGAACACATAATACGTCGGCTACTGACACAATCTGGCCCAAATGAAAAAGAATATATATATCTATATCTATATATATATAGACCTAGTCTACAGTCAACTTAGAAGTCACCTTACATACAAGGTTCAGGGAAGAAAGAGGTTGATCAGGTCTCTGAATTCCCTTAGCTCAATGCGACGCCTGTTACGCCACACAACACTTGGCCCAAAAAAACTTGTCCCACAGACATTTGCATGTATCAATGTACATAACACAGTCCTAAAAAAAAATACTATAACATATACTACAATAACATTACCAACATATATCAAGTATGTTGACTCAACTCTGCAAAACAAAGAGAGATTGGGAACGGCTCCCAAACAAAATGTTAGAACCCCTCAGAAATGGTTTCTGAACCATGGATTCTATCAGTCTGTTCACTGATTTCACTACTCTCCCTGCACGTGTTCTAACATGACCATCAGCTGCGGTGTGTGTGTGCGGGTCAGTGTGAACCAATGCGTCAGCATGTGGTGAGTGTGAAATATCTGATCGTGGTGCAAGTGAAATGGTTGGGTAATCAGCAATGGCACCAACAGGACTGTGTACTGGACTAGGCTGGTCCAGCTCTTCTGAATCAGCTGACTCAGATTCAGGTGGGACTTCAGGTGACAAAACTGCAAGACTCTCACCCTCTCTGGAATCTGACAGGTTCTGTGCACTGTCATCTTGAGTCAATAACCCTGACACTGAGGCTGTATCATCATCACAGTCTTCCTGATCAGACTCCTCGCTGGCCAAAGACTGATCTTTTGCATGGGTATCCTGGCTCTCATCCATCCCAGAGAGTGGCAAGAAGTTGACCTCCAACAAAAGATTCCTGTGCACAACTCTTGTGTGTCCCTCTGCATCCTGTATTTTGTAGACATGGATATTGGGATTTGCACCAACAACTGTGTACACTCCATCCTCCCATTTGTCAGCCAACTTCCTCTTCCCTCGTTCTCCCTTATTTGCTACTAAAACACGATCTCCCACAAAGAGGTAGGTACCCTTGACACGTTTGTTGTATTGCCGGGCCTGGTGCTGTTGCTCAGTGGAAGAATGTTTCTGTGCAATTTCCATAGCACTTTTGAGGCAAGAAAGCAGGGACTTGGCATATGAGTCATAGTCAACAACCCCTGGGTCGTTCAAAACCCGCTTAAACAGAATATCCACCGGCAATCTAGGTACACGCCCGAACATCAAGAAGAAGGGAGCGTAACCCGTAGTCTCATGAACGGTGGCGTTATAGGCAAACGTGAGGGTCTGAATTTGTTGTGGCCACTGGTGTTTTTCCTTAAGGGGAAGGGTACGAAGCATATTACCCAAAGTGCGATTAAATCGCTCTGTTCCCCCATTGCCCATGGGGTGGTAAGCTGTCGTATGAGATTTTATAACACCAGCCAGACGAAGGAGCTCTGCTATCAAGTTGCTCTCGAAATTGGTGCCCTGATCGGAATGTAGTCTCTCAGGGAAACCATAAACACAGAACACATTGTCCCAGAGCTTTTTGGCGACTTGCTTTGCTGTCTGATTGGCACAAGGGAATGCATGGGCAAGTTTGGTGAAGTGGTCGGTGACCACTAGGACATCCACAGAACGCTGCTTACTGTCCTCTGCCGACCAAAAATCCATGCACACTAACTCCATCGGGGCAGAGCTCTTGATGCTTTCTAGGGGTGCACGAGCAGCAGGTTCTGGCGACTTCCCAAACACACATCTCTGACAGCATCTGACATGTGCCCTCACATCCCTCTCCATATCAGGCCAGTAAAATCGCTGCCTTGCAAGTGAGAGAGTACGGTCCTGACCTTGATGACCTGCCATATCATGTATGCCCAACAATGCCTTTTCCTTTAGACTCAGAGGCAACACATATTGAGATCTTCTCTGCTTGGACACGGGATCTCTCGTCACCCGATACAACATCCCGTCATGGACTTCTAACTTGTCCCATTGCTTGAACAATCTGAGGACCTTCGAATCAACGCCATGCCTTTCCCGCCTAGATGGTCGCTTCCTGGCTGCAACGAAAGATAACACCTTAGAGATGCTGGGGTCTTGCTCTTGACTCAGCTGCAGCTCCTGAGCGGAGAACATGGGCGTAATATCCTGACCACTCGACAGCTGTTGGACGTGTTGGGCCAGATAGAGTGCCCTGGATTCTGCTGCGTCAATCCAATCACAGTGTGCCTGACAAAGAGCTCTGATCTCGGCTGAATCACACACCACCTTGAACGTTGGATGGTCCCCTGATCTGTAGCTTTGAGACTGGCAGCTGACCCTGAAAGCATCCTGCACAGACTCCTCCTCTACCCCATTTGCTTCCTGAATCAGAGTGGGATATGGTTCCTTCAGCAGCCTCTGACAAATGGGCTTCGCGAAGAGATCACGACTCAAGGCATCAGCTACCACATTCCTTTTCCCGGGCAGGTGTTTTAGATCAAAGGAGTAAGACGCAAGCTTAGAGACCCAGCGGATTTCACATGCATCAAGCTTTGGCTTTGTCAGAAGGTAAGTTAGAGGATTATTATCCGTCCAAACTGTGAAGCTACGGCCTTTTAGCCAGTGGCTGAACTTTTCACAGACACTCCACTTCAGAGCCATGAACTCCAGTCTGTGAGCTGGATACTTCCGTTGTGACGCACTGAGGGTCTTGCTTGCAAAAGCAACTGGCCTAGCCTTGGACTCTCCTCGTGGCACTTGAGAGAGCACTGCTCCAAGTCCATCCAATGAAGCATCGACTGACAGAATAAAAGGCTCGTCAAAGTTTGGATGGGCCAGCACAACACATTCCAACAGCATGGTCTTCAACCGGTCAAAAGCAGTTCCACATTCTACCGACCAGTCTGCAGGAGTAAGCTTGCGATAGGCACCTAGAGGCTTCTTATCTCTAGCTGACCGTCCCCGTCTCTTTTGTCCAGCCGTAAGTGCGAACAAGGGCTTCGCAATGGAGGAACAGTTTGGGATGAAATGCTGGTAGTAAAATACCATGCCAAGGAAAGATTTGATTCTCCGGAGAGAAGGCGTGCACTCATCATCCTCCATGAGGTCTCGTACTGTCATTTGGGTGATGACCTCCACTTTGGCAGGATCGACGGCCACACCCTCACCATTAATGACATGTCCAAGGAATCCGACTTGTTCTCGAAGCAGATAGCACTTTTTCGGAGCCAGTTTCAAGTTATTCTCTCGCAACCTCTGGAATACTGTGCGGAGTCTGGACAGGGCCTCATCCTCTGACGATGCAAAGACAAGAAGATCGTCAAGATAACACAGGAGTTTTGTGAAGTTCATGTCCCCAAAGATCCCAATCATCATTCTCATGAAGGACGCTGGACTGTTACACAGTCCCTGTGGCATGCGATTATATTCATGCAGTCCAAGGGGGGTTGTGAAAGCTGTGTACTTCTTGTCATCTTCGTGCATTGGGATGTTGAAAAAGCCAGAGGTGAGGTCCATCGTACTAAAGAGGCAATTGCCACCAAGAGCAGCCAGACAGTCAGACTGATGCGGCAAGGGATGGGCGTCCTTTAAGGTTCGGGCATTCAGCCACCTGAAATCCGTGCAGATCCGCAACCCACCGTCTTTCTTCCACACCATCACTAGTGGCGAAGCATACTCGCTTGAGGACTTCCTGATAATCCCCTTTTCCTCCATATCATTGAGAACCTGCCTCAACTTCTGATAGTGGGCAGGAGGGACTCTCCTGTACGGCAAGCGAAAAGGGCGATCGTCGGTGAGATGAATGCGGTGTGTGTATCCCTTGACCTCACCACAGTCCAATGAATGCTTGGAGAAGATGTCATGATATTCAATTAATAGCTGTGTGAGCCTAGACTTACAGTCTTTACTGACCTGACATGCATCTATGTCAACATCACTTAGGCCCAACTCTGACAGGCTTTTGGCCAGCTGATCAGCTAAATAGGCACTGGGCGATGTGTCAGGTTGCTGTTGCAGTATGTCATGTACTTGTTTCTCTGTATGAGATTGCTGTATCTCAATGTCAGGTTGTTTGTTGCCTGCATCTGTTTGTTTCTCTGAAGCCGCATGTAAACCCTGAGAAGCAGCTAGATCCTCGATTGCCAAGCATGGAAACACATCAGCCAATTTGCAATTTCTCTTCAGTGTGACCGCTTTGTCAGATGGGTTAACAACTGTCATTGGCACCCATCTATCACCCCAGAGAGGTGTGACAAGACGGCCCACTAGAACACCTCGTGGCATGGCTTTGGAGTTGGTTGGCTCTACGACAACGGTGCTTCCAGGTGACATCGGCACGCTAGCAGGGAGTCTACCCCAAACCAAGTGTTCATGCCTGGGTAGAAGTATCACTGCTTGGGTGAGCTTGACGGTGCCTATTTTGTCAGGAACCTCACTCCCTCTCCAACGCTCGACATTGGTGAACATTGACAAGAACTGTTCAACATCGGGATCAGACTGATGCTCAGGTCTGGAAGCCATGCTCCAATAGTCATTATCACCCTTCAGAACACGAATCACGTGTTTGATGACATTGGAGCCCAAGATGAGATCATCATGCTGACCAGGCACAACCAAGGTAGGTACAACACAGCGAGCGCCATAAATCTGCATCTCCAAGTCATAAAAACCCTCAGGTCGAGTCTGCAGACCACCACAGCCAATCAAAACGATATTTTCTTCGGGATGCTGCTTCTCGGGCAAAACACCAGCAGAACTGAGTTTCTCTACCGCATGTTCGCTGATGCTACATGCCATAGAGCCAGAGTCCAACATGCCTTTAAACTGCACACTGTGATTGACAAGGGCAGTAGCATAAAACAACTCACTGAATGCTTCAAGCTTCTGTGTGGCTTGAATGACTATTTGGGTCCCTTTAGGTGCTTTGGCACAGTAGTCCTCATACAAGCGAGCTGGGTCGTGTGTATCAGAGAGGGATTTATCCACAGTACCCACACCGCCCCTCCCAGGGTGTGGGTTTTCTAGTTTAACTGTTGGTCCTGTCCACCAGCGCTGTTGGCAGGTTGAGAGCGGCGCTGGTTGGTCTGATCAGGGCAGTCCCTCTTCCAGTGGCCAGGTGATAAGCACTTCAAACACCTGTTCTCTCGCCTGCAGTGTGACAATGTGGAATGATCAGAAGCCCTACAAACCCTGCACACCTTTTGAGAAGAGTGAGGCACTGCGGCTTGAGCTTTGGGGTTAGCTGGCACTTGTGTATGCTGTGTAACCAGTCGGTCTAACAAGTTCACCAAACTCCTCATGCAGACATTGTCAACACTCGCAGTAGTCATGGGCACCGGAGATGGCACCGACGATACAGTGGTGTTTGGGGCTGGTGTATTCTCAGCCATAGGCACATGGCACTGGGAATGGACTTTGTGCACTGCTGTGCTCAGCTTATGTGGCCTAACAGTTGCAGCTTGAGCTTTCTGTCCCTGCATGTGCTCATCAAGCCTCTCTTGGATCTCACATGCCGACCATTTCTCCGCAGACTTGAACTTGAAAACACTTGCAAGAGACTGGTCTGGGCAGTGTTTGATAAACATCATACTGACTTCATGACCTGGGTCATCAATGCTTCGGCCTTGCCTTTTCAGATACTCATCAGCTACATCAACTGTTTTGTTTAGCCTTATCCAATATTCCATAGCATCTTCACCTGGTATGGGTAATGTATTGTAGAAATCTGCTAAAGGCATGCTTGAGTAAGTCAGTTCGCTAAAGTGTTGCTTCAGAATATCGAAAATCACGTGGGGATTTGCAGCATGGTCAATAGATGTGTTGTTACGCAGCTTTATCCTCACCACATCCCCTGCTTTGCCCATAAGCTTTGCCAGGACTTCCTGTGAATGCTCATGAACTGGAATAGCTCGCTTCTTTAAATACAGAGTCATAAGATTTTCCCACTCATGAACTGTGAATTTGTCTGAGCTATCACCTCTGAATATAGGAGGCTCTCTTACATCTGACTGCATGACAACCTTGACGTTAGGCAATGTCATCTCTGAGGGCTGTACAGGAGCTGTACTGATGTTGTGTGTGCACCTGTCAGATTGTAGCTTAGCTGTAATGGACTCACCTAGCTTCTCAGCTAACTGTGTAATGAGTGAGCCTAAGTCTGGATTCTGCTCGACTTGGCTAGGCATGGCACGATCTACATAACGTGTAGAGGTAAGCTGTGGGGTGTGTAACGCTGTGACACTAGGCCCTGGTGTTCTGGATTCTAAGGGTCGAAAGAACAAACCCCTCCCCACACCAAACTGGTCCTCGATAGAATCACGCTCAGCATCGTTAACATCACCCTCAACAAAATATGTGTAACCCTCTGCCATATTTCAATCACTCCATACACAGAAAGAAAAAAAAATATGAGAGTAAAAAAAAAATAGCCAATAAAATAAAATCTTAATGGTTAAACCGGAAGAGCAAAAAAAACGGATCTAGATAATCACAACAATCAGCAATCAATTGCACATCAGTAAAGCACTCTCTTAAATGCTGTTATATTGAAGAAGACAAAAAAATAAACATCAGGTTGCAGTCCAAGGAAATACCTGACCACGGTAAAAGGTGAGTGAATGCAGCTTCCCACGGCGAACGAGCTGACGTCGATCTTCAGACCAATCCTTGAAGAGTCACGGCACCATTGTAACGGGCGTGTTTTGTCTTTAACAGTTTTATGTTAGATTGGATGCACGTCCATTAACTCTTGTATGTTCTGCGTTGTGTTCTTGTTGTGAGTGAAGAAAGGACCTGGACCACGACCAACTGCTGGTTGCTCTTTTATTGAAGGCAGAATGGTGGATTTGTCTCTGTACAAATCACAAAAATATTCATAAGGCTGTTATACATGCAGTCTCCTCCACACAGATCTCAAGCTCCTCCTCTCAGCTGGCCTAGCGCAGACTGCACATACATACATGACTGATAAAACTTAGTATCAACAAAAATACTTTTAAATAAAAATGTGAAAATGAATTAAATAAATTATAAAATGCTCAATGTAATTGACATGAATTTCTTTTACATTCTTAATAAAACCAATGTATGCCAGATGAATAATAATGAACATTATAAACATACCTGTACAAATCACAAAAATATTCATAAGGCTGTTATACATGCAGTCTCCTCCACACAGATCTCAAGCTCCTGTTAGCAGATAAACACACAGAAAACCCTGTAGACTAGCACGTGGAAACATGTCTAACTTTACTTTAAAGCTTGCAAAAAGTCTGTTTACAAGGTTTATATTCGATTGACACATTAACTGCATGTTCACAACCTCAAAACTAATATTTATACATGAATAAAACAAGGTTTGTATCGTCCAAAAACTGAAATAAGTGTTTAAAACTGACGTGCAAAATAATACATTACCTCCTCTCAGCTGGCCTAGCGCAGACTGAAAGAAGCGCATAAATGACGACACAAGGCCTGCGACCTCTTAAAGTGACGGTACAGGTATTAACACCATGGTCTGAATACAACATTCAGGCATAAATACTGGCAATAAAACAGATCTTAAACAAAGAAAACAATGTACTTAAGGATTTGGTGACATTTCAACCGTAAAAGTAAAGATATCATTTCAACCTGGTTACACTATGGTGTTCAGGGTGGTTGATAAGGTGTTTTTGTTAGTTGCTATGGTGTTACTAGGTGGTTGGTAGTTGTCAAAGATGGTTACTATGGAGTTTTTAGAGAGTTCTTAAAATCTTTAATAACGAGTGCCTTCTGTACGGCACTCGGCCTGCGGCCTCGTGCCTATGGCCGAATAGGCACAAGCATGGAGCGATATCGCAAGGCCACGAGAGTAAAATTGCTTTAAAAAATATAAAAAAAATACAAAAATGTTTTTTTTTGGTTTAGGGTAGTTGCTAGGGAGCTCTTAGTGGTTGCTAGGGTGCTGAAACTGGTTGCTAGGGTGTGGCTATGAAGATTTTAGGCCATAACTTATTGGCTGCTTGATAATATAAATCCTCTGAGGGAGAGAGAGAGGGAGAGATGCAGGGGTGTCAGGCCCTTTGGAGTGGTGTGTGTGTGAAAACGTCGGTTGGGATTCAAATATTTTTAGAACTCCCAATGTAAAGTCAATGGGGACTTTTTTGGCCGCTTTTTCGTCCGCTGTGCGAACATCGTACACCCGATCGCTTAGAAAAGTCATAGCACACCTCTCCTCAATGAGCCGGTCGATTTGACACTTCACTCAGGGGTCTGTGACAAACGGTGCGGGGCGAGTTTCGCGCCAAACTTTGTCCAGAATAATAATAATAACTAGAATGTACATTTCCTGAAGAAAATGTGAAGTGGTGCTTGCAGTGGCAAAATTCGCCACTGGGCAGATGCTAACACAATTACCATGTTGTGATACCACGTTTTAGCATTATTTACCATGATTTACCATGATTCTAAGATGATTTACTACGATTTACCACATTCCAGCATGATTTACTATGATTAACATGTCGTTAGAATGATGCTAGCATGATTAGCATGTTGTTAACATGATTAGCATTTTGGTAGCATGATGCTAGCATAATTAGCATGTTGCTTGCATGCTTTTAACAAGATGCTAGCATGATTAGCATGTTGCTAGCATAATGCTAGCATTATTAGCATGTTGCTAGCATGATGCTAGCTTGATTAGCATGTTGGTAGCATGCTTTTAACAAGATGCTAGCATGATTAGCATTTTGCTAGCATGTTTTTAGCTAGACGCTAACATGATTAGCATGTTGTTAACAATATGGTAGCTTAATTAACATGCTGCTAGCATGATGCTAGCTTGATTAACATGTTTGCTAGCATGATGTTAGCTTGATTAGCATGTTGGTAGCATGATGCTAGCATGATGTTAGCTTGATTAGTATGATGTTAGCATGATGCTAGTTTGATTAGCATGTTGATAGCATGATGCTAGCTTGATTAGCATGATGGTAGCATAATGCTAGCATGATTAGCATGTTGCTAGCATGATGCTAGCATGTTGCTAGTATGTTTTTAACAAGATGCTGTTGCCAGGTGGTTGCTAGGGTGTTCTGGGTGGTTGCTATGGTGTTGCTAGGCAGTTGCTAAGGTGTTCTGAGTGGTTGCTAGGCAGTTGCTAGGGTATTCTTGGTGGTTGCTAGGGCGTTGCTAGGTGGTTGCTAGGGTGTTCTGGGTGGTTGCTATGGTGTTGCTAGGCGGTTGCTAGGGTATTATGGGTGGTTGCTAGGCGGTTGCTAGGGTATTCTTGGTGGTTGTTATGGTGTTGCTAGGGTATACTGGGTGGTTGCTAGGCGGTTGCTTGAGTATTCTTGGTGGTTGCTAGGGTGTTGCTAGGTGGTTGCTAGGCTGTTCTGGGTGGTTGCTATGGTGTTGCTAGGCGGTTGCTAGGGTATTCTGGGTGGTTGCTATGGTGTTGCTAGGGTATTCTGGGTGGTTGCTAGGCAGTTGCTAGGGTATTCTGGATGGTTGCTAGGGCGTTGCTAGGCAGTTGCTAGGGTGTTCTGGGTGGTTGCTATGGTGTTGCTAGGCAGTTGCTATGGTATTTTGGGTGGATGCTAGAGCGTTACTAGGCAGTTGCTAGGGTGTTCTGGGTGGTTGCTAGGCAGTTGCTAGGTGTTCTGGGGGGTTGCTAGGCAGTTGCTAGGGTGTTCTGGGTGGTTGCTAGAGTTTTTTGGTGGTTACTAGAGCATTTCTAGACGTTGCTAGGGTGTTCAGGGTGGTTGCTAAGGTATTTTTGTTAGTTGCTATGGTGTTACTAGGTGGTTGGTAGTTGTCAAATATGGTTACTATGGAGTTTTTATAGAGTTCTTAAAATCTTTAATAACGAGTGGCCTGTGGCCTCGTGCCTATGGCCGAATAGGCACAAGCATGGAGCGATATCGCAAGGCCACGAGAGTAAAATTGCTTTAAAAAATACAAAAAAATTAAAAAAAAAATTTATTTTGGTTTAGGGTGGTTGCTAGGGAGCTCTTAGTGGTTGCTAGGGTGCTGAAACTGGTTGCTATGGTGTGGCTATGAAGATTTTAGGCCATTACTTATTGGCTGCTTGATAATATAAATCCTCTGAGGGAGAGAGAGAGGGAGAGACGCAGGGGTGTCAGGCCCTTTGGAGTGGTGTGTGTGTGAAAACGTCGGTTGGGATTCAAATATTTTTAGAACTCCCAATGTAAAGTCAATGGGACTTTTTTGGCCGCTTTTTCGTCCGCTGTGCGAACATCGTACACCCGATCGCTTAGAAAAGTCATACCACACCTCTCCTCAATGAGCCGGTCGATTTGACACCTCACTCAGGGGTCTGAGACAAACGGTGCGGGGCGAGTTACGCGCCAAACTTTGTCCAGAATAATAAGAATAACTAGAATGTACATTTCCTGAAGAAAATGTGAAGTGGTGCTTGCAGTGGCAAAACTCGCCACTCGGTTGCTAGGGTGCGGTTAGCTAGATTTTAGCAAGATGATAACAAAATTAACATCATGCTAGCATGATAAGCATGTGACTAACATAATGCTAGCACCATGTTAGCATGATTAGCATATTGCTAGCATGATTATTATGTTGCTAGGATGATGCTAGCATGTTTTTACCACGTGGCTAGCATAGTTTACCATGATTTACCATAGTTTACCATGATTTACCATAGTTTACCATGATTTACTATAGTATACCATGATTTACCATGCTCAAGTATGATTTACTGATTCAAGCATGATTTACCATAGTTTACCATGATTTACCATAGTTTACCATGATTTACTATAGTATACCATGATTTACCATGTTCAAGTATGATTTACTGATTCAAGCATGATTTACCATAGTTTACCATGATTTACCACGATTTACCATAGTTTACCATGATTTACTATAGTATACCATGATTTACCATGTTCAAGTATGATTTACTGATTCTAGCATGATTTAGCATTGTTTACCATGATTTACCACGATTTACCATAGTTTACCATGATTTACTATAGTATACAACGATTTACCATGTTCAAGTATAATTTACTGATTCTAGCATGATTTACCATAGTTTACCATGATTTACCATAGTTTACCACGATTTACCATAGTTTACCATGATTTACCATAGTTTACCATGCTAGCTTGATTATCATGTTGATAGCATGATGCTAGCATTTTTTACCATGTTGCTAGCATGGTTTACAATGGTTTACCATGATTTACCACGATTTACCATAGTTTACCATGATTTACTATAGTATACCATGATTTACCATGTTCAAGTATGATTTACTGATTCTAGCATGATTTACCATAGTTTACGATGATTTACCATAGTTTACCATTATTTACCACGATTTACTATAGTTTACCATGATTTACTATAGTATACCATGATTTACCATGTTCAAGTATGATTTACTGATTCTAGCATGATTTTTCATAGTTTACCATGATTTACCATAGTTTACCATGATTTACCACGATTTACCATAGTTTACCATGATTTACTATAGTATACCACGATTTACCATAGTTTACCATGATTTACCATAGTTTACCATGCTAGCTTGATTATCATGTTGATAGCATGATGCTAGCATTTTTTACCATGTTGCTAGCATGGTTTACAATGGTTTACCATGATTTACCACGATTTACCATAGTTTACCATGATTTACTATAGTATACCATGATTTACCATGTTCAAGTATGATTTACTGATTCTAGCATGATTTACCATAGTTTACCATGATTTACCATAGTTTACCATTATTTACCACGATTTACTATAGTTTACCATGATTTACTATAGTATACCATGATTTACCATGTTCAAGTATGATTTACTGATTCTAGCATGATTTTTCATAGTTTACCATGATTTACCATAGTTTACCATGATTTACCACGATTTACCATGATTTACCATAGTTTACCATGCTAGCTTGATTATCATGTTGATAGCATGATGCTAGCATTTTTTACCATGTTGCTAGCATGGTTTACAATGGTTTACCATGATTTACCACGATTTACCATAGTTTACCATGATTTACTATAGTATACCATGATTTACCATGTTCAAGTATGATTTACTGATTCTAGCATGATTTACCATAGTTTACCATGATTTACCATAGTTTACCATTATTTACCACGATTTACTATAGTTTACCATGATTTACTATAGTATACCATGATTTACCATGTTCAAGTATGATTTACTGATTCTAGCATGATTTTTCATAGTTTACCATGATTTACCATAGTTTACCATGATTTACCACGATTTACCATAGTTTACCATGATTTACTATAGTATACCATGATTTACCATGTTCAAGTATTATTTACTGATTCTAGCATTATTTATCATAGTTTACCATGATTTACCATGATTTACTATAGTATACCATGATTTACCATAGTTTACCATGATTTAGTATAGTATACCATGATTTACCATGTTCAAGTATGATTTACTGATTCTAGCATGATTTACCATAGTTTACCATGCTTTTCCATAGTTTACCATGATTTACCATAGTTTACCATGATTTACCACGATTTACCAGTTTATCATGATTTACTATAGTATACCATGATTTACTATGTTCAAGTATGATTTACTGATTGTAGCATGATTTTTCATAGTTTACTATGATTTACCATAGTTTACCATGATTTACCACGATTTACCATAGTTTACCATGATTTACTATAGTATACCATGATTTACCATGTTCAAGTATTATTTACTGATTCTAGCATTATTTATCATAGTTTACCATGATTTACCATAGTATACCATGATTTACCATAGTTTACCATGATTTACCATGATTTACCATAGTTTACCATGATTTACTATAGTATACCATGATTTACCATGTTCAAGTATGATTTACTGATTCTAGCATGATTTACCATAGTTTACCATGCTTTTCCATAGTTTACCATGATTTACCATGATTTACCATAGTTTACCACGATTTACCATGATTTACCATAGTTTACCATGATTTACTATAGTATACCATGATTTACCATGTTCAAGTATGATTTACTGATTCTAGCATGATTTACCATAGTTTACCATGCGTTTCCATAGTTTACCATGATTTACCATGATTTACCATAGTTTACCACGATTTACTATAGTTTACCATGATTTACTATAGTATACCATGATTTACCATGTTCCAGTATGATTTACTGATTCTAGCATGATTTACCATAGTTTACCATGATTTACCACGATTTACCATAGTTTACCATGATTTACTATAGTATACCATGATATACCATGTTCAAGTATGATTTACTGATTCTAGCATGATTTATCATAGTTTATTTACCATGATTTACCATAGTTTACCATGATTTACCATAGTTTACCATGATTTACTATAGTATACCATGATTTACCATGTTCAAGTATGATTTACTATGATTCTAGCATGATTTACCATAGTTTACCATGATTTACCACGATTTACCATAGTTTACTATGATTTACTATAGTATACCATGATTTACCATGTTCAAGTATGATTTACTGATTCTAGCATGATTTACCATAGTTTACCATGCGTTTCCATAGTTTACCATGATTTACCATGATTTACCATAGTTTACCACGATTTACTATAGTTTACCATGATTTACTATAGTATACCATGATTTACCATGTTCCAGTATGATTTACTGATTCTAGCATGATTTACCATAGTTTACCATGATTTACCACGATTTACCATAGTTTACCATGATTTACTATAGTATACCATGATATACCATGTTCAAGTATGATTTACTGATTCTAGCATGATTTACCATAGTTTACCATGCTTTTCCATAGTTTACCATGATTTACCATGATTTACCATAGTTTACCACGATTTACCATGATTTACCATAGTTTACCATGATTTACTATAGTATACCATGATTTACCATGTTCAAGTATGATTTACTGATTCTAGCATGATTTACCATAGTTTACCACGATTTACTATAGTTTACCATGATTTACTATAGTATACCATGATTTACCATGTTCCAGTATGATTTACTGATTCTAGCATGATTTACCATAGTTTACCATGATTTACCACGATTTACCATAGTTTACCATGATTTACTATAGTATACCATGATATACCATGTTCAAGTATGATTTACTGATTCTAGCATGATTTATCATAGTTTATTTACCATGATTTACCATAGTTTACCATGATTTACCATAGTTTACCATGATTTACTATAGTATACCATGATTTACCATGTTCAAGTATGATTTACTATGATTCTAGCATGATTTACCATAGTTTACCATGATTTACCACGATTTACCATAGTTTACTATGATTTACTATAGTATACCATGATTTACCATGTTCAAGTATGATTTACTGATTCTAGCATGATTTACCATAGTTTACCATGATTTACCATAGTTTACCATTATTTACCACGATTTACCATAGTTTACCATGATTTACTATAGTATACCATGATTTACCATGTTCAAGTATGATTTACTGATTCTAGCATGATTTTTCATAGTTTACCATGATTTACCATAGTTTACCATGATTTACCACGATTTACCATAGTTTACCATGATTTACTATAGTATACCATGATTTACCATGTTCAAGTATTATTTACTGATTCTAGCATTATTTATCATAGTTTACCATGATTTACCATGATTTACTATAGTATACCATGATTTACCATAGTTTACCATGATTTAGTATAGTATACCATGATTTACCATGTTCAAGTATGATTTACTGATTCTAGCATGATTTACCATAGTTTACCATGCTTTTCCATAGTTTACCATGATTTACCATAGTTTACCATGATTTACCACGATTTACCAGTTTACCATGATTTACTATAGTATACCATGATTTACTATGTTCAAGTATGATTTACTGATTGTAGCATGATTTTTCATAGTTTACTATGATTTACCATAGTTTACCATGATTTACCACGATTTACCATAGTTTACCATGATTTACTATAGTATACCATGATTTACCATGTTCAAGTATTATTTACTGATTCTAGCATTATTTATCATAGTTTACCATGATTTACCATAGTATACCATGATTTACCATAGTTTACCATGATTTACCATGATTTACCATAGTTTACCATGATTTACTATAGTATACCATGATTTACCATGTTCAAGTATGATTTACTGATTCTAGCATGATTTACCATAGTTTACCATGCTTTTCCATAGTTTACCATGATTTACCATGATTTACCATAGTTTACCACGATTTACTATAGTTTACCATGATTTACTATAGTATACCATGATTTACCATGTTCCAGTATGATTTACTGATTCTAGCATGATTTACCATAGTTTACCACGATTTACCATAGTTTACCATGATTTACTATAGTATACCATGATATACCATGTTCAAGTATGATTTACTGATTCTAGCATGATTTATCATAGTTTACCATGATTTACCATAGTTTACCATGATTTACCATAGTTTACCATGATTTACTATAGTATACCATGATTTACCATGTTCAAGTATTATTTACTATGATTCTAGCATGATTTACCATAGTTTACCATGATTTACCACGATTTACCATAGTTTACTATGATTTACTATAGTATACCATGATTTACCATGTTTTAGTATGATTTACTATGATTCTAGGATGATTTACCATAGTTTACCATGATTTAGTCAAAAGAGCCAAGTCCCATCTCTATACTATGTTTTGATGCAGAGATATACGTTTTGCTAAACGGTTGCTAGGGTACTCTTTTTGGTTGTTATGGAGTTGCTTGACAGCTGCCAATGATGAAACTGCAAAGGCTTCTTGACACTTTGAATGATATAAACCAACTCCCATGCCTTTGTGACATTCAGAATGGAAGATATCCCTCTTTGGATTTTGGTTGCCAAGGTGCTCGACAATGGTTGCTATGGAGGGGCTAGGAAGTGTTGAGGTGATTCATGATTGGCCGTTTGCTGCCCCGAGTCAAATGAGACCACCCTCGTGTTTGTATGACAATTCAGTCTGGAGATATCCCTTTGATCTATTTCAATGGAAGTCTATGGGACTTGTTGCTAAGGTTCTCTAAATGGTTGCTAGGGCGTGGCTTGATAGCTTCACAATGAGCCTGAGAGACTGATTGGTCGTCTGAGTAAAATGAGCCCGCCCCCTTGTCTCTATGACACTGTGATCCAGAGCTACGTTCAATAGAAAATCCCTATGCAATTTACCATAGTAGGAAAATCATGTGTGTTTCACGGGACGTTCCTTCCCCATAGTAAGTCAATGGGGCAACTTTGGGCAGCTCTTGCCCCCCAGGGGTGCAACTTTTACCCCATTGTGAGGTATGTTCTTACAGAGCCTGTTAGCCTCTTCAAATGTGGCAAATCACACGTTTCTGCGAAATCCTCGCTCCGAGCTACAAGTGCTCAAAGTTCGTCGCAATGTTAAGTCATTGGGACTTTTTGGGCCGCTTTTTCGCCCCTGGGGCGAACACCGCACCCCCGATCGCTTATAAAAGTCATAGCACACCTCTCCTCAATGAGCCGGTCGATTTGACACCTCATTCATGGATCTGTGACAAACGGTGCGGGACAAGTTACGCGCCAAACTTTGTGTGGAATAATAATAAAAAGAAGAATAATAACTAGAATGTACATTTCCTGAAGAAAATGTGAAGTGGTGCTTGCAGTGGCAAAATTCGCCACTGGGCAGATGCTAACACAATTACCATGTTGTGATACCATGATATACATGACAGCATGACACTTTAGCAGTATTTACCACGATTTACCATGATTCTAAGATGATTTACTACGATTTACCACATTCCAGCATGATTTACTATGATTAACATGTTGTTAGAATGATGCTAGCATGATTAGCATGTTGTTAGCATGATTAGCATGTTGGTTGGATGATGCTAGCATGATTAGCATTTTGCTAGCATGTTTTTAGCTAGATGCTAACATGATTAGCATGTTACTAGCATTATGCTAGCTTGATTAGCATGTTGCTAGCATAATGCTAGCATGATTAGCATGTCTCTAGCATGATGCTAGCTTGATCAGCATGTTGCTAGCATAATTCTAACATAATTAGCATGTTGCTAGCATGATTAGCATGTTGGTTGGATGATGCTAGCATTATTAGCATGTTGCTAGCATGCTTTTAACAAGATGCTAGCATGATTAGCATTTTGTTAACATGTTTTTAGCTAGATGCTAACATGATTAGCATGTTACTAGCATTATGCTAGCTTGATTAGCATGTTGCTAGCATTATGCTAGCATGATTAGCATGTCTCTAGCACGATGCTAGCTTGATCAGCATGTTGCTAGCATAATGCTAACATGATTAGCATGTTGCTAGCATGATGCTAGCTTGATTAGCATGTTACTAGCATGATGCTAGCTTTATTAACATTTTGCTAGCATGATGCTAGCATGATTAGCATGTTGTTAACATGATGCTAGCTTGATTAACATGTTGCTAGCATGATGCTAGCTTGATTAGCATGTTGCTAGCATGATGCTAGCTTGATTAGCATGTTGCTAGTATGATGCTAGCATGATTAGCATGTTGCTAGCATGATTAGCATGTTGCCAGCATGTTTTTAGCAAAATGCTGTTGCCAGGTGGTTGCTAGGGTGTTCTGGGTGGTTGCTATGGTGTTGCTAGGCAGTTGCTAAGGTGTTCTGGGTGGTTGCTAGGCAGTTGCTAGAGTATTCTTGGTGGTTGCTAGGCAGTTGCTAGGGTATTCTTGGTGGTTGCTAGGGCGTTGCTAGGTGGTTGCTAGGGTGTTCTGGGTGGTTGCTATGGTGTTGCTAGGCAGTTGCTATGGTATTCTGGGTGGATGCTAGGGCAGTTGCTAGAGTGTTCTGGGTGGTTGCTAGGCAGTTGCTAGGTGTTCTGGGTGGTTGCTAGACAGTTGCTAGGGTGTTCTGGGTGGTTGCGAGTGCCTTATGTACGGCACTCGGCCTGCGGCCTCGTGCCTATGGCCGAATAGGCACAAGCATGGAGCAATTTCGCAAGGCCACGAGTGTAATATTGCTTTAATTTTTTAAAAAAAAGCAGTTGCTAGGGTGTTCTGGGTGGTTGCGAGTGCCTTCAGTATGGCACTCGGCCTGCGGCCTCGTGCCTATGGCCGAATAGGGTGTTCTGGGTGGTTCAGTACGGCACTCGGCCTGCGGCCTCGTGCCTATGGCCGAATAGGCACAAGCATGGAGCAATATCGCAAGGCCACGAGTGTAATATTGCGTTAAAAAATACAAAAAAATACAAAAAAATTTTTTTTTTGGTTTAGGGTGGTTGCTAGGGAGCTCTTAGTGGTTGCTAGGGTGCTGAAACTGGTTGCTAGGGTGTGGCTATGAAGATTTAAGGAAATTACTTATTGGCTGCTTGATAATATAAATCCTCTGAGGGAGAGAGAGAGGGAGAGACGCAGGGCTGTCAGGCCCTTTGGAGTGGTGTGTGTGTGAAAACGTCGGTTGGGATTCAAATATTTTTAGAATGCCCAATGTAAAGTCAATGGGGACTTTTTTGGCCGCTTTTTCGTCCGCTGTGCGAACATCGTACACCCGATCGCTTAGAAAAGTCATAGCACACCTCTCCTCAATGAGCCGGTCGATTTGACACCTCACTCAGGGGTCTGAGACAAAAGGTGCGGGGCGAGTTTCGCGCCAAACTTTTGTCCAGAATAAGAATAATAACTAGAATGTACATTTCCTGAAGAAAATGTGAAGTGGTGCTTGCAGTGGCAAAATTCGCCACTGGGCAGATGCTAACACAATTGACATGTTGTGATACCATTATTTACCACGATTTACCATGTTTCTAAGATGATTTATTACGATTTAACACATTCCAGCATGATTTACTATGATTAACATGTTGTTAGAATGATGCTAGCAGGATTAGCATGTTGTTAGCATGATTAGCATGTTGCTACCATGCTTTTAACAAGATGCTAGCATGATTAGCATGTTTGCTAGCATGTTTTTAGCTAGATGCTAACATGATTAACATGTTGCTAGCATGATGCTAGCTTGATTAGCATGATGCTAGCATTATGCTAGCTTGATTAGCATGTTGTTAGCATGATGCTAGCATGATGCTAGCTTGATTAGCATAATGCTAGCATTATTAGCATGTTGCTAGCATGATGCTAGCTTGATTAGCATGATGCTAACATTATGCTAGCTTGATTAGCATGTTGTTAGCATGATGCTAGCTTTATTAGCATGTTGGTAGCATAATGCTAGCATGATTAGCATGTTGTTAGCATGATGCTAGCTTGATTAGCATGTTGCTAGCATGATGCTAGCTTGATTAGCATGTTGCCATTATGTTTTTAGCAAGATGCTGTTGCCAGGTGGTTGCTAGGGTGTTCTGGGTGGTTGCTATGGTGTTGCTAGGCAGTTGCTAAGGTGTTCTGGGTGGTTGCTAGGCAGTTGCTAGGGTATTCTTGGTGGTTGCTAGGCAGTTGCTAGGGTATTCTTGGTGGTTGCTAGGGCGTTGCTAGATGGTTGCTAGGGTGTTCTGGGTGGTTGCTGTGGTGTTGCTAGGCAGTTGCTATGGTATTCTGGGTGGATACTAGGGCATTGCTAGGCAGTTGCTAGGGTGTTCTGGGTGGTTGCTAGGTGTTCTGGGTGGTTGCTAGGCAGTTGCTAGGTGTTCTAGGTGGTTGCTAGGCAGTTGCTAGGGTGTTCTGGGTGCTTGCTAGAGTTTTTTGTGGTTACTAGAGCATTTCTAGACGTTGCTAGGGTGTTCAGGGTGGTTGCTAAGGTGTTTTTGTTAGTTGCTATGGTGTTACTAGGTGGTTGGTAGTTGTCAAATATGGTTACTATGGAGTTTTTATAGAGTTATTAAAATCTTTAATAACGAGTGCCTTCAGTACGGCACGAGGCCTGCGGCCTCGTGCCTATGGCCGAATAGGCACAAGCATGGAGCGATATCGCAAGGCCACGAGAGTAAAATTGCTTTAAAAAATATAAAAAAAATAAAAAAAGGTTTTTTTTTGGTTTAGGGTGGTTGCTAGGGAGCTCTTAGTGGTTGCTAGGGTGCTGAAACTGGTTGCTAGGGTGTGGCTATGAAGATTTTAGGCCATAACTTATTGGCTGCTTGATAATATAAATCCTCTGAGGGAGAGAGAGAGGGAGAGACGCAGGGCTGTCAGGCCCTTTGGAGTGGTGTGTGTGTGATAACGTCGGTTGGGATTTGAATTTTTTTAGAATGCCCAATGTAAAGTCAATGGGGACTTTTTTGGCCGCTTTTTCGTCCGCTGTGCGAACATCGTACACCCGATCGCTTAGAAAAGTCATAGCACACCTCTCCTCAATGAGCCGGTCGATTTGACACTTCACTCAGGGGTCTGTGACAAACGGTGCGGGGCGAGTTTCGCGCCAAACTTTTGTCCGGAATAATAAGAAGTAGAAGAATAATAACTAGAATGTACATTTCCTGAAGAAAATGTGAAGTGGTGCTTGCAGTGGCAAAATTCACCACTGGGCAGATGCTAACACAATTAACATGTTGTGATACCATGATATACCACGTTTTAGCATTATTTACCACGATTTACCATGTTTCTAAGATGATTTATTACGATTTACTACATTCCAGCATGATTTACTATGATTAACATGCTGTTAAAATGATGCTAGCAGGATTAGCATGTTGTTAGCATGATTAGCATGTTGGTTGGATGATGCTAGCATGATTAGCATGTTGCTAGCATGCTTTTAACAAGATGCTAGCATGATTAGCATGTTGCTAGCATGCTTTTAACAAGATGCTAGCATGATTAGCATTTTGCTAGCATGTTTTTAGCTAGATACTAACATGATAAGCATGTTGTTAGCATTATGCTAGCTTGATTAGCATGTTGCTAGCATGATTAGCATGTTGCTAGCATGATGCTAGCTTGATTAGCATGTTGCTAGCATAATGCTAGCATGATTAGCATGTTGCTAGCATAATGCTAGCTTGATTAGCATGATGCTAGCATTATGCTAGCTTGATTAGCATGTTGTTAGCATGATGCTAGCTTTATTAGCATGTTGGTAGCATAATGCTAGCATGATTAGCATGTTGCTAGCATGATGCTAGCTTGATTAGCATGTTGCTAGCATGATTAGCATGTTGTTAGCATGATGCTAGCTTGATTAGCATGTTGATAGCATGATACTAGCTTGATTAGCATGTTGCTAGCATGATGCTAGCTTGATTAGCATGTTGCCAGCATGTTTTTAGCAAGATGCTGTTGCCAGGTGGTTGCTAGGGTGTTCTGGGTGGTTGCTATGGTGTTGCTAGGCAGTTGCTAAGGTGTTCTGGGTGGTTGCTAGGCAGTTGCTAGGGTATGCTTGGTGGTTGCTAGGCAGTTGCTAGGGTATTCTTGGTGGTTGCTAGGGCGTTGCTAGGTGGTTGCTAGGGTGTTCTGGGTGGTTGCTATGGTGTTGCTAGGCAGTTGCTATGGTATTCTGGGTGGATGCTAGGGCATTGCTAGGCAGTTGCTAGGGTGTTCTGAGTGGTTGCTAGGTGTTTTGGGTGGTTGCTAGGCAGTTGCTAGGTGTTCTAGGTGGTTGCTAGGCAGTTGCTAGGGGGTTATGGGTGCTTGCTAGAGTTTTTTGTGGTTACTAGAGCATTTCTAGACGTTGCTATGGTGTTCAGGGTGGTTGCTAAGGTGTTTTTGTTAGTTGCTATGGTGTTACTAGGTGGTTGGTAGTTGTCAAAGATGGTTACTATGGAGTTTTTAGAGTTCTTAAAATCTTTAATAACGAGTGCCTTCTGTACGGCACTCGGCCTGCGGCCTCGTGCCTATGGCCGAATAGGCACAAGCATGGAGCGATATCGCAAGGCCACGAGAGTAAAATTGCTTTAAAAAATATAAAAAAAATAAAAAAATGTTTTTTTTTTGTTTAGGGTAGTTGCTAGGGAGCTCTTAGTGGTTGCTAGGGTGCTGAAACTGGTTGCTAGGGTGTGGCTATGAAGATTTTAGGCCATAACTTATTGGCTGCTTGATAATATAAATCCTCTGAGAGAGAGAGGGAGAGACGCAGGGGTGTCAGGCCCTTTGGAGTGGTGTGTGTGTGAAAACGTCGGTTGGGATTCAAATATTTTTAGAACTCCCAATGTAAAGTCAATGGGGACTTTTTTGGCCGCTTTTTCGTCCGCTGTGCGAACATCGTACACCCGATCGCTTAGAAAAGTCATAGCACACCTCTCCTCAATGAGCCGGTCGATTTGACACTTCACTCAGGGGTCTGTGACAAACGGTGCGGGGCGAGTTTCGCGCCAAACTTTGTCCAGAATAATAATAATAATAATAATAATAAGAATAATAATAAGAATAATAAGTATGAGCAATAACAATAGTGATGCTTTCAAAAAAGCACCACTAACTAGAATGTACATTTCCTGAAGAAAATGTGAAGTGGTGCTTGCAGTGGCAAAATTCGCCACTGGGCAGATGCTAACACAATTGACATGTTGTGATACCATGATATACCACATTTTAACATTATTTACCATGATTTACCATGTTTCTAAGATGATGTACTACGATTTACCACATTCCAGCATGATTTACTATGATTAACAGGATTAGCATGTTTTTTAGCATGATTAGCATGTTACTAGCATGATGCTAGCTTGATTAGCATGTTGCTATCATTATGTTAGCATGATTAACATGTTGCTAGCATGATGCTAGCTTGATTAGCATGATGCTTTTAACAAGATGCTAGCATGATTAGCATTTTGCTAGCATGTTTTTAGCTAGATGCTAACATGATTAGCATGTTGTTAGCATTATGCTAGCTTGATTAGCATGTTGCTAGCATTATGCTAGCTTGATTAGCATGTTGCTAGCATTATGTTAGCATGATTAACATGTTGCTAGCATGATGCTAGCTTGATTAGCATGATGCTAGCATGATGCTAGCTTGATTAGCATGTTGTTAGCATGATGCTAGCTTTATTAGCATGTTGTTAGCATGATGCTAACATGATTAGCATGTTGCTAGCATGATGCTAGCTTGATTAGCATGTTGCCAGCTTGTTTTTAGCAAGATGCTGTTGCCAGGTGGTTGCTAGGGTGTTCTGGGTGGTTGTTATGGTGTTGCTAGGCAGTTGCTAAGGTGTTCTGGGTGGTTGCTAGGCAGTTGCTAGGGTATTCTTGGTGGTTGCTAGGTGGTTGCTAGGGTGTTCTGTGTGGTTGCTAGGGTATTCTGGGTGGTTGCTATGGTGTTCTGGGTGGTTGCATGGTGTTGCTAGGCCGTTGCTAGGGTATTCTGGGTGGTTGCTAGGGCGTTGCTAGGGTATTCTGGGTGGTTGCTATGGTGTTGCTAGGCGGTTGCTAGGGTGTTCTGGGTGGTTGCTAGGCGGTTGCTAGGGTATTCTTGGTGGTTGCTAGGCAGTTGCTAGGGTATTCTTGGTGGTTGCTAGGCGGTTGCTAGGGTATTCTTGGTGGTTGCTAGGCAGTTGCTAGGGTATTCTTGGTGGTTGCTAGGGCGTTGCTAGGTGGTTGCTAGGGTGTTCTGGGTGGTTGCTATGGTGTTGCTAGGCAGTTGCTATGGTATTCTGGGTGGATACTAGGGCATTGCTAGGCAGTTGCTAGGGTGTTCTGGGTGGTTGCTAGGTGTTCTGGGTGGTTGCTAGGCAGTTGCTAGGTGTTCTAGGTGGTTGCTAGGCAGTTGCTAGGGTGTTCTGGGTGCTTGCTAGAGTTTTTTGTGGTTACTAGAGCATTTCTAGACATTGCTAGGGTATTCTTGGTGGTTGCTAGGGCGTTGCTAGGTGGTTGCTAGGGTGTTCTGGGTGGTTGCTATGGTGTTGCTAGGCAGTTGCTATGGTATTCTGGGTGGATACTAGGGCATTGCTAGGCAGTTGCTAGGGTGTTCTGGGTGGTTGCTAGGTGTTCTGGGTGGTTGCTAGGCAGTTGCTAGGTGTTCTAGGTGGTTGCTAGGCAGTTGCTAGGGTGTTCTGGGTGCTTGCTAGAGTTTTTTGTGGTTACTAGAGCATTTCTAGACGTTGCTAGGGTGTTCAGGGTGGTTGCTAAGGTGTTTTTGTTAGTTGCTATGGTGTTACTAGGTGGTTGGTAGTTGTCAAATATGGTTACTATGGAGTTTTTATAGAGTTATTAAAATCTTTAATAACGAGTGCCTTCAGTACGGCACGAGGCCTGCGGCCTCGTGCCTATGGCCGAATAGGCACAAGCATGGAGCGATATCGCAAGGCCACGAGAGTAAAATTGCTTTAAAAAATATAAAAAAAATAAAAAAATGTTTTTTTTTGGTTTAGGGTGGTTGCTAGGGAGCTCTTAGTGGTTGCTAGGGTGCTGAAACTGGTTGCTAGGGTGTGGCTATGAAGATTTTAGGCCATAACTTATTGGCTGCTTGATAATATAAATCCTCTGAGGGAGAGAGAGAGGGAGAGACGCAGGGGTGTCAGGCCCTTTGGAGTGGTGTGTGTGTGAAAACGTCGGTTGGGATTTGAATTTTTTTAGAATGCCCAATGTAAAGTCAATGGGGACTTTTTTGGCCACTTTTTCGTCCGCTGTGCGAACATCGTACACCCGATCGCTTAGAAAAGTCATAGCACACCTCTCCTCAATGAGCCGGTCGATTTGACACTTCACTCATGGGTCTGTGACAAACGGTGCGGGGCGCATTACGCGCCAAACTTTTGTCCGGAATAATAATAAAAAGAACTAGAATGTACATTTCCTGAAGAAAATGTGAAGTGGTGCTTGCAGTGGCAAAACTCGCCACTGGGCAGATGCTAACACAATGAACATGTTGTGATACCATGATATACCACGTTTTAGCATTATTTACCATGATTTACCATATTTCTAAGATGATTTACTACGATTTACCACATTCCAGCATGATTTACTATGATTAACATGTTGTTTGAATGATGCTAGCATGATTAGCATGTTGTTAACATGATTAGCATGTTGGTAGCATGATGTTAGCATGATTAGCATGTTGCTAGCATGTTTTTAGCTAGATGCTAACATGATTAGCATGTTGCTAGCATTATGCTAGCTTGATTAGCATGTTGCTAGCATAATGCTAGCATGATTAGCATGTTGCTAGCATGATGCTAGCTTGATTAACATGTTGCTAGCATGATGCTACCATGTTGCTAGCATGATGCTAGCTTGATTAGCATGTTGCTGGCATGATGCTACCATGATTAGCATGTTGTTAGCATGATGCTAGCTTGATTAGCATGTTGCTAGCATGATGTTAGCTTGATTAGCATGTTGCTAGCATGATGCTAACATGATTAGCATTTTGCTAGCATGTTTTTAGCAAGATGCTGTTGCTAGGGCGTTGCTAGGCTGTTCTGGGTGGTTGCTATGGTGTTGCTAGGCGGTTGCTAGGGTATTCTGGGTGGTTGCTATGGTGTTGCTAGGCAGTTGCTAGGGTGTTCTGGGGGGTTGTTATGGTGTTGCCAGGCGGTTGCTAAGGTATTCTGGGTGGTTGCTAGGGCGTTGCTAGGGTATTCTGGGTGGTTGCTAGGGTGTTGCTAGGCAGTTGCTAGGGTGTTCTGGGGGGTTGTTATGGTGTTGCTAGGCGGTTGCTAGGGTATTCTGGGTGGTTGCTAGGGCGTTGCTAGGCAGTTGCTAGGGTGTTCTGGGGGGTTGCTATGGTGTTGCTAGGCGGTTGCTAGGGTATTCTGGGTGGTTGCTATGGTGTTGCTAGGGTATTCTGGGTGGTTGCTAGGCAGTTGCTAGGGTATTCTGGGTGGTTGCTAGGGCGTTGCTAGGCAGTTGCTAGGGTGTTCTGGGTGGTTGCTATGGTGTTGCTAGGCAGTTGCTATGGTATTTTGGGTGGATGCTAGGGCATTGCTAGGCAGTTGCTAGGGTGTTCTGGGTGGTTGCTAGGCAGTTGCTAGGTGTTCTGGGGGGTTGCTAGACAGTTGCTAGGGTGTTCTGGGTAGTTGCTACGGTATTTTTGGTGGTTACTAGAGCATTTCTAGACGTTGCTAGGGTGTTCAGGATGGTTGCTAAGGTATTTTTTTTGTTGCTATGGTGTTACTAGGTGGTTGGTAGTTGTCAAAGATGGTTACTATGGAGTTTTTATAGAGTTATTAAAATCTTTAATAACGAGTGCCTTCAGTACGGCACTCGGCCTGCGGCCTCGTGCCTATGGTCGAATAGGCACAAGCATGGAGCAATATCGCAAGGCCACGAGTGTAATATTGCATTAAAAAAAAAAAAAAAAAAAAAAAAAAAATTTTTTTGGTTTAGGGTGGTTGCTAGGGAGCTCTTAGTGGTTGCTAGGGTGCTGAAACTGGTTGCTAGGGTGTGGCTATGAAGATTTTAGGCCATTACTTATTGGCTGCTTGATAATATAAATCCTCTGAGGGAGAGAGAGAGGGAGAGACGCAGGGGTGTCAGGCCCTTTGGAGTGGTGTGTGTGTGAAAACGTCGGTTGGGATTCAAATATTTTTAGAACTCCCAATGTAAAGTCAATGGGACTTTTTTGGCCGCTTTTTCGTCCGCTGTGCGAACATCGTACACCCGATCGCTTAGAAAAGTCATAGCACACCTCTCCTCAATGAGCCGGTCGATTTGACACCTCACTCAGGGGTCTGTGAAAAACGGTGCGGGGCGAGTTTCGCGCCAAACTTTTGTCCAGAATAATAAAAAGAAGAATAATAACTAGAATGTACATTTCCTGAAGAAAATGTGAAGTGGTGCTTGCAGTGGCAAAATTCGCCACTGGGCAGATGCTAACACAATTGACATGTAGTGATACCATGATATACCACATTTTAGCATTATTTACCACGATTTACCATGTTTCTAAGATGATTTATTACGATTTAACATATTCCAGCATGATTTACTATGATTAACATGTTGTTAGAATGATGTTAGCAGGATTAGCATGTTGTTAGCATGATTAGCATGTTGGTTGGATGATGCTAGCATGATTAGCATGTTGCTAGCATGCTTTTAACAAGATGCTAGCATGATTAGCATGTTGCTAGCATGTTTTTAGCTAGATGCTAACATGATTAGCATGTTGCTAGCATGATTATCATGGTGCTAGCATGATGCTAGCTTGATTAGCATGTTGCTAGCATAATGTTAGCATGATTCGCATGTTGCTAGCATTATGCTAGCTTGATTAGCATGATGCTAGCATGATGCTAGCTTGATTAGCATGTTGTTAGCATGATGCTAGCTTTATTAGCATGTTGGTAGCCTAATGCTAGCATGATTAGCATGTTGCTAGCATCATGCTAGCTTGATTAGCATAATGCTAGCTTGATTAGCATGTTGCTAGCATGATTAGCATGTTGCTAGCATGATGCTAGCTTGATTAGCATGTTGCTAGCATAATTCTAGCATGATTAGCATGTTGCTAGCATGATGCTAGCTTGATTAGCATGATGCTAGGATTACGCTAGCTTGATTAGCATGTTGTTAGCATGATGTTAGCTTGATTAGCATGTTGCTAGCATAATGCTAGCATGATTAGCATGTTGCTAGCATGATGCTAACTTGATTAGCATGTTGTTAGCATGATGCTAACTTGATTAGCATGTTGCTAGCATGTTTTTAGCAAGATGCTGTTGCCAGGTGGTTGCTAGGGTGTTCTGGGTGGTTGCTATGGTGTTGCTAGGCAGTTGCTAAGGTGTTCTGGGTGGTTGCTAGGCAGTTGCTAGGGTATTCTTGGTGGTTGCTAGGCAGTTGCTAGGGCGTTGCTAGGTGGTTGCTAGGGTGTTCTAGGTGGTTGCTATGGTGTTGCTAGGCAGTTGATTTGGTATTATGGGTGGATGCTAGGGCGTTGCTAGGCAGTTGCTAGGGTGTTCTGGGTGGTTACTAGGCAGTTGCTAGGTGTTCTGGGTGGTTGCTAGGCAGTTGCTAGGGTGTTCTGGGTGGTTGCTAGAGTTTTTTGGTGGTTACTAGAGCGTTTCTAGACATTGCTAGGGTGTTCAGGGTGGTTGCTAAGGTATTTTTGGTAGTTGCTATGGTGTTACTAGGTGGTTGGTAGTTGTCAAATATGGTTACTATGGAGTTTTTATAGAGTTCTTAAAATCTTTAATAACGAGTGCCTTCAGTACGGCACTCGGCCTGCGGCCTCGTGCCTATGGCCGAATAGGCACAAGGCATGGAGTGATTTCGCAAGGCCACGAGTGTAATATTGCTTTAAAAAATAAAATAAAAATAAAAAAATGTTTTTTTTTGGTTTAGGGTGGTTGCTAGGGAGCTCTTAGTGGTTGCTAGGGTGCTGAAACTGGTTGCTAGGGTGTGGCTATGAAGATTTTAGGCCATTACTTATTGGCTGCTTGATAATATAAATCCTCTGAGGGAGAGAGAGAGGAAGAGACGCAGGGGTGTCAGGCCCTTTGGAGTCTGTGTGTGTGAAAACGTCGGTTGGGATTCAAATATTTTTAGAACTCCCAATGTAAAGTCAATGGGACTTTTTTGGCCACTTTTTCGTCCGCTGTGCGAACATCGTACACCCGATCGCTTAGAAAAGTCATAGCACACCTCTCCTCAATGAGCCGGTCGATTTGACACCTCACTCAGGGGTCTGTGACAAACGGTGCGGGGCGAGTTACGCGCCAAACTTTTGTCCAGAATAATAAAAAGAACTAGAATGTACATTTCCTGAAGAAAATGTGAAGTGGTGCTTTCAGTGGCAAAACTCGCCACTGGGCAGATGCTAACACAATTACCATGTTGTGATACCATGATATACCACGTTTTAGCATTATTTACCACGATTTACCATGTTTCTAAGATGATTTACTACGATTTACCACATTCCAGCATGATTTACTATGATTAACACGTTGTTAGAATGATGCTAGCATGATTAGCATGTTGCTAGCATGCTTTTAACAAGATGCTAGCATGATTAGCATTTTGCTAGCATGTTTTTAGCTAGATACTAACATGATTAGCATGTTGTTAGCACTATGCTAGCTTGATTAGCATTATGCTAGCTTGATTAGCATGTTGTTAGCATGATTAGCATGTTGCTAGCATGATGTTAGCTTGATTAGCATGTTGCTAGCATAATGCTAGCATGATTAGCATGTCTCTAGCAGGATGCTAGCTTGATCAGCATGTTGCTATCATAATGCTAACATGATTAGCATGTTGCTAGCATGATGCTAGCTTGACTAGCATGTTACTAGCATGATGCTAGCTTTATTAACATTTTGCTAGCATGATGCTAGCATGATTAGCATTTTGCTAGCATGATGCTAGCTTGATTAACATGTTGCTAGCAAGATGCTGTTGCCAGGTGGTTGCTAGGGTGTTCTGGGTGGTTGCTATGGTGTTGCTAGGCAGTTGCTAAGGTGTTCTGGGTGGTTGCTAGGCAGTTGCTAGAGTATTCTTGGTGGTTGCTAGGCAGTTGCTAGGGTATTCTTGGTGGTTGCTAGGGCTTTGCTAGGTGGTTGCTAGGGTGTTCTGGGTGGTTGCTCTGGTGTTGCTAGGCAGTTGCTATGGTATTCTGGGTGGATGCTAGGGCGTTGCTAGAGTGTTCTGGGTGGTTGCTAGGCAGTTGCTAGGTGTTCTGGGTGGTTGCTAGACAGTTGCTAGGGTGTTCTGGGTGGTTGCGAGTGCCTTATGTACGGCACTCGGCCTGCGGCCTCGTGCCTATGGCCGAATAGGCACAAGCATGGAGCAATTTCGCAAGGCCACGAGTGTAATATTGCTTTAATTTTTAAAAAAAAAGCAGTTGCTAGGGTGTTCTGGGTGGTTGCGAGTGCCTTCAGTACGGCACTCGGCCTGCGGCCTCGTGCCTATGGCCGAATAGGGTGTTCTGGGTGGTTCAGTACGGCACTCGGCCTGCGGCCTCGTGCCTATGGCCGAATAGGCACAAGCATGGAGCAATATCGCAAGGCCACGAGTGTAATATTGCTTTAAAAAATACAAAAAAATACAAAAAAATTTTTTTTTTGGTTTAGGGTGGTTGCTAGGGAGCTCTTAGTGGTTGCTAGGGTGCTGAAACTGGTTGCTAGGGTGTGGCTATGAAGATTTAAGGAAATTACTTATTGGCTGCTTGATAATATAAATCCTCTGAGGGAGAGAGAGAGGGAGAGACGCAGGGCTGTCAGGCCCTTTGGAGTGGTGTGTGTGTGAAAACGTCGGTTGGGATTCAAATATTTTTAGAATGCCCAATGTAAAGTCAATGGGGACTTTTTTGGCCGCTTTTTCGTCCGCTGTGCGAACATCGTACACCCGATCGCTTAGAAAAGTCATAGCACACCTCTCCTCAATGAGCCGGTCGATTTGACACTTCACTCAGGGGTCTGTGACAAACGGTGCGGGGCGAGTTTCGCGCCAAACTTTGTCCAGAATAATAATAATAATAATAATAATAATAATAAGAATAATAAGTATGAGCAATAACAATAGTGATGCTTTCAAAAAAGCACCACTAACTAGAATGTACATTTCCTGAAGAAAATGTGAAGTGGTGCTTGCAGTGGCAAAATTCGCCACTGGGCAGATGCTAACACAATTACCATGTTGTGATACCATGATATACCACGCTTTAGCATTATTTACCACGATTTACCATGATTCTAAGATGATTTACTACAATTTACCACATTCCAGCATGATTTACTATGATTAACATGTTGTTAGAATGATGCTAGCATGATTAGCATGTTGTTAACATGATTAGCATGTTACTAGCATTATGCTAGCTTGATTAGCATGTTGCTAACATAATGCTAGCATGATTAGCATGTCTCTAGCATGATGCTAGCTTGATCAGCATGTTGCTAGCATAATGCTAACATGATTAGCATGTTGCTAGCATGATTAGCATGCTGGTTGGATGATGCTAGCATGATTAGCATGTTGCTAGCATGCTTTTAACAAGATGCTAGCATGATTAGCATTTTGCTAACATGTTTTCAGCTAGATGCTAACATGATTAGCATGTTACTAGCATTATGCTAGCTTGATTAGCATGTTGCTAGCATAATGCTAGCATGATTAGCATGTCTCTAGCATGTCTCTAGCATGATGCTAGCATAATGCTAACATGATTAGCATTTTGCTAGCATGATTAGCATGTTGCTAGCATGATTAGCATGTTGGTTGGATGATGCTAGCATGATTAGCATGTTGTTAGCATGCTTTTAACAAGATGCTAACATGATTAGCATTTTGCTAACATGTTTTTAGCTAGATGCTACCATGATTAGCATGTTACTAGCATTATGCTAGCTTGATTAGCATGTTGTTAGCATAATGCTAACATGATTAGCATGTCTCTAGCATGATGCTAGCTTGATCAGCATGTTGCTAGCATAATGTTAACATGATTAGCATGTTGCTAGCATGATGCTAGCTTGATTAGCATGTTACTAGCATGATGCTAGCTTTATTAATATGTTGATAGCATGATGCTAGCTTAATTAGCATGTTGGTAGCATAATGCTAGCATTATTAGCATGTTGCTAGCTTGATTAGCATGTTGCTAGCATGATGCTAGCTTGATTAGCATGTTGATAGCATGATGCTAGCTTGATTAGCATTTTGCTAGCATGATGCTAGCTTGATTAGCATGTTGCTAGCATGATTAGCATTTTGCTAGCATGTTTTTAGCAAGATGCTGTTGCCAGGTGGTTGCTAGGGTGTTCTGGGTGGTTGCTATGGTGTTGCTAGGCAGTTGCTAATGTGTTCTGGGTGGTTGCTAGGCAGTTGCTAGGGTATTCTTGGTGGTTGCTAGGCAGTTGCTAGGGTATTCTTAGTGGTTGCTAGGGTGTTGCTAGGTGGTTGCTAGGGTGTTCTGGGTGGTTGCTATGGTGTTGCTAGGCAGTTGCTATGGTATTCTGGGTGGATGCTAGGGCGTTGCTAGAGTGTTCTGGGTGGTTGCTAGGCAGTTGCTAGGTGTTCTTGGTGGTTGCTAGACAGTTGCTTGGGTGTTCTGGGTGGTTGCGAGTGCCTTATGTACGGCACGAGGCCGTGGCCGAATAGGCACAAGCATGGAGCAATTTCGCAATGCCACGAGTGTAATATTGCTTTAATTTTTTTTAAAAAAGCAGTTGCTAGGGTGTTCTGGGTGGTTGCGAGTGCCTTCAGTACGGCACTCGGCCTGCGGCCTCGTGCCTATGGCCGAATAGGGTGTTCTGGGTGGTTCAGTACGGCACTCGGCCTGCGGCCTCGTGCCTATGGCCGAATAGGCACAAGCATGGAGCGATATCGCAAGGCCACGAGAGTAAAATTGCTTTAAAAAATATAAAAAAAATAAAAAAATGTTTTTTTTTGGTTTAGGGTGGTTGCTAGGGAGCTCTTAGTGGTTGCTAGGGTGCTGAAACTGGTTGCTATGGTGTGGCTGTGAAGATTTTAGGCCATTACTTATTGGTTGCTTGATAATATAAATCCTCTGAGGGAGAGAGAGAGGGAGAGACGCAGGGGTGTCAGGCCCTTTGGAGTCTGTGTGTGTGAAAACGGCAGTTGGGATTCAAATGTTTTTAGAACTCCCCATGTAAAGTCAATGGGACTTTTTTGGCCGCTTTTTCGTCCGCTGTGCGAACATCGTACACCCGATCGCTTAGAAAAGTCATAGCACACCTCTCCTCAATGAGCCGCTCGATTTGACACTTCACTCAGGGGTCTGTGACAAACGGTGCAGGGCGAGTTACGCGCCAAACTTTGTCCAGAATAATAATAATAATAAAAATAAGAATAATAAGTATGAGCAATAACAATAGTGATGCTTTCAAAAAAGCACCACTAACTAGAATGTACATTTCCTGAAGAAAATGTGAAGTGGTGCTTGCAGTGGCAAAATTCGCCACTGGGCAGATGCTAACACAATTACCATGTTGTGATACCATGATATACATGACAGCATGACACTTTAGCAGTATTTACCACGATTTACCATGATTCTAAGATGATTTACTACGATTTACCACATTCCAGCATGATTTACTATGATTAACATGTTGTTAGAATGATGCTAGCATGATTAGCATGTTGTTAGCATGATTAGCATGTTGGTTGGATAATGCTAGCATGATTAGCATTTTGCTAGCATGTTTTTAGCTAGATGCTAACATGATTAGCATGTCTCTAGCATGATGCTAGCTTGATCAGCATGTTGCTAGCATAATTCTAACATAATTAGCATGTTGCTAGCATGATTAGCATGTTGGTTGGATGATGCTAGCATTATTAGCATGTTGCTAGCATGCTTTTAACAAGATGCTAGCATGATTAGCATTTTGTTAACATGTTTTTAGCTAGATGCTAACATGATTAGCATGTTACTAGCATTATGCTAGCTTGATTAGCATGTTGCTAGCATAATGCTAGCATGATTAGCATGTCTCTAGCATGATGCTAGCTTGATCAGCATGTTGCTAGCATAATGCTAACATGATTAGCATGTTGGTAGCATGATGCTAGCTTGATTAGCATGTTACTAGCATGATGCTAGCTTTATTAACATTTTGCTAGCATGATGCTAGCATGATTAGCATTTTGCTAGCATGATGCTAGCTTGATTAACATGTTGCTAGCATGATGCTAGCTTGATTAGCATGTTGCTAGCATGATGCTAGCTTGATTAGCATGTTGCTAGCATGATTAGCATGTTGCTAGCATGATGCTAGCATGATTAGCATGTTGCTAGCATGATTAGCATGTTGCCAGCATGTTTTTAGCAAGATGCTGTTGCCAGGTGGTTGCTAGGGTGTTCTGGGTGGTTGCTATGGTGTTGCTAGGCAGTTGCTAAGGTGTTCTGGGTGGTTGCTAGGCAGTTGCTAGAGTATTCTTGGTGGTTGCTAGGCAGTTGCTAGGGTATTCTTGGTGGTTGCTAGGGCGTTGCTAGGTGGTTGCTAGGGTGTTCTGGGTGGTTGCTATGGTGTTGCTAGGCAGTTGCTATGGTATTCTGGGTGGATGCTAGGGCGTTGCTAGAGTGTTCTGGGTGGTTGCTAGGCAGTTGCTAGGTGTTCTGGGTGGTTGCTAGACAGTTGCTAGGGTGTTCTGGGTGGTTGCGAGTGCCTTATGTACGGCACTCAGCCTGCGGCATCGTGCCTATGGCCGAATAGGCACAAGCATGGAGCAATTTCGCAAGGCCACGAGTGTAATATTGCTTTAATTTTTTAAAAAAAAGCAGTTGCTAGGGTGTTCTGGGTGGTTGCGAGTGCCTTCAGTACGGCACTCGGCCTGCGGCCTCGTGCCTATGGCCGAATAGGGTGTTCTGGGTGGTTCAGTACGGCACTCGGCCTGCGGCCTCGTGCCTATGGTCGAATAGGCACAAGCATGGAGCAATATCGCAAGGCCACGAGTGTAATATTGCATTAAAAAATACAAAAAAATTAAAAAAAAATTTTTTTTTGGTTTAGGGTGGTTGCTAGGGAGCTCTTAGTGGTTGCTAGGGTGCTGAAACTGGTTGCTAGGGTGTGGCTATGAAGATTTTAGGCCATAACTTATTGGCTGCTTGATAATATAAATCCTCTGAGGGAGAGAGAGAGGGAGAGACGCAGGGGTGTCAGGCCCTTTGGAGTGGTGTGTGTGTGAAAACGTCGGTTGGGATTCAAATATTTTTAGAACTCCCAATGTAAAGTCAATGGGACTTTTTTGGCCGCTTTTTCGTCCGCTGTGCGAACATCGTACACCCGATCGCTTAGAAAAGTCATAGCACACCTCTCCTCAATGAGCCGGTCGATTTGACACCTCACTCAGGGGTCTGTGACAAACGGTGCGGGGCGAGTTTCGCGCCAAACTTTTGTCCGGAATAATAAGAAAAATAATAATAATAAGTATGAGCAATAACAATAGTGATGCTTTTAAAAAAGCACCACTAACTAGAATGTACATTTCCTGAAGAAAATGTGAAGTGGTGCTTGCAGTGGCAAAATTCGCCACTGGGCAGATGCTAACACAGTTGACATGTTGTGATACCATAATATACCACATTTTAGCATCATTTACCACGATTTACCATGATTCTAAGATGATTTACTACGATTTACCACATTCCAGCATGATTTACTATGATTAACATGTCGTTAGAATGATGCTAGCATGATTAGCATGTTGTTAGCATAATGCTAGCATGATAAGCATGTTGGTAGCATGGTGCTAGCTTGATAAGCATGTTGTTAGCATGATGCTAGCTTGATTAGCATGTTGGTAGCATGGTGCTAGCATGATTAGCATGTTACTAGCATGATTTTAACAAGATGCTAGCATGATTAGCATTTTGCTAGCATGTTTTTAGGTATATGCTAACATGATTAGCATGCTGCTAGCATTTTGCTAGCTTGATTAGCATGTTGTTAGCATGATGCTAGCTTGATTAGCATTTTGATAGCATGATGTTAGCATTGATTAGCATGATGCTAGCATGAATAGCATTTTGCTAGCATGTTTTTAGGTATATGCTAACATGATTAGCATGCTGCTAGCATTTTGCTAGCTTGATTAGCATGTTGTTAGTATGATGCTAGCTTGATTAGCATGTTGATAGCATGATGCTAGCATGATGCTAGCATGATTAGCATGTTGCTAGCATGTTTTTAGCTAGATGCTAACATGATTAGCATGTTGGTAGCATGATTAGCATGTTGTTAGCATTATGCTAGCTTGATTAGCATGTTGTTAGCATGATTAGCATGTTGTTAGCATGATGCTAGCTTGATTAGCATGATGCTAGCATTATGCTAGCTTGATTAGCATGATGCTAGCATGATGCTAGCTTGATTAGCATGTTGCTAGCATGATTAGCATGTTGCTAACATGATGCTAGCTTGATTAGCATGTTGCTAGCATGATGCTAGCTTGATTAGCATGTTGTCAGCATGTTTTTAGCAAGATGCTGTTGCCAGGTGGTTGCTAGGGTGTTCTGGGTGGTTGCTATGGTGTTGCTAGGCAGTTGCTAAGGTGTTCTGGGTGGTTGCTAGGCAGTTGCTAGGCTATTCTTGGTGGTTGCTAGGCAGTTGCTAGGGTATTCTTGGTGGTTGCTAGGGCGTTGCTAGGTGGTTGCTAGGGTGTTCTGGGTGGTTGCTATGGTGTTGCTAGGCAGTTGCTATGGCATTTTGGGTGGATACTAGGGCATTGCTAGGCAGTTGCTATGGTGTTCTGGTTGGTTGCTAGGTGTTCTGGGTGGTTGCTAGGCAGTTGCTAGGTGTTCTAGGTGGTTGCTAGGCAGTTGCTAGGGTGTTCTGGGTGCTTGCTAGAGTTTTTTTGTGGTTACTAGAGCATTTCTAGACGTTGCTAGGGTGTTCAGGGTGGTTGCTAAGGTGTTTTTGTTAGTTGCTATGGTGTTACTAGGTGGTTGGTAGTTGTCAAATATGGTTACTATGGAGTTTTTATAGAGTTCTTAAAATATTTAATAACGAGTGCCTTTTGTACGGCACTCGGCCTGCGGCCTCGTGCCTATGGCCGAATAGGCACAAGCATGGAGCAATATCGCAAGGCCACGAGAGTAAAATTGCTTTAAAAAATATTTAAAAAATAAAAAAATGTTTTTTTTTGGTTTAGGGTGGTTGCTAGGGAGCTCTTAGTGGTTGCTAGGGTGCTGAAACTGGTTGCTAGGGTGTGGCTATGAAGATTTTGGGCCATAACTTATTGGCTGCTTGATAATATAAATCCTCTGAGGGAGAGAGAGAGGGAGAGACGCAGGGGTGTCAGGCCCTTTGGAGTGGTGTGTGTGTGAAAACGTCGGTTGGGATTCAAATATTTTTAGAACTCCCAATGTAAAGTCAATGGGACTTTTTTGGCCGCTTTTTCGTCCGCTGTGCGAACATCGTACACCCGATCGCTTAGAAAAGTCATAGCACACCTCTCCTCAATGAGCCGCTCGATTTGACACCTCACTCAGGGGTCTGAGACAAACGGTGCGGGGCGAGTTACGCGCCAAACTTTTGTCCAGAATAATAAAAAGAAGAATAATAACTAGAATGTACATTTCCTGAAGAAAATGTGAAGTGGTGCTTGCAGTGGCAAAATTCGCCACTGGGCAGATTGATTAGCATGTTGGTTGGATGATGCTAGCATGATTAGCATGTTGCTACCATGCTTTTAAGAAGATGCTAGCATGATTAGCATGTTGCTAGCATGTTTTTAGCTAGATGCTAACATGATTAGCATGTTGCTAGCATGATTAGCATGTTGCTAGCATGATGCTAGCTTTATTAGCATGTTGGTAGCCTAATGCTAGCATGATTAACATGTTGCTAGCATGATGCTAGCTGGATTCGCATTATGCTAACTTGATTAGCATGTTGCTAGCATGATTATCATGTTGCTAGCATGGTGCTAGCTTGATTAGCATGTTGCTAGCATGATGATAGCTTGATTAGCATGACGCTAACATTATGCTAGCTTGATTAGCATGTTGTTAGCATGATGCTAGCTTTATTAGCATGTTGGTAGCCTAATGCTAGCATGATTAGCATGTTGCTAGCATGATGCTAGCTTGATTCGCATTATGCTAGCTTGATTAGCATGTTGCTAGCATGATTAGCATGTTGCTAGCATGGTGCTAGCTCTTTTAGCATGTTGCTAGCATAATGCTAGCATGATTAGCATGTTGCTAGCATGATGCTAGCTTGATTAGCATGATGCTAACATTATGCTAGCTTGATTAGCATGTTGTTAGCATGATGCTAGCTTTATTAGCATGATGCTAGCTTGATTAGCATTTTGCTAGCATGTTTTTAGCTAGATGCTAACATGATTAGCATGTTGTTAGCATTATGCTAGCATGATTAGCATGTTGCTAGCATGATGCTAGCTTGATTAGCATGTTGCTAGCATGATGCTAGCTTTATTAGCATGATGCTAGCTTGATTAGCATGTTGCTAGCATGATTCTAGCATGATTAGCATGTTGCTAGCATGATGCTAGCTTGATTAGCATGTTGCTAGCATGATGCTAGCTTGATTAGCATGTTGCCAGCATGTTTTTAGCAAGATGCTGTTGCCAGGTGGTTGCTAGGGTGTTCTGGGTGGTTGCTATGGTGTTGCTAGGCAGTTGCTAAGGTGTTCTGGGTGGTTGCTAGGCAGTTGCTAGGGTATTCTTGGTGGTTGCTAGGGCGTTGCTAGGTGGTTGCTAGGGTGTTCTGGGTGGTTGCTATGGTGTTGCTAGGCAGTTGCTATGGTATTCTGGGTGGATACTAGGGCATTGCTAGGCAATTGCTAGGGTGTTCTGGGTGGTTGCTAGGTGTTCTGGGTGGTTGCTAGGCAGTTGCTAGGTGTTCTAGGTGGTTGCTAGGCAGTTGCTAGGGTGTTCTGGGTGCTTGCTAGAGTTTTTTGTGGTTACTAGAGCATTTCTAGACGTTGCTAGGGTGTTCAGGGTGGTTGCTAAGGTGTTTTTGTTAGTTGCTATGGTGTTACTAGGTGGTTGGTAGTTGTCAAAGATGGTTACTATGGAGTTTTTAGAGAGTTCTTAAAATCTTTAATAACGAGTGCCTTCTGTACGGCACTCGGCCTGCGGCCTCGTGCCTATGGCCGAATAGGCACAAGCATGGAGCGATATCGCAAGGCCACGAGAGTAAAATTGCTTTAAAAAATATTAAAAAAATAAAAAAATGTTTTTTTTTGGTTTAGGGTAGTTGCTAGGGAGCTCTTAGTGGTTGCTAGGGTGCTGAAACTGGTTGCTAGGGTGTGGCTATGAAGATTTTAGGCCAAAACTTATTGGCTGCTTGATAATATAAATCCTCTGAGGGAGAGAGAGAGGGAGAGACGCAGGGGTGTCAGGCCCTTTGGAGTGGTGTGTGTGTGAAAACGTCGGTTGGGATTCAAATATTTTTAGAATGCCCAATGTAAAGTCAATGGGGACTTTTTTGGCCGCTTTTTCGTCCGCTGTGCGAACATCGTACACCCGATCGCTTAGAAAAGTCATAGCACACCTCTCCTCAATGAGCCGGTCGATTTGACACTTCACTCAGGGGTCTGTGACAAACGGTGCGGGGCGAGTTTCGCGCCAAACTTTGTCCAGAATAATAATAATAATAACTAGAATGTACATTTCCTGAAGAAAATGTGAAGTGGTGCTTGCAGTGGCAAAATTCGCCACTGGGCAGATGCTAACACAATTGTCATGTTGTGATACCATGATATACCACATTTTAGCATTATTTACCACGATTTACCATGTTTCTAAGATTATTTATTACGATTTAACATATTCCAGCATGATTTACTATGATTAACATGTTGTTAGAATGATGTTAGCAGGATTAACATGTTGTTAACATGATTAGCATGTTGGTTGGATGATGCTAGCATGATTAGCATGTTGCTAGCATGCTTTTAACAAGATGCTAGCATGATTAGCATGTTGCTAGCATGTTTTTAGCTAGATGTTAACATGATTAGCATGTTGCTAGCATGATTAGCATGGTGCTAGCATGATGCTAGCTTGATTAGCATGTTGCTAGCATAATGTTAGCATGATTAGCATGTTGCTAGCATGATGCTAGCTTGATTAGCATGATGCTAGCATTATGCTAGCTTGATTAGCATGTTGTTAGCATGATGCTAGCTTTATTAGCATGTTGCTAGCATAATGTTAGCATGATTAGCATGTTGCTAACATGATGCTAGCTTGATTAGCATGTTGCTAGCATGATGCTAGCTTGATTAGCATGTTGCTAGCATGATGCTAGCTTGATTAGCATGTTGCCAGCATGTTTTTAGCAAGATGCTGTTGCCAGGTGGTTGCTAGGGTGTTCTGGGTGGTTGCTATGGTGTTGCTAGGCAGTTGCTAAGGTGTTCTGGGTGGTTGCTAGGCAGTTGCTAGGGTATTCTTGGTGGTTGCTAGGCAGTTGCTAGGGTATTCTTGGTGGTTGCTAGGGCGTTGCTAGGTGGTTGCTATGGTGTTGCTAGGCAGTTGCTATGGTATTCTGGGTGGATGCTAGGGCATTGCTAGGCAGTTGCTAGGGTGTTCTGGGTGGTTGCTAGGCAGTTGCTAGGTGTTCTAGGTGGTTGCTAGGCAGTTGCTAGGGTGTTCTGGGTGGTTGCTAGAGTTTTTTGTGGTTACTAGAGCATTTCTAGACGTTGCTAGGGTGTTCAGGGTGGTTGCTAAGGTGTTTTTGTTAGTTGCTATGGTGTTACTAGGTGGTTGGTAGTTGTCAAAGATGGTTACTATGGAGTTTTTATAGAGTTCTTAAAATCTTTTATAACGAGTGCCTTCAGTAAGGCACTCGGCCTGCGGCCTCGTGCCTATGGCCGAATAGGCACAAGCATGGAGCGATATCGCAAGGCCACGAGAGTAAAATTGCTTTAAAAAATATAAAAAAAAATAAAAAAATGTTTTTTTTTTGTTTAGGGTGGTTGCTAGGGAGCTCTTAGTGGTTGCTAGGGTGCTGTAACTGGTTGCTAGGGTGTGGCTATGAAGATTTTAGGCCATAACTTATTGGCTGCTTGATAATATAAATCCTCTGAGGGAGAGAGAGAGGGAGAGACGCAGGGGTGTCAGGCCCTTTGGAGTGGTGTGTGTGTGAAAACGTCGGTTTGGATTCAAATATTTTTAGAACTCCCAATGTAAAGTCAATGGGACTTTTTTGGCCGCTTTTTTGTCCGCTGTGCGAACATCGTACACCCGATCGCTTAGAAAAGTCATAGCACACCTCTCCTCAATGAGCCGCTCGATTTGACGCCTCACTCAGGGGTCTGTGACAAACGGTGCGGGGCGAGTTACGCGCCAAACTTTGTGTGGAATAATAAGAATAATAATAAGTATGAGCAATAACAATAGTGATGCTTTCAAAAAAGCACCACTAATAAGAATAACTAGAATGTACATTTCCTGAAGAAAATGTGAAATGGTGCTTGCAGTGGCAAAACTCTCCACTCGGTTGCTAGGGTGTTGTACATGATTGCATACGAGCCAACAACCATGTTTGTACGATGTTGTGGAGCTGAAATATAGCTTCTATATGTTGCAATATGGTTTATATGTGGCTCTAAACGGTTGCTAGGGCGTTGCTAGGCGGTTGCTAGGGTATTCTGGGTGGTTGCTAGGCGGTTGCTAGGGTATTCTTGGTGGTTGCTAGGGCGTTGCTAGGTGGTTGCTAGGCTGTTCTGGGTGGTTGCTATGTTGTTGCTAAGCGGTTGCTAGGGTATTCTGGGTGGTTGCTATGGTGTTGCTAGGCGGTTGCTAGGGTATTATGGGTGGTTGCTAGGGCATTGCTAGGGTATTCTGGGTGGTTGCTATGGTGTTGCTAGGCAGTTGCTAGGGTGTTCTGGGTGGTTGCTATGGTGTTGCTAGGCGGTTGCTATTGTATACTGGGTGGTTGCTAGGCGGTTGCTAGGGTATTCTTGGTGGTTGCTAGGGCGTTGCTAGGCGGTTGCTAGGGTATTCTGGGTGGTTGCTAGGCGGTTGCTAGGGTATTCTTGGTGGTTGCTAGGGCGTTGCTAGGTGGTTGCTAGGCTGTTCTGGGTGGTTGCTAGGGTATTCTGGGTGGTTGCTATGGTGTTGTTAGGCGGTTGCTAGGGTATTCTATGTGGTTGCTAGGCGGTTGCTAGGGTATTCTTGGTGGTTGCTATGGTGTTGCTAGGCGGTTGCTAGGGTATTCTGGGTGGTTGCTATGGTGTTCTGGGTGGTTGCTAGGGTGTTGCTAGGCAGTTGCTAGGGTGTTCTGGGTGGTTGCTATGGTGTTGCTAGGTGGTTGCTAGGGTATTCTGGGTGGTTGCTATGGTGTTGCTAGGCAGTTGCTAGGGTATTCTGGGTGGTTGCTAGGGCGTTGCTAGGGTATTCTTGGTGGTTGTTAGGGCGTTGCTAGGTGGTTGCTAGGGTGTTCTTGGTGGTTGCTATGGTGTTGCTAGGCAGTTGCTATGGTATTTTAGGTGGATGCTAGGGCGTTGCTAGGCAGTTGCTATGGTGTTCTGGGTGGTTGCTAGGCAGTTGCTAGGTGTTCTGGGGGGTTGCTAGACAGTTGCTAGGGTGTTCTGGGTGGTTGCTACTGTATTTTTGGTGGTTACTAGAGCGTTTCTAGACGTTGCTAGGGTGTTCAGGATGGTTGTTAAGGTATTATTGGTAGTTGCTATGGTGTTACTAGGTGGTTAGTAGTTGTCAAAGATGGTTACTATGGAGTTTTTATAGAGTTATTAAAATCTTTAATAACGAGTGCCTTCAGTACGGCACTCGGCCTGCGGCCTCGTGCCTATGGCCAAATAGGCACAAGCATGGAGCAATATCGCAAGGCCACGAGTGTAATATTGCGTTAAAAAATACAAAAAAATGTAAAAAAACATTTTTTTTGGTTTAGGGTGGTTGCTAGGGAGCTCTTAGTGGTTGCTAGGGTGCTGAAACTGGTTGCTAGGGTGTGGCTATCAAGATTTTAGGCCATTACTTATTGGCTGCTTGATAATATAAATCCTCTGAGGGAGAGAGAGAGGGAGAGACGCAGGGGTGTCAGGCCCTTTGGAGTCTGTGTGTGTGAAAACGTCGGTTGGGATTCAAATATTTTTAGAATGCCCAATGTAAAGTCAATGGGACTTTTTTGGCCGCTTTTTCGTCCGCTGTGCGAACATCGTACACCCGATCGCTTAGAAAAGTCATAGCACACCTCTCCTCAATGAGCCGGTCGATTTGACACTTCACTCAGGGGTCTGTGACAAACGGTGCGGGGCGCATTACGCGCCAAACTTTTGTCCGGAATAATAAGAAGAAGAATAATAATAAGTATGCAAGAGAACACTAATGATGCCTTGCTTTCAGCAAGCACCATTAATAAGTATGAGCAATAACAATAGTGATGCTTTTAAAAAAGCACCACTAACTAGAATGTACATTTCCTGAAGAAAATGTGAAGTGGTGCTTGCAGTGGCAAAATTCGCCACTGGGCAGATGCTAACACAATTACCATGTTGTGATACCATGAGATACCACGTTTTAGCATTATTTACCACGATTTACCATGATTCTAAGATGATTTATTACGATTTAGCACATTCCAGCATGATTTACTATGATTAACATGTTGTTAGAATGATGCTAGCATGATTAACATGTTGCTAGCATGATTAGCATGTTGGTTGGATGATGCTAGCATGATTAGCATGTTGCTAGCATGCTTTTAACAAGATGCGAACATGATTAGCATTTTGTTAACATGTTTTTAGCTAGATGCTAACATGATTAGCATGTTGGTAGCATTATGCTAGCTTTATTAGCATGTTGCTAGCATGATTAGCATGTTGCTAGTATGATGCTAGCTTGATTAGCATGTTGCTAGCATAATGCTAGCATGATTAGCATAATGCTAGCATGATTAGCATGTTGCTAGCTTGATTAGCATGTTGTTAGCATATTGCTAGCATGATTAGCATGTTGCTAGCATGATGCTAGCTTGATTAGCATATTGCTAGCATTATGCTAACATGATTAGCATGTTGCTAACATGATTAGCATGTTGCTAGCATGATGCTAGCTTGATTAGCATGTTGCTAGCATGATGCTAGCATGATTAGCATGTTGTTAGCATGTTTTTAGCAAGATGCTGTTGCCAGGTGGTTGCTAGGGTGTTGTGGGTGGTTGCTATGGTGTTGCTAGGCAGTTGCTAAGGTTGCTAGGCAGTTGCTAGGGTATTCTTGGTGGTTGCTAGGCAGTTGCTAGGGTATTCTTGGTGGTTGCTAGGGCGTTGCTAGATGGTTGCTAGGGTGTTCTGGGTGGTTGCTATGGTGTTGCTAGGCAGTTGCTATGGTATTCTGGGTGGATGCTAGGGCATTACTAGGCAGTTGCTAGGGTGTTCTGGGTGGTTGCTAGGCAGTTGTTAGGTGTTCTGGGTGGTTGCTAGGCAGTTGCTAGGTGTTCTGGGTGGTTGCTAGGCAGTTGCTAGGGTGTTTTGGGTGCTTGCTAGAGTTTTTTGTGGTTACTAGAGCATTTCTAGACGTTGCTATGGTGTTCAGGATGGTTGCTAAGGTGTTTTTGTTAGTTGCTATGGTGTTACTAGGTGGTTGGTAGTTGTCAAAGATGGTTACTATGGAGTTTTTAGAGAGTTCTTAAAATCTTTAATAACGAGTGCCTTCTGTACGGCACTCGGCCTGCGGCCTCGTGCCTATGGCCGAATAGGCACAAGCATGGAGCGATATCGCAAGGCCACGAGAGTAAAATTGCTTTAAAAAATATAAAAAAAATACAAAAAATTTTTTTTTTGGTTTAGGGTAGTTGCTAGGGAGCTCTTAGTGGTTGCTAGGGTGCTGAAACTGGTTGCTAGGGTGTGGCTATGAAGATTTTGGGCCATAACTTATTGGCTGCTTGATAATATAAATCCTCTGAGGGAGAGAGAGAGGGAGAGACGCAGGGGTGTCAGGCCCTTTGGAGTGGTGTGTGTGTGAAAACGTCGGTTGGGATTCAAATATTTTTAGAACTCCCAATGTAAAGTCAATGGGACTTTTTTGGCCGCTTTTTCGTCCGCTGTGCGAACATCGTACACCCGATCGCTTAGAAAAGTCATACCACACCTCTCCTCAATGAGCCGGTCGATTTGACACCTCACTCAGGGGTCTGAGACAAACGGTGCGGGGCGAGTTACGCGCCAAACTTTGTCCAGAATAATAAGAATAATAACTAGAATGTACATTTCCTGAAGAAAATGTGAAGTGGTGCTTGCAGTGGCAAAATTCGCCACTGGGCAGATGATTAGCATGTTGGTTGGATGATGCTAGCATGATTAGCATGTTGCTACCATGCTTTTAAGAAGATGCTAGCATGATTAGCATGTTGCTAGCATGTTTTTAGCTAGATGCTAACATGATTAGCATGTTGTTAGCATGATTAGCATGTTGCTAGCATGATGCTAGCTTTATTAGCATGTTGGTAGCCTAATGCTAGCATGATTAGCATGTTGCTAGCATGATGCTAGCTTGATTCGCATTATGCTAACTTGATTAGCATGTTGCTAGCATGATTAGCATGTTGCTAGCATGGTGCTAGCTTGATTAGCATGTTGCTAGCATAATGCTAGCATGATTAGCATGTTGCTAGCATGATGATAGCTTGATTAGCATGACGCTAACATTATGCTAGCTTGATTAGCATGTTGTTAGCATTATCTTAGCTTTATTAGCATGTTGGTAGCCTAATGCTAGCATGATTAGCATGTTGCTAGCATGATGCTAGCTTGATTCGCATTATGCTAGCTTGATTAGCATGTTGCTAGCATGATTAGCATGTTGCTAGCATGGTGCTAGCTTGTTTAGCATGTTGCTAGCATAATGCTAGCATGATTAGCATGTTGCTAGCATGATGCTAGCTTGATTAGCATGATGCTAACATTATGCTAGCTTGATTAGCATGTTGTTAGCATGATGCTAGCTTTATTAGCATGATGCTAGCTTGATTAGCATGTTGCTAGCATGCTTTCAACAAGATGCTAGCATGATAAGCATTTTGCTAGCATGTTTTTAGCTAGATGCTAACATGATTAGCATGTTGTTAGCATTATGCTAGCATGATTAGCATGTTGCTAGCATGATGCTAGCTTGATTAGCATGTTGCTAGCATGATGCTAGCTTTATTAGCATGATGCTAGCTTGATTAGCATGTTGCTAGCATGATTCTAGCATGATTGGCATGTTGCTAGCATGATGCTAGCTTGATTAGCATGTTGCTAGCATGATGCTAGCTTGATTAGCATGTTGCCAGCATGTTTTTAGCAAGATGCTGTTGCCAGGTGGTTGCTAGGGTGTTCTGGGTGGTTGCTATGGTGTTGCTAGGCAGTTGCTAAGGTGTTCTGGGTGGTTGCTAGGCAGTTGCTAGGGTATTCTTGGTGGTTGCTAGGGCGTTGCTAGGTGGTTGCTAGGGTGTTCTGGGTGGTTGCTATGGTGTTGCTAGGCAGTTGCTATGGTATTCTGGGTGGATACTAGGGCATTGCTAGGCAATTGCTAGGGTGTTCTGGGTGGTTGCTAGGTGTTCTGGGTGGTTGCTAGGCAGTTGCTAGGTGTTCTAGGTGGTTGCTAGGCAGTTGCTAGGGTGTTCTGGGTGCTTGCTAGAGTTTTTTGTGGTTACTAGAGCATTTCTAGACGTTGCTAGGGTGTTCAGGGTGGTTGCTAAGGTGTTTTTGTTAGTTGCTATGGTGTTACTAGGTGGTTGGTAGTTGTCAAATATGGTTACTATGGAGTTTTTAGAGAGTTCTTAAAATCTTTAATAACGAGTGCCTTCAGTACGGCACGAGGCCGCCTATGGCCGAATAGGCACAAGCATGGAGCGATATCGCAAGGCCACGAGAGTAAAATTGCTTTAAAAAATATAAAAAAAATAAAAAAATGTTTTTTTTTGGTTTAGGGTAGTTGCTAGGGAGCTCTTAGTGGTTGCTAGGGTGCTGAAACTGGTTGCTAGGGTGTGGCTATGAAGATTTTAGGCCAAAACTTATTGGCTGCTTGATAATATAAATCCTCTGAGGGAGAGAGAGAGGGAGAGACGCAGGGGTGTCAGGCCCTTTGGAGTGGTGTGTGTGTGAAAACGTCGGTTGGGATTCAAATATTTTTAGAACTCCCAATGTAAAGTCAATGGGGACTTTTTTGGCCGCTTTTTCGTCCGCTGTGCGAACATCGTACACCCGATCGCTTAGAAAAGTCATAGCACACCTCTCCTCAATGAGCCGGTCGATTTGACACTTCACTCAGGGGTCTGTGACAAACGGTGCGGGGCGAGTTTCGCGCCAAACTTTGTCCAGAATAATAATAATAATAATAATAATAATAATAATAATAAGAATAATAAGTATGAGCAATAACAATAGTGATGCTTTCAAAAAAGCACCACTAATAACTAGAATGTACATTTCCTGAAGAAAATGTGAAGTGGTGCTTGCAGTGGCAAAATTCGCCACTGGGCAGATGCTAACACAATTACCATGTTGTGATACCATGATATACATGACAGCATGACACTTTAACAGTATTTACCACGATTTACCATGATTCTAAGATGATTTACTACGATTTACCACATTCCAGCATGATTTACTATGATTAACATGTTGTTAGAATGATGCTAGCATGATTAGCATGTTGTTAACATGATTAGCATGTTGGTTGGATGATGCTAGCATGATTAGCATTTTGCTAGCATGTTTTTAGCTAGATGCTAACATGATTAGCATGTTACTAGCATTATGCTAGCTTGATTAGCATGTTGCTATCATAATGCTAGCTTGATTAGCATGTTGCTAGCATAATGCTAGCATGATTAGCATGTCTCTCGAATAATGCTAGCTTGATCAGCATGTTGCTAGCATAATGCTAACATGATTAGCATGTTGCTAGCATGATTAGCATGTTGGTTGGATGATGCTAGCATTATTAGCATGTTGCTAGCATGCTTTTAACAAGATGCTAGCATGATTAGCGTTTTGTTAACATGTTTTTAGCTAGATGCTAACATGATTAGCATGTTACTAGCATTATGCTAGCTTGATTAGCATTTTGCTAGCATAATGCTAGCATGATTAGCATGTCTCTAGCATGATGCTAGCTTGATCAGCATGTTGCTAGCATAATGCTAACATGATTAGCATGTTGCTAGCATGATGCTAGCTTGATTAGCATGTTACTAGCATGATGCTAGCTTTATTAACATTTTGCTAGCATGATGCTAGCATGATTAGCATGTTGCTAGCATGATGCTAGCTTGATTAGCATGTTGCTAGCATGATGCTAGCTTGATTAGCATGTTGCTAGCATGATGCTAGCATGATTAGCATGTTGCTAGCATGATTAGCATGTTGCCAGCATGTTTTTAGCAAGATGCTGTTGCCAGGTGGTTGCTAGGGTGTTCTGGGTGGTTGCTATGGTGTTGCTAGGCAGTTGCTAAGGTGTTCTGGGTGGTTGCTAGGCAGTTGCTAGAGTATTCTTGGTGGTTGCTAGGCAGTTGCTAGGGTATTCTTGGTGGTTGCTAGGGCGTTGCTAGGGTGTTCTGGGTGGTTGCTATGGTGTTGCTAGGCAGTTGCTATGGTATTCTGGGTGGATGCTAGGGCGTTGCTAGAGTGTTCTGGGTGGTTGCTAGGCAGTTGCTAGGTGTTCTGGGTGGTTGCTAGACAGTTGCTAGGGTGTTCTGGGTGGTTGCGTGTGCCTTATGTACGAATATGGCCGAATAGGCACAAGCATGGAGCAATTTCGCAAGGCCACGAGTATAATATTGCTTTAATTTAAAAAAAAAAAGCAGTTGCTAGGGTGTTCTGGGTGGTTGCGAGTGCCTTCAGTACGGCACTCGGCCTGCGGCCTCGTGCCTATGGCCGAATAGGGTGTTCTGGGTGGTTCAGTACGGCACTCGGCCTGCGGCCTCGTGCCTATGGCCGAATAGGCACAAGCATGGAGCAATATCGCAAGGCCACGAGTGTAATATTGCGTTAAAAAATACAAAAAAATACAAAAAACATTTTTTTTTGGTTTAGGGTGGTTGCTAGGGAGCTCTTAGTGGTTGCTAGGGTGCTGAAACTGGTTGCTAGGGTGTGGCTATGAAGATTTTAGGCCATAACTTATTGGCTGCTTGATAATATAAATCCTCTGAGGGAGAGAGAGAGGGAGAGACGCAGGGGTGTCAGGCCCTTTGGAGTGGTGTGTGTGTGAAAACGTCGGTTGGGATTCAAATATTTTTAGAATGCCCAATGTAAAGTCAATGGGGACTTTTTTGGCCGCTTTTTCGTCCGCTGTGCGAACATCGTACACCTGATCGCTTAGAAAAGTCATAGCACACCTCTCCTCAATGAGCCGGTCGATTTGACACCTCACTCAGGGGTCTGAGACAAACGGTGCGGGGCGAGTTTCGCGCCAAACTTTTGTCCAGAATAAGAATAATAATAAAAAAAAGAATAATAAGTATGAGCAATAACAATAGTGATGCTTTCAAAAAAGCACCACTAATAAGTATGCAAGAGAACAATAGTGATGCCTTGCTTTCAGCAAGCACCACTAATAAGTATGAGCAATAACAATAGTGATGCTTTTAAAAAAGCACCACTAATAATAAGTATGAGCAATAACAATAGTGATGCTTTTAAAAAAGCACCACTAATAAGTATGCAAGAGAACAATAGTGATGCCTTGCTTTCAGCAAGCACCACTAATAAGTATGAGCAATAACAATAGTGATGCCTTGCTTTCAGCAAGCACCACTAATAATAATAAGTATGCAAGAGAACACTAATGATGCCTTGCTTTCAGCAAGCACCATTAATAATAATAATAATAAGAATAATAAGTATGAGCAATAACAATAGTGATGCCTTGCTTTCAGCAAGCACCACTAATAATAATTGTCTTAAATTCTTCACTTTCAAATGTTAAAATCTTTTATTTTGGAGGAGTACTGATGAAATACTGTAAATTTATATCCACAGAAATGTTGAAAATCATGTGAATGTGTAAATAAACTGAACCTAGTGCACAATCTGGCCCACAATGCATGACTCACATTTTTACAATGCACTGCAATGTCAAGTCATCTTCATTTATATAGCGCTTTTAACAATGTAGATAGTTTCAAAGCAGCTTTACAGAGATAAACGTATAATTTATGGTAACAGAGATTGTTTTGGCTTTATAGCGGTTCTTTAGTAAAGTTATTTTCCAGCTAAGGTTAGTTATGATTGATTTGCTTCCGTCACAACGATCATTTGTTTTTAAATTAGGGGCCGCTAAGACGACACAATTCTCTCTACATAGACTTTAAACGCGAACCTGTGAGAAACGCTGATGCCGTTCACATGCGCATTTAGAATGGGTTCTAGTTATGTGCGTTTGAATATATGTGCACAGGTTTGGAATTCCCTACAAGCCAAGCCTAAACAAAGTACTTGTCTTTCCTTATAAATTTTGATCAAGAATTTTATTTTATTTTGTCGCTTTGGGGTAGGAACGCGAAACGAATTTTCCCGACAACGCCTTATCTGTAGAGTGGTAAAGGGATCCTCCATAGGGAGAGACTAGTTGGCACTTCAGCACTGCGTTGTCATCGGGTCCAGGCGAAGGTCCTTCGTCAGATCTGGATACGGCCCGGATCCGGCAGGCTGCAGGAAAACCTCGGGATAAACACAGACACTAAAATTAGCGTAGATGCCATTCTTCTCATGTCAAGTCAAGTCAAGTCAAGTCATCTTCATTTATATAGCGCTTTTAACAATGTAGATTGTCTCAAAGCAGCTTTACAGAGATAAATGTATAATTTAACGTAAGATTGTTTTGGCTTTATAGCGGTTCTTTAATAAAGTTATTTTCCAGCTAAAGTTAGTTTTGATTGATTCGCTTCCGTCGCAACGATCATTTGTTTTTAAATTAGGGCCGCCAAGACGACACCATTCTCTCTACACAGACTTTAAACGCGAACCTGTGAGAAACGCTGATGGCGTTCAGATGCGCATTAAGAACGGGTTCTATAGTTATGTGCGTTGATGTGTGCAGGTTTGGAATTCCCTAAAAACCAAGCCTAAACAAATTATTGGTGTTTCCTTACAGTTTTGATTCAGAATTTCATTTTATTTTATTAATTCGGGGTAGATACGCAAATTGAGTTTTCCCGACGACGCTTTATCTGTAGAGTGGGAAAGGGATCCTCCATAGGGAGAGACTAGTTGGCACTTCAGCACTGCATTGACATCGGGTCCAGGCGAAGGTCCTTCATCAGATCTGGATACGGCCCGGATCCGGCAGGCTGCGGGAAAACCTTGGGATAAACAAAGACACTAAAATTAGCGTAGATGCCATTCTTCTCATGATGTAACAAGTACATCAGGATTTATGGGAAGTGTTCCCGGTTCCAGCTGACCTAATCTATGCAGCCTAATATTGAATTATAGAAGTCTATAATGTATTATGTGAACGCTATGTCAAAGAGATGTGTCTTTAATCTAGATTTAAACTGACAGAGTGTGTCTGCTTCCGGACAATGGTAGGAAGGCTGTTCCAAAGTTTTGGTGCTAAATAGGAAAAGGATCTACCGCCAGCAGTTGATTTTGATATTCTAGGTATTATCAACTGGCCAGAATTTTGAGATCGCAATAGACGTGACGGACTATAATGCGTTAAGAGCTCGCTCAAGTACTGCGGAGCTAAACCATTTAGTGCTTTGTAAGTGATCAGCAATATTTTAAAATTGATGCGATGTTTAATAACGAGTACATCAGGATTTATGGGAAGTGTTCCCGGTTCCGGATGACCTAATCTATGCAGCCTAACATTGAACTATAGAAGTCTATAATGTATTATGTGAATGCTAGGTCAAAGAGATGTGTCTTTAATCTGGCTTTGAACTGACAGAGTGTGTCTGCTTCCCGGACAATGGTAGGAAGACTGTTCCAGAGTTTTGGTGCTAAATAGGAGAAGGATCTACCGCCAGCAGTTGATTTTGATATTCTAGGTATTATTAACTGGCCGGAATTTTGAGATCGCAATAGACGTGAAGGACCATAATGCGTTAAGAGCTCGCTCAAGTACTGCGGAGCTAAACCATTCAGTGCTTTGTAAATAATCAGCAATATTTTATTTATTTATTAAATATTTTTGAACTAGCTGTAGTTTGTTTATTACGCGTGCAGGGCAACCACCCAGTAGAGCATTACAATAATCTAGCCTTGAGGTCATGAACGCATGAACTAATTGTTCCGCATTTGTCAATGAGAGCATATGTCGTAATTTAGATATATTTTTAAGATGGAAAAATACAGTTTTACAGATACTAGACACGTGACTTTCAAATGAAAGATTGGTATCAAAGAGCACACCCAGGTTCCTAACCGACGACGAAGACTTAACAGAGCAGCCATCGAGTGTTAGACAGTATTCTAGGTTATTACGTGAGGAAGTTTTTTGTGCAATAATTAGAAACTCTGTTTTTTCAGAATTTAGAAGTAGGAAATTACGAGTCATCCAATTTTTTATATCCGCTATGCATTCCGTTAATTTTGTGAATTGATAAGTTTCGTTAGGTTTTGAAGAAATATAGAGCTGAGTATCATCAGCATAACAGTGAAAGCTAATTCCATGTTTCCTAATGATATCTCCTAATGGTAGCATGTACAGAGTGAACAGCAGCGGTCCTAGTACTGAGCCTTGTGGTACGCCATACTGAACTTGTGATCGATGAGACATCTCATCATTTACTGCTACAAACTGATAACGGTCAGATAAGTATGATTTAAACCATGCTAGTGCATTTCCCCTAATGCCAACATAATGTTCGAGTCTATTTAAAAGAACGTTGTGGTCAATGGTGTCAAATGCAGCACTAAGATCGAGTAACACTAATAGAGAGATACAACCACGATCGGATGATAAGAGCAGATCATTTGTGACTCTAACGAGAGCCGTCTCGGTACTATGGTACGGTCTGTCAATGCTGATGTGAATGATTCTGTATTGATGCATATAAACAACATAATTGATTTTTAAAACATTTAATGAAATAGGCCTAGCGTATATATTAGGGTACTGTTTTATTGTAAATAAAGTACTATTCTTATTATACATTTAAAAAAAAGTTGCATATGTCATTATGAAGCAAAGCACTTGCTTCTGATGTTTTGGTGTCTGTTTTTATGAGAAGAACATGCATGAATGAGAAAATAAAGTGCACATGCTTGATGTTAGGGCTATTAAGTGCAATAAGCCACGAAAACAATCACGCTAACTGACTGAAGTGTGAAACGCGCACATATTAAGACGCCTCTTTCAGACAGCATGCGTTCACGAATTCCGTTCTCTCTAGCGCGTATTGCGCTTGAATATGGAAGTTTGTTTTTGCCACGTAATACCTATTTTTTTTACTTTTTATCTAATAATTGTGACTTTTTTCTCACAATTGTGAATTTACATCTCGTAATTCTGACTTTTTGCAATTGCAAGTTATAAAGTCAGAATTGTGGAATAGCCTATAAACTCGCAATTGAGAGAAATAAAGTCAGAATTGCAAGATATAAACTCGTAATTCTGACTATTTTTATTGCAATTCTGAGTTTATATCCCACAGTTCGGGATTCTTTTCTCAGAATTGTGAGATATAACCTCGCAATTGCAAGTTATAAAGTCCAATTCTGAGGAAAAAATTCCTCATAAATCTTTTTTTTTAAAATTGCGAGTTAAACCTATATAAATATTTTACTTTGTAACTCGCAACTGCATGTTATAAAGTCATAATTGTGAGATATAAACTCGCAATTGTAAAAAAAAAAATAAAAAAAAATGAAGATTGCGAAATATAAACTCGCAATTTTGAGAAAAAAAGTCAGTTCTGACTTTTATAACGCACAATTGTGACAGTATATCACGCCATTCTGGCTTTATAACTCGCAATTGTGAGTTTGTATCATGCAATTCTGAGAGATAAAAGTCGCAAATACCTTTTTTCATTTTTTATTCTGTAGCAGAAACAAGCTTTCATACTTGAACTCCTGTGCTCCTGTCTGCCTCGCTGCATGCTGTGAGTGTGTTTGCTTCGGTGCTGTAAGCTCCGTCTTAGCCTCCTTGTTTTGAACCATCATTTACTACAATTTCTAGTTGTTTATACTACTACTAAATACATCTCAGATGTCTTACCCAACATCTCAGATTAACCTGACATCGCTAGCTTCCGTTACTACTAGCACAACACGCTAGTAATTCGCTAGCCTGTTAACGCGCCACCCTGCGCTCAGCTATTTTTATTTATTTATTTTTCTCGCGCCTTTGAGTTCATAAAAGCTCAGGTGAGTAAGAATCACTCAACAAACACAGTGAGTAATGTCTTGTCCTGTTATTGTCACCTGCACTTCATGTCACATGTTTAGCATAGCCTTCTCTGTTGGCAATATAGGATTTATATGTGATAAATGCAAGGAGACAGTTAGGCTGACAGAGAAGATTTCAGAACTAGAAACACGCATCCAAACTTTAATTGAGGATAGTAAGAGTGCTAGAGCTTCAGATACTATTTTGGATGCGCTTAGCATAGTGAACTCTTTACATGATGCGGTTCCAGCTGAATTAGTGCCTGCGCAGCCGGGCAAATGGGTGACAGTGAGGGATCGCTCTAGTCGCGGATCAAAAAAACACTCTTCCGTTCCGATTACCATTAAAAAATCGATTTGCCCCGCTCAGTGAAACACCCACTGAGAATGATTGTGCCCTAGTTATTGGCGATTCTATTACACGGAACGTGAAAATAGAGACACCAACCACCATAGTCACATGTTTGCCGGGAGCCAGAGCGCCTGACATCAAAGCAAATTTAAAAGTGCTGGCTAATGCTAATCGTAAATTCTCTAAGATCATTATTCACGTCGGCACTAATGATGTTCGACTCCGCCAGTCGGAGATCACCAAAATTAATATTAAAGAGGTGTGTGAACTCGCAAGTACGATGTCAAGCACTGTAATTTGCTCTGGCCCCCTTCCTGTTCGCAGGAGTGATGAGATAGTTAGTAGATTGTGTTCGCTTAACGGTTGGCTGTCTAAGTGGTGTCCGCAACATAATATAGAATTTATAGACAATTGGAAAAGTTTTTGGGGCAAACCTGACCTGTTGAAAAGAGATGGTATTCATCCCTCCTGGGATGGTGCTGCTCTTCTCTCTAGTAATATGGCTCATAGTCTTAGAGCTCAAACATGACAATCTGGGACTCAGGTCAGGAAGCAGACAGACTGGCTAAACCGACCATCTGCTAGCGGCCTCACGTCACCAAGGTCAGATAAATCCCATCACATAGAGCCTCTTTCACCTAGCTATCATCATATAGAGACTGTGTCTGTTCCCCGAATTTGGAAATCCAAAACACGTTTAAACCCATCTAAGGTTAAAAATTTAATTGATGTTCAACAAATAAAAAACAGCTATAATACAGATGAGCAAATGCTAAAGCTTGGGTTGCTGAATATTCGATCGCTTACTTCAAAAGCACTCATTGTTAATGATATGATTTCAGATAATAACCTAGATGTGCTGTGTTTGACAGAAACCTGGCTAAAACCAAACGATTACATTACTTTAAATGAGTCCACCCCGCAAGATTACTGTTTTAAACATGAGCCTTGTCTGAAACGCAAAGGGGGAGGAGTTGCTGTAATCTATAGTAATATTTTCAAAACCACTAAGAAATCAAGTTTTAAATATAATTCTTTTGAAGTGTTAGTACTTAATGTAAAAATATATAGTATAAATGATAAATCACGTTTGAGATTTGTGCTGGCTACTGTATACAGGCCACCAGGGCAACATAAAGATTTTATCAAAGAATTTGCAGACTTTCTATCAGAATTAATATTGACTGCAGATAAAGTACTAATTGTTGGTGATTTTAATATACACATCGATAATGAAAAAGATGCATTGGGATTGGCATTTAAAGACATTGTAAACTCAATTGGAGTTAGACAACACGTGTCAGGACCTACTCATCGTCGTAATCATACTCTAGATCTAATATTATCACACGGAATAGATGTTGATGCCGTTGAAATTCTGCAGCAGAGCGATGACATCTCAGATCATTATCTAGTCTCGTGTAAACTTCATTTAGCCAAGGCTGCAAAGCTGACTCCGTGTTTCAAATATGTTAGACCTATCACTTCTGCCACTAAAGATTGCTTTATCAATAATCTTCCTGATCAGTTTCATCATCTCAGCATCCCAGATAGCTTAGAAGAACTCGATATTGCAACAGAAACTTTTAACTCTCTCTTTTCCAGTACTTTAGACACAGTTGCTCCGTTGCGCTTAAAGAAGATTAAAGAAAATAGTCCAACGACGTGGTACAACGAGCACACTCAGGCCCTTAAGAGAGCAGCCAGAAAAATGGAGCGCAACTGGAAGAAAACCTCTTTCATGGAAAGAGAGCTCGATTGCTTACAGAGAGGCCTTAAAAGCTGCTAGATCTGCTTATTTTTCAAACCTATTAGAAGAAAATAAACATAATCCTAGGTATTTATTTGAAACGGTGGCTAAACTAACGAAAAAGAAAGCTTCAAGCACCGAAGTTTCCAAGCAACACAGCAGTAATGACTTTATGAACTTCTTCACTTATAAGATTGATAATATCATGGAGAAAATTATAACTATGCAACCGTCTACTACAGTATCGCATCAGGCAGTGCATTGTAGTCTCCCGGAGGAAAAATTAGATTTGTTTGTTGCTATAGAAGAGGAAGAATTTACTAAACTCGTTAAATCATCTAAATCTACAACATGTATGTTAGACCCTATACTGACTAAGCTACTGAAAGAAATACTTCCAGAGGTCATAGATCCTCTTCTTAATATCATTAATTAATCTTTGTCTCTAGGATACGTACCAAAAACCTTTAAGCTGGCTATGATTAAACCGCTTGTTAAAAAAACGCAACTTGATCCTACAGAATTAGTCAATTACAGGCAGATCTCGAATCTACCTTTTCTGTCAAAGATATTAGAAAAAGCAGTATCTTCACAACTGTGTTCCTTTCTTGAAAAAAATGATATCTGCGAGGATTTTCAGTCAGGATTTAGACCGTACCATAGTACTGAGACTGCTCTCGTTAGAGTCACAAATGATTTGCTCTTATCATCCGATCGTGGTTGTGTCTCTCTATTAGTGTTACTCGATCTTAGTGCTGCATTTGATACTACCGACCACAACATTCAACTCGAAAATTATGTTGGCATTAGTGGAATTGCACTAGCATGGTTTAAATCATACTTATCTGACCGTTATCAGTTTGTAGTAGTAAATGAAGAGATGTCTCATCGATCAGTATGGCGTACCACAAGGCTCAGTACTAGGACCGCTGCTGTTCACTCTGTACATGCTACCATTAGGAGATATCATTAGGAAACATGGCATTAGCTTTCACTGTTATGCCGACGATACTCAGCTCTATATTTCTTCAAAACCTAACGAAACTTACCAATTCACAAAATTAACGGAATGCATAGCGGATATAAAAAATTGGATGACTCGTAATTTTCCTACTTCTAAATTCTGAAAAAACAGAGTTTCTAATTATTGGACAAAAAAACTTCCTCACGTAATAACCTAGAATACTGTCTAACACTTGATGGCTGCTCTGTTAAGTCTTCGTCGTCGGTTAGGAACCTGGGTGTGCTCTTTGTGTCACATGCCTGTCCGGTCTCGTGTAGCACATGTGGTGTTTGTGTTCCTGTCTCTGTTTTGACCCCACCCTCCTTGTTATCTCATTATTGGTTTCATTTGTCCCACCTGTTGTTCCCTCATTATCTGCCTATTTGTCCCTTTTATAAGCTCCTTTGTGTTTGCAGTCTTTGTCGGATCGTTGTATTGTTTTACGTCTCCTGTTCTCCTGTGACCCAGTGGTATGTTCAGTTCATAGTTGTTGTGTTGTTTATATATGGTTTTCCCCCCTTGTGGGTGTTTGTTTTACTTTGTTCTTTTGTTATTAAATCATTCTTTTGCACTTGAGTCTTTACCTAGTTTTCTTAGTTATCCAGTCACACTTTGATACCAATCTTTCGTTTGAAAGTCACGTGTCTAGTATCTGTAAAACTGCATTTTTCCATCTTAAAAATATATCTAAATTACGTCATATGCTCTCATTGACAAATGCGGAACAATTGTCATAATGACTAGATGAGACAGGAAGCAAGTGCAAGTATTTATTATTGGCAACACAGTCAACAGTACAAGCAGATGTGAGATGGGTGACGCAGGGACAAGATGGTCAGGATCCGTGATGAAGTGCTGTGACGGTGACGGTGAGAAGACGACGAAATCCACGAAGAACGGGAACAGGAACACAAGGCAGGAACGGACACCGGAACACCAACACGGAGGACATCAACAAACGATCTGACAAGGATGATACAACAACGGTGAGTATTTATAGAAGGGTGAATTGCTTGCAGCTGGTGAAGTGATGATGATCAGCTGGAGCGGATCAGGTGATGTCATACACTCACACCCACTACACACGCGCTCACACAACAACATAAACACGAGACTAAAAGGAACAGAGAATACGTCTACCGTGACAGTACCCCTCCTCCTAAGAACGCCTCCTGGCGTTCCCAGGCCCCCCTACCTGTCGATTGAAATCATCAATAAGGGAGTGATCCAGGATGTCTCTAGCAGGTACCCAACTTCTCTCCTCCGGACCGTAACCTTCCCAGTCCACCAAGTACTGAAATCCGCGTCCCCTCCGCCTAGAGTCCAGAATACGATTAACCGAATAAGTGGTCTCCCCATCTACGAGTCGCGGTGGGGGAGGAACCGGGACAGGCGGATTAATGTGAGAATGAAACACTGGTTTGATTTTAGACACATGGAAGGCGGGATGGATCCTCCTGTACGCGGGAGGCAATTTGAGGCGGACTGCCACCGGACTAATGATTTTGGTGACAGTAAACGGGCCAATAAATTTGGGTGCAAGCTTATTAGAGACGGTGCGCAAAGGAATGTTCTTAGTAGAAAGCCACACTTTTTGACCCACGACGTATACGGGAGGCTTTGACCTGTGGCGATCGGCCTTGGCCTTGGTGCGCGCTCCCACTTGGAGTAGAGTCTCACGGGCTCTAGTCCAAGTATGATGACACCTCTGAACAAAGGCGTGAGCGGAGGGAACCGCAACCTCGGATTCCAGACTGGGAAAAATAGGTGGCTGGTAACCTACACTACACTCAAATGGAGAAAGGCCCGTGGCCGACACTGGCAACGTGTTGTGAGCGTACTCCACCATAGAGAGTTGCTGGCTCCATGAGGAAGGATTCTTGGACACCAAACATCGCAACACCCTCTCCAAATCTTGGTTGGCTCTCTCGGTCTGGCCATTGCTCTGGGGATGAAACCCTGAGGACAGACTAACAGTCGCCCCCAGTAATCTACAAAACTCTCGCCAAAATTTGGACACAAACTGGGGTCCCCTGTCAGAGACCACGTCAATCGGGAGGCCATGTAAGCGAAAGACGTGGTCTACGACAGCTACCGCTGTCTCCTTAGCTGAGGGTAATTTGGGTAAGGGGACAAAATGGGCTGCCTTCGAGAACCGGTCCACCACAGTCAAAACGACCGTGTTCCCTTGAGAGGGTGGGAGGGCGGTAATGAAATCTAGAGCGATATGGGACCAGGGTCTCGAAGGAACCGACAGCGGTTGAAGTAACCCATCAGGAGGTCGATTGGAAGTCTTACCAGTGGCACAAACCGAGCAAGCCAAGACAAAATCGTGAATGTCGCGAGCCATTTGTGGCCACCAGAATCGTTGCTTGACTAAAAAACTAGTGCGATTAACTCCTGGATGACAAGCCACGTTGGAACCATGACCCCACTGGATAACGTCGGACCGTAATCCCTCCGGCACGAATAAGCGACTCGGTGGACCACCGGGCGGAGGCGTTACCCCTTCTAAGGCCTTCTGGACCCTCGATTCGATCTCCCATGAGAGTGTGGAAACGACTAGAGTTTCGGGCAAAATACACTCGGGAGTAGTCGGGCGTGCGGAAAAATCAAATATGCGAGATAAAGAGTCGGGTTTGATGTTCTTAGAACCCGGGCGGTACGAAATAGAAAACTCGAAACGACCGAAAAAAAGTGCCCACCGAGCCTGCCTGGAGTTCAGTCTTTTAGCAGTGCGGATATACTCTAAATTCTTGTGATCAGTCCAGACGATAAAAGGTACCCCTGACCCTTCTAACCAGTGGCGCCATTCCTCCAACGCTAGCTTAACTGCCAACAACTCTCTGTTGCCAATGTCGTAATTACGTTCTGCCGGGGACAACCGATGAGAAAAAAACGCGCATGGATGCACCTTGTCGTCTACAGGGGAGCGTTGGGACAACACTGCACCTACTCCCACCTCTGACGCGTCGACCTCCACCACGAACTGACGTGATGGATCAGGGGCGACAAGGATAGGGGCTGAAACAAAGCGGCCCTTCAGTTTGGTAAACACAGCCTCGGCTGTGTTAGACCACCTGAACGTCGTTCTGGGGGAGGTCAAGGCAGTCAGAGGTGCGACTAGTTGGCTGAAATTGCGAATAAAACGCCGATAGAAGTTGGCGAACCCCAGGAACCTCTGCAGGGCCTTGCGAGAATCCGGGCTTGGCCAATCTACCACAGCCTTGATCTTCTCAGGGTCCATCCGCATCCCCTCAGACGACACGATGTACCCAAGGAAAGGAACTGACTGTGCATGGAATTCGCATTTCTCCGCCTTGACAAAAAGCCCATTCTCTAGCAACCTCAGAAGCACTCGTCGGACGTGTTGCACATGTTCCTGGAGAGAAGAAGAAAAAATCAATATGTCGTCCAGGTAGACATATATGAACTGATCGATCATATCTCGCAACACATCATTGACCAGTGCTTGGAAAACTGCCGGGGAGTTGGACAGCCCGAAGGGCATGACCAAATATTCAAAGTGCCCCCTAGGGGTGTTAAAGGCAGTCTTCCACTCATCCCCCTCCCTAATGCGAACCAAATGATAAGCGTTACGCAAGTCCAATTTAGTGAAGATGGACGCTCCCTGCAACCTCTCAAAGGCTGAAGACATCAACGGCAAAGGATAAGTATTCTTTACCGTGATGTTATTCAACCCCCGGTAATCAATACAAGGTCGCAGAGAACCGTCCTTCTTCCCCACAAAAAAGAACCCCGCCCCCGCTGGAGAAGAGGAAGGGCGAATGAACTTGGTTGCTAGAGAATCAGAAATGTATTTCTCCATAGCCTCCCTCTCCGGAATAGAGAGCGAATATAACTTGCCCTTAGGCGGAGACTTACCTGGCAGTAGATCTATTGCACAGTCATAGGGACGATGCGGAGGAAGAGAAGCAGCACGAGACTTACTGAACACTTCCTTCAGGTCCAGATACTCCGCGGGCACGTTAGACAAATCCCCTGTTTCCTCCTGAAAAACAGAAACAGGCACAGACGAACAAGCAGACACGAGACAAGACTTATGACATTCCTTGCTCCACTCCAGCACGACCTTGTGATGCCAGTCCACTCGAGGGTTGTGTTGGATGAGCCAGGGATGTCCGAGGACGACGGGTGCCAGGGGTGAATCCATGATGTAGAATGAAATAGTCTCAGAGTGGTTGCCAGAAGTGATGAGGGTTAATTCTTCAGTGGATAGTGAAATAGTGGGAAGTGTCTGTCCATTAAGAGCGTGAACTGCGATTCTGTTAGTGAGGGGTTTGAGGGGAATCTGTAACTGTAGTGCGAATGAGTGGTCCATAAAATTACCCTCAGCCCCAGAATCCAGAAGTGCTCGACAGTCGTGCTGGTGGACTGACCATCTTAGTCTTACCGGGAGGAGCGTGGAGGTAGATGTAACAGCTGATGAGGTCTTCCTGGCGGAGATCCCACCCGATAGTAGCCTCAAGTTTACTATCGGGCTTGGCCCTTTTACCGGGCAGTTATATGAAAAATGTCCCGCTCCTCCACAATATAGGCAAAGGCCCTGGGACCTCCGCCTCTCCCTCTCCTCCCGGGAAAGCCGAGCTCGACCCACCTGCATGGGCTCGGGATCGTAGACTGGGCTGACCACGTCCCTGCCGTTGGATCTTGAACCGTCGACCCCTCCGAAGGTACGGGTGGATGGGACTCGGCGTTCGATCCTGGATAGCCGAGCGTCCACCCGCAGAGCTAAGTCAATCAACCCGTTCAGTGTGGTAGGTAGATCCAAGGCGTAGATCTCCTTCTGGACGTGGTCAGCCAACCCATGCAGGAACATATCCCACTGCGCCTCCTCGTTCCAGCCGCACTCCGCCGCCAGGGTCCGGAATTCGATAGAAAAATCTGAAACTGATCTTTCACCTTGACGAAGATCCGCCAATGTCCTGGCAGCCTCTCTCCCCGAAAGCGCTCGGTCAAAGACCTTCTTCATCTCGGTGGAGAGGGTCTGGAACGAGGCGCAGCATGGATGTTGATTCTCCCACACCGCCGTTCCCCAGAGTGCCGCCTTCCCAGTCAGCAAGGTGATAACGAACGCCACTTTGGCCTGTTCCGTACTGAAAGTCTGTGGTTGAAGAGCAAAGTGCATTGAACAACGCGTCAAGATGCTCTACAAAAAGCTGGTTCACCTGAATAGGTCTCCGGTGTGGGTAGACGAGGCTCAGACTGGGAAGGTCTTGCAGGTGTTGCGGGGGGAACAGCCGGTGTGGGCGGCGCAGCGGGAATCTGTAGGCGATGGATCTGCTGGGTGAGCTCGGACACCTGCGTCACCAGGGCTTGTACTGCACGACCCGTGTCGCCGATCTCTTGTTGTTGCGAATCCATTCTTCGGATACTGTGATGAATGAACTCTTCCAATGCTCCAGAAGACGCGCTCGCTGCTTCCATTCCGTGGTCAGATCGTTCTGTCATAATGACTAGATGAGACAGGAAGCAAGTGCAAGTATTTATTATTGGCAACACAGTCAACAGTACAAGCAGATGTGAGATGGGTGACGCAGGGACAAGATGGTCAGGATCCGTGATGAAGTGCTGTGACGGTGACGGTGAGAAGACTACGAAATCCACGAAGAACGGGAACAGGAACACAAGGCAGGAACGGACACCGGAACACCAACACGGAGGACATCAACAAACGATCTGACAAGGATGATACAACAACGGTGAGTATTTATAGAAGGGTGAATTGCTTGCAGCTGGTGAAGTGATGATGATCAGCTGGAGCGGATCAGGTGATGTCATACACTCACACCCACTACACACGCGCTCACACAACAACATAAACACGAGACTAAAAGGAACAGAGAATACGTCTACCGTGACAACAATTAGTTCATGCGTTCATGACCTCAAGGCTAGATTATTGTAATGCTCTACTGGGTGGTTGCCCTGCACGCTTAATAAACAAACTACAGCTAGTTCAAAACGCAGCAGCTCGAGTTCTTACCAGAACCAGGAAGTATGACCATATTAGCCCGGTTCTGTCAAAACTGCACTGGCTCCCTATTAAACATCGCATCAATTTTAAAATATTGCTGATCACGTACAAAGCACTAAATGGTTTAGCTCTGCAGTACTTGAGCGAGCTCTTAACGCATTATAGTCCTTCACGTCTATTGCGATCTCAAAATTCCGGCCAGTTAATAATACCTAGAATATCAAAATCGACTGCTGGCGGTAGATCCTTCTCCTATTTAGCACCAAAACTTTGGAACAGCCTTCCTACCATTGTCCGGGAAGCAGACACACTCTGTCAGTTCAAAGCTAGACTAAAAACACATCTCTTTGACCTAGCTTTCACATAATACATTATAGACTTCTATAATTCAATATTAGGCTGCATAGATTAGGTCAGCTGGAACCGGGAACACTTCCCATAAATCCTGATGTACTCGTTACATCATAAGAAGAATGGCATCTACGCTAATTTTAGTGTCTTTGTTTATCCCAAGGTTCTCCCGCAGCCTGCCGGATCCAGGCCGTATCCAGATCTGATGAAGGCCCTTCGCCTGGACCCGATGACAACGCAGTGCTGAAGTGCCAACTAGTCTCTCCCTATGGAGGATCCCTTTACCACTCTACAGATAAAGCATTGTCGGGAAACTCAATTCGCGTATCTACTCCGAATTGATAAAATAAAATTCTGTATAAAAAATTATAAGGAAACACCAGTACTTTGTTTAGGCTTGGTTTGTAGGGAATTACAAACCTGCGTACATATATTCAAACGCACATAACTATAGAACCAATTCTTAATGCACATGTGAACGCCATCAGCGTTTCTCACAGGTTCGCGTTTAAAGTCTATGTAGAGAGAATTGTGTCGTCTTAGCGGCCCCTAATTTAATAACAAATGATTGTTGCGACGGAAGCGAATCAATCATAACTAACCTTAGCTGGAAAATAACTTTACTAAAGAACCGCTATAAAGCCAAAACAATCTCTGTTACCATAAATTATACGTTTATCTCTGTAAAGCTGCTTTGAAACAATCTACATTGTTAAAAGCGCTATATAAATGAAGATGACTTGACTTGACTTGAACGGTCAGAGACACTGAATTATTTAAAGATATCTGTCTTGGTGAGTATTAACGTAAGCATAGTCAGGGTAATACTTTACAATAACAGGGCATGAATAATCATGTACTAATACCTGAATTAATAGTTACTTCAACATGAACTCATGATTAGTGAAGATATGAACTAATCATGAACCAATGAAGAGCGATCCTTAACCACGGCAGGAGTCATAATGATTCATGCTAGAATAACAGCAGCCTTAAACATGTTAATACATGTTTGATAGTTAATGCATTAATCAACGTTTAGGGATAAACTCAATCAATCAGGCTCTGTAAGAATAAATATGAAATATTTTGACTTTGAAACACATTTAAACAATTTATTATTCATAATTTAAACTATTGACATCAGCAGCTTCGTCATAAACATTACTGAAAGGCACAGGATTAGTTTGTCATTAATTTCACTGATCATAGAAAATACTAAATACAGTAATAATTTATCTTAAAAGGTCCTAATCTATTTTGTGATATTCTCTTTCCCAACAAACTAAACCTACTGTAACTTACAACAGTTCCTGAGGAATCGGTTCCCGAAAACGTTTTGCTGGGATCAGTAGTTCACTCTCCATCCAGACGCAGGCCGTGATGATGCTGAACCTCCTCCGTTCTCTGACTTTTTGAAAAGCCACACAACATCACTTAACCCTCTACTGCATGCATTTATGGATTAGGGTGTGGGGTTGTTTATCAGGGGTTGGGCTTTGCCCCTTAGGTCCAATGAAAGGAACTCCTAATGCTTTAGCATACCAAGATAATTTGGACAATTTCATGCTCCCAACTTTGTGAGAACAGTTTGTAGATGGCCCCTTCCTGTTCTAACATGACTGCGCACCAGTCCTGACCTCAACCTGATAGAACACCTTTGGGATGAATTAGAGCAGAGACTGCGAGCCATCTATTACTCTGTCTCCTCTCCACCAATAAGCTGGTGTGTGGTGGGCGTTCTGGCGCAATATGGCTGCCTTCGCATCATCCAGGTGGATGCTGCACATTGGTGTCATTTTGGTGACTTTGGGTGTTCCTGTGCACCCAGGAACCCTACATCTTCCCTACTTGTAACACATTATTTGCCATTGTGAGGTATTGTCCAAGACATCCTTGAAAAGTACCCCTTATCACACAACGTTGCCCTGAGGCAACAAAAAGAAAAACTGAATTTGTGAACATGCAAAATAAAAAAAACTTCACAAAACCTGCCAAAAGGCTTCTCTACACCTTCATACACACACACATATTTTTTATGTACAGTTCATGTCATTTTAAATAAGATTACTACAGCAAATAATCTTGCTTTCATCTCACACCATATGCTCCTGTGACCATGTGTCAAAAAAGGATGTCCCGCCTTCAAATGGTGCTTGATAGTGACTCCCAAACCTTATTGGACTGTTCTTTGATACTTTTTCAGACATTCTAATTGGTTACAATCATTTAAAGAAAAATGTACTGAACATAGGGCTTAAGAAAACTTTCCGTTGCCTGGGGGCAACGCTATGCAGTAGAGGGTTAACTGGGCTGAATACTATGTGTATTTGATTGTAAGTTTATAATAAATCATGAGATGAAATTGGTAAGTAGTTAACAGTGAATTAATTATGATGTGCCCCCTCAAGTAAAGTCATGACATAATGATGCATTAACAAGCCATTAGTTGATGTTAGTGTATGGTTAGTTAATAATGAATTAATTACTATGTGCCTCCTCAAGTTAAGTCATGACACAATGATGCACTTACAAATCATTAACTAAATTATGAATAAACATATGCAATAAGAGTGCCACCCTTATTCCTTTACACCCATGGTACAAAAAAATAAAAAATAAAAATAAAAATGATGTATAGTTATTTTATTTTTATTTATACAATTAAACATATATGGACTTAAAAGAAAGCCCAGTTATACTTGTAACAACACACATATGGCACGTTTACATGTAACATTAACTAATGCTAATCGAAGCATATACATTTAAACAACAAAAATACAGTTAATTAATTATTTATTTATTTATTTATTTATTTATTTGGGACAGTGCACATTAATGAACAATCTAACATTTCTGTACAGACTGTAAATGAGCCAGGTTATAGCATAAATGCTAATTTTCACCTGTAGTCCCGAGGCAGGAAAACAACAACATAAAAAATAATACAACGCAAAAGAACAGACAATATAAAGTATCATGCAAGAAACATATTAGCACACACACAGGCAGATTACATTACATCAATAAAATTAGTCAAAATGAGGACATATCTGGGAACTTTTAAGAAACTGTTTAAGGTGCATTTTAAATGTGCAGTAAGTAGGACATTCTCTAATGTTTGTTGGGAGGCTATTCCAAAAATGACCCCCTCTGATGGACAGAACAGTTTGTCCAAAGGTAGTTTTCCTGTGCGGGATCTCTATATCTCCTCTAAATGAGGCTCTGGTGCAAAAACCTCTGTCCGACCTTAGTTTGATTTATGTAGAAAGTGAAGGTGGTGTAGAAAGAAAGAAAGTATGTAGAAAGTTCTTCAATCCGTGAAGAACTTTATAAATTAAACAACTATTTTTAAAATTAATAAAATTTTCAAAATTGAGCACATTATATTTTCCCAAAATATTACACTGATGGAATGACAGAGGCTTTTTTAGTATCTAGTATTTTTATAGATTTTTTGAATAACATTTCTATGGGTTTTAAAATTGTATTTCCAGTGAGTGACCAGGTTGTGATGCAGTAATCTATATGTGAAAATATAATTGAATGTAGGAACATTTTAGCAGAAGTAATTGTCAATGATGGTCTGATTTGTTTAAAGTTATGTAAATTGAATTTGATTCTGTTCGCCGTAAGTTTGATGTGTTTTTTGAATGAAAGTGTTGGGTCCAGTGTGACCCCGAGGTACTTGAACTCTTCTACAATGTCAAGTTCCACTCCACCCAGGAACACATTGGACTGCTCCAGTTTTATGGATTTTTTTGAGAAATTCATGAAAACAGTTTTCTTTTTGTTCAGTAGTAGGCAGGATTTAAGCAGCCAATGCTGAATATTCTCCAGTGCTGATGTAAGAATGGATGATGCTTCCTGTGTGCTTTTAGCAGGTGTAAAAATAACCGCATCATCAGCATACATTTGGAAATAGACTTTTTGACAAATGTTTGGCATATCATTTATATATACAGAGAACAATACTGGTCCCAAAATAGAGCCTTGTGGGACTCCTGCTGAACATTCAAGATAAGACGACATAGTGCCACCAACACTCACAGCTTGTCTTCTATTGGACAAGTAAGATTGAAACCAAACTAGCGCATCTTCTGCAAAGTTGAAGTGAGTCAGTTTAGACAGAAGGGCTCGATGATCTACTGTATCGAACGCCTTCTTTAAATCCAAAAAGACTGCACCAACACATGTGGTTTTATCAAGCAAGGATTTCACTGTTTCTATGAAGACACAGTTTGCAGTCTCTGTAGAATGGTACTGGCGAAACCCAAATTGCATGGGGTGCAGAAGAGAATGGCCATGACTGAGGTGTTTATTCAGCAGCTTGGCGATCCACTTTTCTGCAACCTTAGATACAACAGGGAGGATGCTGATGGGGCGATAATTTGAAATGTTTGTTTTGTCTCCTGATTTAAAAATTGGTGAGACTATAGCCACCTTCCATCCTGATGGAACAACTGCCATTTTAATTGATAGATTTATCAGATGTGTTAACGGGCATACCAGCACGTCTTTGTGAATTTTTAAAAAATGTGTATCAAGGCCATACGCATCTTTGGCCTTTGATGGTTTCATGGACTTAATAATGTTAGCCACTTCCAGATCAGTTATTTGCTCTAACCTGAAAACCGGCTGTCCAGGATTAATAGGCTTACGAGCTATCTCTGAGGAACTAAACATTTGTGTTATTTCATTGACAGAATTAATAAAGAAATGATTGATTTCAGTTACTAATTCTTTTGGATTATTTAGCAGCTCGTTGTTAACTTTTATTTCCAATCTATCATTGTCCATTTTATTTTGCTTTCCAATTAGTTTATTGATATTTTGCCATATTATTTTGCCATTTCCATTTGCACTTGTAATAACTGTCACAGTGTCTGGTTTGTGTTCCCTGGGTGTCCACTAGAGGTCCTCTTCCCGCACGGTGTCCTACACTGTTACTACATTTCCCATGATCCTGTCTGTCACTGAGTGTTCATTGTGTTCAGCTGTTTCTCGTCACCTCGTTTAGCACTTGTGTATATATACCCTGTCAGTTTCAGTGTTTGTCACAGAGTCCTTGTTTAATGTCTTCACACTTCTGTTCGCTGCCTGTTCTTGTTCGTGTTTTATGTCCTTGGATTGACTTATTGGATTTTGACCATTTGCCTGAACTGATTGTGAGTACGGATTACCCCAATAAATCGACTGCTTTTGGATCTCTAATTCCCTGTGTGTGTGTCGTGACAGAAGGACTCCGTCACCTAAGAGATCCAGCATGATGGGGTTCCGTATCCTCCCTCCTGCCACGGAGAAAGAGAGGATGGGGCGTGTCCAGAATTTGATGAGCTTTCGTCAGCAGGGCCTGCCAGTGGGTTGCATAGCTCAGTCATTTTGGACGCTCTCGAGGGGAATGGGATACAATGAGGCAGCATTAAAAGACATTTTTAATACCTGTCTTGATGACCCATTGCCGGGGTGGGAAATGAAGGGTCTGGAAGTCTTGGACTTTTGGGGTTTTACCAGATACCTTGAGCATCGGAGTCAGTGGGATACAGCAGTCACGTCTGGGTCTCCTGAGAAGATGACCGACACACCTGAGCTGGTGAGTGGAACTTCCCCTAAGGCGGTGGGCTTGAGGCTACCGTCTTGCCATCGTAGGCGGAGAAGGAGGAGAAAGGTCACGTCTGTCGATCCAGAGACTGTTCACATCACGCCTGCCGAGCCTGTGTCTTCAGACAAGATGGCCGCCGCTGAGCCTGTTCACGTCACGCCTGCCGAGCCTGTGTCTTCGGACAAGATGGCCGCCGCCGAGCCTGTTCACGTCACGCCTGCCGAGCCTGTGTCTTCGGACAAGATGGCCGCCGCCGAGCCTGTTCACGTCACGCCTGCCGAGCCTGTGTCTTCGGACAAGATGGCCGCCGCCGAGCCTGTTCACGTCACGCCTGCCGAGCCTGTGTCTTCGGACAAGAAGGCCGCCGCCGAGCCTGTTCACGTCACGCCTGCCGAGCCTGTGTCCCCTGACAAGATGGCCGCCGTCGAGCCTGTGTCTGTTCCTGAGCCTGAGCCGGTGGCGTCTGTTCCTGAGCCCTCAGTGACCGCGACACTGGCCATTATGGCCACAGCCATGTGGTGTGTGTGGGCTACGCACACACTTGAGCCGGTGGTGTCTGTTCCTGTTCCTGGGCCGGTGGTGTCTGTTCCTGTTCCTGGGCCGGTGGTGTCTGTTCCGGAGCCGGTGGTGCCAGTTCCAGTGCCCGAGCCGGTGGTGCCAGTTCCAGTGCTGCCAGTTCCAGTGCCTGAGCCGGTGGTGCCAGTTCCAGTGCCTGAGTCGGTGGTGCCAGTTCCAGTGCCAGTTCCGATGGTGCCAGTTCCAGTGCCAGTTCCGGTGGTGCCAGTTCCAGTGCCTGAGCCATTGGTGCCAGTTCCAGTTCCTGAACCGGTGGTGTCTGTTCCAGTTCCTGAGCCGTGGCCGCCCGAGGGGTCTTCTCCGCCGTGGCCGCCCGAGGGGTCTTCTCCGCCCTGGCCGCCCGATGGACTGTCTGCTCCGCCCTGGCCGCCCGATGGACTGTCTGCTCCGCCCTGGCCGCCCGATGGGTCGTCTGCTTCGCCCTGGCCGCCTGATGGACTGTCTGTTTCGCCCTGGCTGCCAGCTAAGCCGTCACTCCCTATTTCTGTTCCCCTCCATGGACCTGGCCCCCCATCCCGCCCCCTGATCCTCCACCATTTCACCTCCCGTCTGGACTCTTGTTTTGTTTGTCTTGGAGCGTCTGGTAGCCGCTCCGTAGAGGGGGGGTTATGTCACAGTGTCTGGTTTGTGTTCCCTGGGTGTCCACTAGAGGTCCTCTTCCCGCATGGTGTCCTACACTGTTACTACATTTCCCATGATCCTGTCTGTCACTTAGTGTTCATTGTGTTCAGCTGTTTCTCGTCACCTCGTTTAGCACTTGTGTATATATACCCTGTCAGTTTCAGTGTTTGTCACGGAGTCCTTGTTTAATGTCTTCACACTTCTGTTCCTGTTTGCTGCCTGTTCTTGTTCGTGTTTTATGTCCTTGGATTGACTTATTGGATTTTGACCATTTGCCTGAACTGATTGTGAGTACGGATTACCCCAATAAATTAACTGCACTTGGATCTCTCTCTTTTGTGTGTGATACGTGACAATAACATCCAAGAAATCTATGTCAATTTGCCTTGGCTTTACGTAAGGTATGAGTTGTTTTATTTCTCATGGAAGTAAATCTTTGCCTATCAATGGTAAGACCAGATTTTAAAAACGCTTTGAGTAAGATGTCTCTTTCTTTCATAAGTATTTTGCAGTTATTATTCAACCAGGGTAGATGATTTCCCCTTTTTTTTTTACCTTTTCCTCTTTTAATAAAAGGTTCCATAACATCTGTAATTTTAGCGTTAGATGTCTGGGAGTTGGTTTCAATATCATTATCAGAAAATAATCCAGACCAATTTACTTCATTTAGAGTAATATTAAGATTTTGATGTAGATGTTTTGGAATAAAATTGTAATGGTTATTAAATGTAGATGAATTAAATCGCTTTTTACTTAATTTTCGGGAGAAAAATACAATATTATGATCAGAAAGCCCTGTAATGAGATTGTATGTTTTACTTATCCTCTCAGCGTGGTTTGTGAATAACAAATCTATTAGAGTTTCCGAATGGTTTGTTATTCTGGTTGGTGTTTTTATCATTTGTGTTAAATTAAAATAGTCAGTGATTTGTTTAAGAGTTGTTCGTTCCCTCTTTATATTCCAGTTAATATTAAAATCACCCATTAAAATAATTTCCTTAGTTTATCACAGTGTTTAAGGAGAAGTTTAAGTTGTTCATAAAAATCACTTTTTGCAGTGGGCTTTCTATATATACACACTATAGCAAAAGACATTGTTGCAGAAAGTGATACATCAACACCTACACATTCCAAAACAATTTCACTTGGCCATTCAATCATTGTGCACTTTAAAGTATTTCTAACATACATTATTACTCCCCCACCCCTCCCATTATTTCTGTCCCTTCTAAATACATTATACCCAGGCATATTTACAACAGCCTCAGGGGAAGAGTGGGTTAACCACGTCTCTGAAAGTCCTAAAAAGTCAATATTGGAACTGCACAGCAGATGTTCCAGTTGTTCACGTTTTGGTTTCATACTGTGTACATTTAAGTGTCTGCCAAATAGTCCCTTTACTTTTGATAATGGATCCCAAACTACCCTTGCCTGATTTAATGTGCGAAATATTTTATTGGTTCTGTGCCGTTTAAAGACTGGATTCCTGTGTTTTATTGGAAGAGTCTGTAGATCAACATTGTAAAAGTCAGCAACAGTTGTTTGTGTTAGCGGAGTCACACGCTCACCAGTGCACAGTCCCGCCGCGTCCCTCCTGCAGCGCTGCCTCTCCGGTGAGCCCGCCGCTACTGGCATGATTCCCGCCGAGCCCATGGAGAGCCCCAGCCCAGCAAAGCCAGCACTGCGCCCCTCACACGGCGAAACAGCCCCTCCAAGGCCGCCCACGTCCCCGCACGCTGCACCACCAGCAAACGACACGCCCGCGCCGAACCAGGAAGAGGCGCCGGCAGGGCCACGAACACGCAACAGCCCAAGACACGGGAACTCCACAGGGCCCACAGCCCCCAGAGGTAGGTCAAACAGGCGATTTGACAGTGACCAGATGGTAGTGTATTGAGGGCCACTAATTGTTGGCACTGTTGTTTCTTCTGTAGCACAAATGGTGTTGACCGCTGGTGTTGGGCCTGGATTAACTTCGATGTCTCCAGCCAAAAGTAGCACAATCACCAATTGAGTAGAAATCACATTAATGTTGTTTGATGGAGATCTCTCACACGCCTTAGATGAAGTTTTAGGAGGAACATTACTGAGGAATTTGGAATATAGAAGGTGATAGTTCATGTTGGTTTGTGTGTACATACAGTTTTGATTCTCTTGCAGACAACAATGCTTGACAGACACAATTAATAGTGTTAAAATATACAAAAATTATTATCCAACTTTGTAAAAGACGTCCAGGTGGCTGCATTAAATAGTCGGGGGGTTTTAAAAGAAAGCGCACAGCTCCTGCCAAACTGTGCATACCCCTAGCCGCCATTTTTCTCCAATTATTACAATAACCTCCTGAAAACTCCCAAATACAACATACATGGAAACAGGTATTTAATTACTAATTCTGTTTACCAAAGCAGTCAACATTTATGAGATTAAAATGCCAGCATTACCATAGGAACACAATTAACACAACTAGCAACCACCAAGTGCACCACCACTAATGAGTGTCCCACCAGAAACAAAATCTACATACTGTAGTTCTGGGAAGCTATTAAAGGAACACTCCGACTTTTTGGGACTTTAGCTTATTCACAGTATCCCCCAGAGTTAGATAAGTCCATACATACCTTTTTCATTTCTGTGCGTTCTGTAAGTGTTATTTGACGCACCCACCGCTAGCCTAGCTTAGCACAAAGACTGGATGTAAATGGATAATGGTAGCATACTAATCCCAATAAGTGACAAAATAATGCAAACATTTTCCTATAGACAGATACCATTTTTAATCGTATAAATACTGGGAACTATATTCTCACTTGGCGTAGGAGCACAGCTAACGTTACTTGGGCGGAGTGGCTACTTGGGCGGAGTGATTAGCGCAGCACACGAGACGCCCTGTTGATGGTTCCGTAAACAAAACAAATGTGACTAACTAGCTAGACGTGACTCGTGATCATGGCTTTTAGGAATTGTCAGAGGAATTTTACTGTGTATGAAACCAAGATCCCGAACCATATAGTTTTGAGCCAGAATACACAGACGAGGAGTTACAAACTTTGGAAGCTGTTCATTAGCAAGTTGAATGTTACAGTCCTGAGAGTTACATTTAGCGCCGCTCATTTGTTATTGAGCGATACAGTGTGTTTATGACAACACAATAATAACAATAAAGGGGATACACGGAGCCCCTATTCATGTAATAGTGTCACTACTAAGGTTACATTACATTAGCATGGCACTGTTACAGTATGGCTAATGTTAGTCATCTCAAAACATAACGGAACACTTACCGCAGCAACAGGTGATCCAATTTGTCCTGTCTTTATTATCGATGGGATGGCTGTATCCTTTAGCACACGTTTCATGGTCCGTGTGGCAACTTGCATTTTTTCAAAATAGTCGTCTATAGTAAAATGTTCAGAGCAAACAAAATACTTTGTGATGCTGTTTACAGGTGTGTTTGTAGCCATCGATTCATCAGGTCAGCGTTTTTGGTTGGAATTCTATGAAACATCATAGTATTACCTGGTCTCCCCTGTTTATTGTCGCAGCTCTTTACAATACAGCGAACACCCATGATTGTAAACTATAAATTTACTATCTAGTAATTGCTGACTCTATTACTCCAACTCTGAGCGAACTCTCTGCTCCTCACCACAGGGCGTCTCGTGTGCTGCGCTATCACTCCGCCCAAGTAGCTGTGCTCTTACGCCTAGTGAAAATATAGTTCCCAGTATTTATACGATTAAAAATGGTCTCTGTGTCATATAGCCTTGTTATTTGTACACGCTGTGACTATACAGATCACAACATGTAAATAGGAAAATGTTTGCATTATTTTGTCACTTATTGGGATTAGTATGCTACCATTATCCATTTACATCCAGTCTTTGTGCTAAGCTAGGCTAGCGGTGGGTGCGTCAAATAACACTTACAGAACGCATAGAAATGAAAAAGGTATGTATGGACTTATCTAACTCTGGGGGATACTGTGAATAAGCTAAAGTCCCAAAAAGTCGGAGTGTTCCTTTAATAAACATAGGCCTAAATGAACTAAAAATCAGAAAACAGTTTAGATCAAATTAAATTTATAAGTGGTAGTTATCAGTCTATGTTCCACCTTTATTTAGATGGATCTGTGTAATCAATGGCTAAATAATCATGTGCCATTCCAATTATTTGTCACAAAGCTGCAGATGGCAGATTATGATATTACAGTTTAAATTATGGCAGTATTAAATCATATTTTTAATTTAAATTTAGATTAATTCTTATTTATTCTTACAGAGCCTGATTGATTTAGTTTACCTCTAAACATTAATTAATGTATTACCTATAATGTTGTCAGGTTTGGGGTAATGAAAGGAGCGAGGACTCAAGTGCAGGACAATGGGTATTTAATGAAAACGGACTTGGACTTGGCAGCAGGGAAACACATGAGGTGTGTTCGACATCGGCTGCGGCTGGATACAACCGATCGGCGAGAGTAGCCGCGTGCAGGCGGGGAGGAGCTGCAAACGGAGACGTGAAGTCGGACACTTTCTGGTTCTCGTAGTGACTGCTCACGTGGTGTTTGCATACTTTACCACAGCTGCAGTGAAATAAATGCAATATTTGCCAAATAATACACAGATGTTTCAGAGACATTTCCATTCAATACTTTTATGTACTGCTTCACACAGTGTCTGTTTGAACAAGAATAAAGTTCAACATAAGCTACTATCAATGAAGTGGAGTCTACGTTTTTTAAGCAGTTTTAATTTGATAAACATGACACAATATAACATGACAACGACACGAAAAGAGTTTTCACTGTTATAATAAACTGATTTGAGAGCTTTAGAGGAACTAAAGGTGTTCGAATAAACACGAAACACACGTGATCGTTGTCATGCGGTGAATCCGGCCAATCGTGGAACAGCTGTGTCGTCATCAGCCCATGTGCAGCCCAGTCAGAGCCCGTCTACGGAGAGCCTGCCCACTCCCTATTAAGCCCTATTGTACCGAATTTTGGTTGTAGTTCCACCAGAGTTCCACTGGGGGCGATCGCCATGAGTGCAGAATGAATGGGAGTCAATGGGGCTAGACGGCTAAATTTGTCTCTTTCACCCGATTGCCGTTGAGAAATCTCAGATCTGATTGTAGATTTTGCAAGTTCAACATGGGTTTTAGGTCGAAAGTTGAATGAACGAGTACTTATGTCGTTTTGATTTCTTACAGGTTGAGTTGTTGTTGCCCATAACACGCTAGCATTCTGCTAATGACGTCAGCATTCTGACGTCATTGACATTTTGAAAGGCTTTTTAAAGCAAATAAGTGACTCTAAAAAATCTAACACCCAGCAATGTGTAATTTCTTTGCATCTCCTTTCGAAAACAACATTCAAATTACTAGACAAAAAATTATATCCTGAGAAAAGTGGATTTTGAGGAGTATACCGCCATAGACCTCCATTCATTCTGCACTCGTCCTGTGAGCGCCCTCATATGGAATCAGAGTGGAACTGCAACCAGTTCAGAAGCCGGAAGTGTAGTGAGAGTGAAACTTCTCGCCATATTAGACATTCTCTGGCCCAGTGCAGCCGCTCTTGAGAAGCTGCGCTGGCTGAGTTCTCCGGCTACTCTCGAATTGCTCTCGCGGTACTTTGATGGCATACGTCACAGTCACGTGGCGTCGGCGCTGTATCAAGTCGGACAAAATTTCTAACCGGCATGCACTGCTTCAAGTCAGCCGCCGATCGGTCTGCGCAGAGCTGCATGAAGTCGAACAAGCCTATGGTGTACATACGACAACAAACGACTTCTTCTTCTTCTTCTATAATTTTATTGGCAGTTTGCAGTCAAAGTGCATTACCGCCATCTACTGGGCTGAGGTGTGATCACATAGGGATGTCAAAAAACAAAAAAACAAAAACAAAAAAAAAAGTAACTAAATAAACAATAAATAAAGCTTCAGCTGGCGCTGCGTGTTCAGCTCCTCCAGCTTCCACTCTTATAGCTCCTCAAACTTGTAACAATATTATTAAATAAATAAATAAATAAATAACTAAATTCTTCTTGCTAGTTGGCTTTCTTTAAGATAATTAATAACTGCCCTAACTGTGGACTGTGTGCTGGTTACACTCAATAAATTTCCCATGGTTAACTCTCTGTCTATTGCTCTCTTCATATTCTCCCTTTCTCTGGTGTATTGTGTACAATCTATAAGTATATGTTTTACATTTTCTACTACTCCACAATTTATGCATAGTCCAGTCTGATGTTTCCCTATTATGTGTAATCCACTATTTAAACTTGTATGTCCCATCCTTAGTCTGGAAAACCATGTTTCCTCCTGTCTTTCCAATCCACTGAATTTTCTAGCTGTAACCTTTTTGTGTATATTATACAAATGTCTGCCTTTTCCCTCCTTATCCCATCTCTCCTGCCACTTTATGTTAATTTTGTTCTTAATTATACTTTTAATTTCTGACCTACTTAATTTAATATCGAGTTCAACCAGTTCTGATGTAATTGCTTCCTTTGCCAGCATGTCTGCCTTCTCGTTCCCCTCCACTCCCCTGTGTGCAGGAACCCATATAAATCCTACGCTTATGCTTTGTTGACTTATTCTAAAATTAATTTGATTAATTTCATCTAGTAGATCCTGTCTACATGTAGATTTTCCACTTTGAATGCATTCTAGTGAGGACATTGAGTCTGAACATATAATCACCTTATTTGGTTTTACTTCTTCCACCCATTGTAAAGCCAGAATTATTGCTACCATTTCTGCTGTAAAAATGGCCAGATGGTCTGTTGTCCTTTTTTTAATATTTACATTATACTTTAAAATGTGGACTGCAACCCCTGTTTTCCCAGTCTGATCTTTTGATGCGTCTGTAAAAATCTGAACTGTGTCTTCATAATTTATGTCAATATATTGCTGAACGTTTTGATACATCCCTGATTTAATTATATTTTTAGCTTCCAAATCTACCCTGGGAGAACAAAACATCCATGGTGGGATTGTTGGTATGTTACAACAAACGACTGCAAACACAGGGAGAATAAATAGGGAGCACAAACAAAGCAGGTAGCGAGGGAGGACAGGTGGGGCAAATGAATCAATAATCAGGTAACAAGATGGGCGGGGCTTGACAAATTGACAGGAGAGCACATGGCACAAGGAAACACATGACAAGCTCACACCAAACATGACAAAAACACAAGCACATGGCTAGTAAAACAAATCACAAGCCATGTGCTGATCGTGCGTTCTATTATTGTCAACGAACCGACTCGGCCCTCGGATATGACGTCACTTCCACACTTCAAGCGTTCTGGTATGTTTTGCGCGTCCGAGTTGGAGAAAAAACATGGACGCCACCCGTAAAGCTGTTGCTATGGTAGCACTGGCCGAGTACCAGGCGCTCCAAAAGTATGTGCTTCACCTACACAACACCGAGGAAGAACTGTTAGCAACGCTAGCCACGTTAGTGACACCCGTTTGAAACAAGGCTTCATTCAATATTGCACTCACAACAAGACTGATTCCCATACCCACAGGCAGCGATAAGGACGCAGTAAGGTATTGCAGTAATACGAGTGATTAAAATCGGCATTTAAACAACCAAAGTGGTCCAAAAACAATGAAAACAATTCTTACTTACAAGTCACACAGGGCACAGCCATCTTGGATTCCGTATCGGAATTCTTGCTCGGTGTCCTCACGGTTGTCCGACTTCAGAGCTGGGAAATCCGAGGAAAGGGGGGCGCATTGGTGCGTGTTGCTAGGCAACGTCTGTCTTCCTAGTCGGAACTCTGACACGGATAAATAATAAAACGCACCATGACACAAACCGAGACATGAACACGCAGCCAATGAGAACACTCATAAGCCACGTGTTCACACAAAACATGAAAACATGAAAGCACACAGCTAGTGTAAAACACAAGCTGTGTGCTACATAGTACAAGACAAAACATGACATGAAAGCACATGAAACAAGGCACACAGACAAGACAAAACAAGGAGTGTCAGGGCTCTGTCACAAAACCAAGAAATAGACTAGACAGAAGTGACAGAACCCTGACACATGTACTAACATGTTTAAGGCTGCTGTTATTCAAGCATGAATCATTATGACTCCTGTTGTGGTTAAGGATCGCTCTTCATTGGTTCATGATTAGTTCATATCTTCACTAATCATGAGTTCATGTTGAAGTAACTATTAAGTCAGGTATTAGTACATGATTACTCATGTACTAATAACCCTATTATTGTTAAGTGTTACCCATAGTCAGTTATGTCTTAAGAGAAGACAGAAGACATGATATAATTTTAGGCCTTATTAGATCCATGCATTAGAATAAACCTGCTGCTGTCCGTGTCATTAATGTTAATCAAACAACAAAAGGAAAGAGGTACTGTAATAACTCACTTCTCTTGACTGAATAACTTGTTTGGAATTTGAATTTGAGATTTCCATTGTACATATTGTGGCTAATAATCAAATTTAAAGTATTTTGCACTATATATTCACTGATAGTCAATGCACTCTGCAGTGCAAACCTTTGTGCAATAGCAGCTTCAGTAGCTGAATGAGTTTTAAGAGCTGCAGGCTCAGTTGAGACACACAAGCAAAGCATGACAATGAAAATGACTTTGATTGTCAACAGGATGATGTAAAAGTGGCACACATAACACTTACTGTAAGACTACATAACCCATCAGCTTCCTGTATGTTTGGGTGTAGTTGCATATATGTGAGAGCTTTATTCTCAGGTGCATTAGTGTCAATTTGTTTTTACAGCACTGCACAGTCACAAGACTGTGTCAGTAACACAAGTCTCAGTAACACACACCCTTGTGAACACACACCGACAGTAAATCAAACAAGCATGAGTAACCCCAGCAAAGATATTTCACTGTTTGCTGATTCCTCTCATTTGCGTCTGTGAGCCAAGCAAGGGCTTGCATGTCAGTAGGATGTGATTGCATGTGATGTAGGCTGAGCGTGTTGTTCAAACTCTGTTGCTCATGTCCTCGAAACTTTGGACAATAGTCTCAGTCACCAGCACCTTCAAAATTTGTAATTGCTTTTATTATGGACTGACTGGACAGAGATATGAGTGAAAATCTGTGAGTAAGTGTTAGACGCTGTCTAGAGCAAGTGGTAGTCTGGGTCATGAATTCATTTACCTTAGTTTTAGTCATGGTTTTCCGTGTTAGCATCTGATAACTTTGGCTAGTTACTACTAAATGACTCCAAAATACTGTTTGATTGTACTTTGATGAACTATAAAAAATATAGTTAGTGATTTGTCCTCAATTTTTGAAGCGTTTTTGCTTTTCTAACTATGCATGATTATATGGTTGTTTGCATTTTTTTATTAGCATTTAGCATTGCTTTTTCTAGCTGTCCATGTCACTATCAGAACAGTTTTTTCTCGTGACCCATCACTGATTTAGAGCATCCCCCTTAAACTCTCCATGCTGGCCTGACACCATGATCCATGCTCCCAAAAGAGAACGATTCCAAAATTGGAAGACAACAATATAAGCTTAAAGGGCATATGTTCTCAGATTGGCTTCAACTATATAACTATATCCAAAATTTGGGAAACTTGTAAAGTTGTGCACGTCACATCATCTTGGTCAAGATGGAGTTACAGCTCCACACAGGCTGTGTTTTTATATAGATGTTGGAGTGCATCAGGTGACACTTCTGTTTGAGATCATTGAGGTTTTTATGGTTTATAAACAGAGGAAATGCTGTTTTCTGCAGACTGAGTGTTCATGCGTATTCGTGTGTGCTTGTTTGGATAACCTTTATTCTAGTCTGAATTCTCAATCCTGTGGGGTTTCACAGGTTTTGAACTTCCTTCAGGAGCTTTTGGACGCGGGCAGGTCCCCCTCCACGCTCAAGGTCTATGTTGCGGCGATTGCCGCGTTCGCCGATTCGGCGCGCGGCCGCACATTGGGAAGGAATGAACTCATTACCCGCTTCCTACGAGGGGCCAGGAGGTTAAACCCTCCACGGCCACCTCTGGTACCCATATGGGATCTGTCTTTGGTCCTAGAGGCCCTAAAAGCTTATCCCTTCGAACCCCTGGGCTCTACGGAGTTGAGATACCTGACGTTTAAAACCGTTTTTCTGTTAGCCCTGGCTTCAGTGAAACGCGTGGGCGACTTACACGCGCTATCAGTTAGCGGGGCGTGTCTTGAGTTTGGACCTAATGACTCGTTGGTCATTCTCAAACCAAGGCACGGCTATGTCCCCAAAGTGTTGGGTACCCCGTTCAGAGCGCAGGTTATTTCCCTTTCAGCTCTGCCGTCCGGCAGTGGGGATGACAGTAGCCTCCTTTGCCCTGTCAGGGCTCTGAGGTGTTACGTCACGCGCTTCGCCGCCTTTCGGCGCTTGGAGCAGCTCTTTGTTTCATTTGGTGGCCGCGCTAAAGGTCTCGCCGCCTCGAAACAGACACTATCCAGATGGATAGTGGACGCTATTGCTGCAGCTTATGCGTCCAAAGACCTGCAGTGCCCTTTGGGCGTACGGGCTCATTCCACCAGAGGCATGGCCTCATCGTGGGCATGGTCCAGTGGGATTTCCATTTGTATGGCGGCGGGCTGGGCCTCCCCCTCTACATTTGTCAGGTTCTATAACCTGGAAGTTCCCGCCCTGCAGGCTAACCTTCTGTCAGTCTAGTCGGGTCTATGTCCTGCTTATATATGCGCAGGCTAAACACTCGATTTAGCTCTCCTGGTTGAGCTGCACCTCTGGGTATGTTTGTGATATTTAGACCGGCCTCGCCGCTCTATCTTTTTCCCTATGAGTGCTTATGAACACGTGTTGGTCCGCTCTGCTGTCCACCTGTTCTTCCACTTTAAAGACCCCCCGGGCTTCCGGGGGTTTATATGTGGATGCAAGGCGCGCACGGCGTTGACAATGGGGTTCCCGTAGCGTAAGCTAGCTTACGCAAATACGAGAGAACCTCTCATAAGAGAACGATACTGGTTACTCACGTAACCTCGGTTCTCTCTAGAAGAGGGAACGAGTATTTGCGTTCCCTGCCGTGCTCGCGCCACAAGCTCATGTCGCTTCATTCGACAGAAACCAGAGAATTTAGCCTCCGAGCCTTCTTTATATACGCTCTGACGCCGCCCATTCTGGCGGGCTGTGACGCGCGAGGGCGCGCGCGCCCTTATTGGGCGTGACGTCACGCCGGGCTCACCGGTAGGCTAAAGCAGTTGCCGCGCGGCAGTCAATGAGCGCGCAGTATTGCTCGCTCTAGCTCTGCTAGCCGCCTGCTGCACTGCGTGGACAAAATATGAAAATTAAGGATAATTTTTGGCTTCAGTATCTCGAGGAATGATGACTTTCCCGTAGCGTAAGCTAGCTTACGCAAATACTCGTTCCCTCTTCTAGAGAGAACCGAGGTTACGTGAGTAACCAGTATCGTTATGCAAACCAATTGTTGGCTGGTCTCAGACAATCTTGGAGGTGAAGATGCTGGATGTGGAGGTCCTGGGCTGGTGTGGTTACACATGGTCTGCGGTTGTGAGGCCGGTTGGATGTACTGCCAAATTCTCTGAAATGTTACTGGAGATGGCTTATGGCAGGGGTGTCAAACTCAGTTCCTGGAGGGCCACAGCCCTGCAGAGTTTAGCTTCAACCCTAATTAAACACACCTGATCAGCTAATCAAGTCCTTCAGGCTTATTTGAAAACTGCAGGTGTGTGTGTGTGTGTTGAAGCAAGGTTGGAACAAAACTCTGTAGGGCTGTGGCCCTCCAGGAACTGAGTTTGACACCTGTGGCTTATGGTAAAGAAATGAACATTCAATTCACGGACATTCCTGCTGTCAGCATGCCAATTGCACGCTCCCTCAAAACTTGCAACATCTGTGGCATTGTGCTGTGTGATAAAACTGCACATTTTAGAGTGGCCTTTTATTGTAGCCAGCCTAAGGCACACCTGTGCAATAATCATGCTGTCTAATCAGCATCTTGATATGCCACACCTGTGAGGTGGATGGATTATCTCGGCAAAGGAGAAGTGCTTACTAACACAGATTTAGACAGATTTGTGAACAATATTTGAGAGAAATAGGCCTTTTGTGTACATAGAAAAAGTCTTAGATTTTTGAGTTCAGCTCATGAAAAATGGGGGCAAAGTGTTGCGCTTATAATTTTGTTCAGTATATATATATATGTATACAAAAAAGGAGGCTGGGAATTAGAATAAAGGTTATCCAAACAAGCACACACGAATACGCATGAACACTCAGTCTGCAGAAAACAGCATTTCCTCTGTTTATAAACCATAAAAACCTCAATGATCTCAAACAGAAGTGTCACCTGATGCACTCCAACATCTATATAAAAACACAGCCTGTGTGGAGCTGTAACTCCATCTTGACCAAGATGATGTGACGTGCACAACTTTACAAGTTTCCCAAATTTTGGATATAGTTATATAGTTGAAGCCAATCTGAGAACATATGCCCTTTAAGCTTATATTGTTGTCTTCCAATTTTGGAATCGTTCTCTTTTGGGAGCATGGATCATGGTGTCAGGCCAGCATGGAGAGTTTAAGGGGGATGCTCTAAATCAGTGATGGGTCACGAGAAAAAACTGTTCTGATAGTGACATGGACAGCTAGAAAAAGCAATGCTAAATGCTAATAAAAAAATGCAAACAACCATATAATCATGCATAGTTAGAAAAGCAAAAACGCTTCAAAAATTGAGGACGAATCACTAACTATATTTTTTATAGTTCATCAAAGTACAATCAAACAGTATTTTGGAGTCATTTAGTAGTAACTAGCCAAAGTTATCAGATGCTAACACGGAAAACCATGACTAAAACTAAGGTAAATGAATTCATGACCCAGACTACCACTTGCTCTAGACAGCGTCTAACACTTACTCACAGATTTTCACTCATATCTCTGTCCAGTCAGTCCATAATAAAAGCAATTACAAATTTTGAAGGTGCTGGTGACTGAGACTATTGTCCAAAGTTTCGAGGACATGAGCAACAGAGTTTGAACAACACGCTCAGCCTACATCACATGCAATCACATCCTACTGACATGCAAGCCCTTGCTTGGCTCACAGACGCAAATGAGAGGAATCAGCAAACAGTGAAATATCTTTGCTGGGGTTACTCATGCTTGTTTGATTTACTGTCGGTGTGTGTTCACAAGGGTGTGTGTTACTGAGACTTGTGTTACTGACACAGTCTTGTGACTGTGCAGTGCTGTAAAAACAAATTGACACTAATGCACCTGAGAATAAAGCTCTCACATATATGCAACTACACCCAAACATACAGGAAGCTGATGGGTTATGTAGTCTTACAGTAAGTGTTATGTGTGCCACTTTTACATCATCCTGTTGACAATCAAAGTCATTTTCATTGTCATGCTTTGCTTGTGTGTCTCAACTGAGCCTGCAGCTCTTAAAACTCATTCAGCTACTGAAGCTGCTATTGCACAAAGGTTTGCACTGCAGAGTGCATTGACTATCAGTGAATATATAGTGCAAAATACTTTAAATTTGATTATTAGCCACAATATGTACAATGGAAATCTCAAATTCAAATTCCAAACAAGTTATTCAGTCAAGAGAAGTGAGTTATTACAGTACCTCTTTCCTTTTGTTGTTTGATTAACATTAATGACACGGACAGCAGCAGGTTTATTCTAATGCATGGATCTAATAAGGCCTAAAATTATATCATGTCTTCTGTCTTCTCTTAAGACATAACTGACTATGGGTAACACTTAACAATAATAGGGTTATTAGTACATGAGTAATCATGTACTAATACCTGACTTAATAGTTACTTCAACATGAACTCATGATTAGTGAAGATATGAACTAATCATGAACCAATGAAGAGCGATCCTTAACCACAACAGGAGTCATAATGATTCATGCTTGAATAACAGCAGCCTTAAACATGTTAGTACATGTGTCAGGGTTCTGTCACTTCTGTCTAGTCTATTTCTTGGTTTTGTGACAGAGCCCTGACACTCCTTGTTTTGTCTTGTCTGTGTGCCTTGTTTCATGTGCTTTCATGTCATGTTTTGTCTTGTACTATGTAGCACACAGCTTGTGTTTTACACTAGCTGTGTGCTTTCATGTTTTCATGTTTTGTGTGAACACGTGGCTTATGAGTGTTCTCATTGGCTGCGTGTTCATGTCTCGGTTTGTGTCATGGTGCGTTTTATTATTTATCCGTGTCAGAGTTCCGACTAGGAAGACAGACGTTGCCTAGCAACACGCACCAATGCGCCCCCCTTTCCTCGGATTTCCCAGCTCTGAAGTCGGACAACCGTGAGGACACCGAGCAAGAATTCCGATACGGAATCCAAGATGGCTGTGCCCTGTGTGACTTGTAAGTAAGAATTGTTTTCATTGTTTTTGGACCACTTTGGTTGTTTAAATGCCGATTTTAATCACTCGTATTACTGCAATACCTTACTGCGTCCTTATCGCTGCCTGTGGGTATGGGAATCAGTCTTGTTGTGAGTGCAATATTGAATGAAGCCTTGTTTCAAACGGGTGTCACTAACGTGGCTAGCGTTGCTAACAGTTCTTCCTCGGTGTTGTGTAGGTGAAGCACATACTTTTGGAGCGCCTGGTACTCGGCCAGTGCTACCATAGCAACAGCTTTACGGGTGGCGTCCATGTTTTTTCTCCGACTCGGACGTGCAAAACATACCAGAACGCTTGAAGTGTGGAAGTGACGTCATATCCGAGGGCCGAGTCGGTTCGTTGACAATAATAGAACGCACGATCAGCACATGGCTTGTGATTTGTTTTACTGGCCATGTGCTTGTGTTTTTGTCATGTTTGGTGTGAGCTTGTCATGTGTTTCCTTGTGCCATGTGCTCTCCTGTCAATTTGTCTAGCCCCGCCCATCTTGTTACCTGATTATTGATTCATTTGCCCCACCTGTCCTCCCTCGCTACCTGCTTTGTTTGTGCTCCCTATTTATTCTCCCTGTGTTTGCAGTCCTGTGCTGGTTTGTTGTCGTATACACCATGTGTTTCCCTGCTGCCAAGTCCAAGTCCGTTTTCATTAAATACCCATTGTCCTGCACTTGAGTCCTCGCTCCTTTCATTACCCCAAACCTGACAACATTATAGGTAATACATTAATTAATGTTTAGAGGTAAACTAAATCAATCAGGCTCTGTAAGAATAAATAAGAATTAATCTAAATTTAAATTAAAAATATGATTTAATACTGCCATAATTTAAACTGTAATATCATAATCTGCCATCTGCAGCTTTGTGACAAATAATTGGAATGGCACATGATTATTTAGCCATTGATTACACAGATCCATCTAAATAAAGGTGGAACATAGACTAATAACTACCACTTATAAATTTAATTTGATCTAAACTGTTTTCTGATTTTTAGTTCATTTAGGCCTATGTTTATTAAAGGAACACTCCGACTTTTTGGGACTTTAGCTTATTCACAGTATCCCCCAGAGTTAGATAAGTCCATACATACCTTTTTCATTTCTGTGCGTTCTGTATTATTTGACGCACCCACCGCTAGCCTAGCTTAGCACAAAGACTGGATGTAAATGGATAATGGTAGCATACTAATCCCAATAAGTGACAAAATAATGCAAACATTTTCCTATTTACATGTTGTGATCTGTATAGTCACAGCGTGTACAAATAACAAGGCTATATGACACAGAGACCATTTTTAATCGTATAAATACTGGGAACTATATTCTCACTAGGCGTAAGAGCACAGCTACTTGGGCGGAGTGATTAGCGCAGCACACGAGACGCCCTGTGGTGAGGAGCAGAGAGTTCGCTCAGAGTTGGAGTAATAGAGTCAGCAATTACTAGATAGTAAATTTATAGTTTACAATCATGGGTGTTCGCTGTATTGTAAAGAGCTGCGACAATAAACAGGGGAGACCAGGTAATACTATGATGTTTCATAGAATTCCAACCAAAAACGCTGACCTGATGAATCGATGGCTACAAACACACCTGTAAACAGCATCACGAAGTATTTCGTTTGCTCTGAACATTTTACTATAGACGACTATTTTGAAAAAATGCAAGTTGCCACACGGACCATGAAACGTGTGCTAAAGGATACAGCCATCCCATCGATAATAAAGACAGGACAAACTGGATCACCTGTTGCTGCGGTAAGTGTTCCGTTATGTTTTGAGATGACTAACATTAGCCATACTGTAACAGTGCCATGCTAATGTAATGTAACCTTAGTAGTGACACTATTACGTGAATAGGGGCTCCGTGTATCCCCTTTATTGTTATTATTGTGTTGTCATAAACACACTGTATCGCTCAATAACAAATGAGCGGCGCTAAATGTAACTCTCAGGACTGTAACATTCAACTTGCTAATGAACAGCTTCCAAAGTTTGTAACTCCTCGTCTGTGTATTCTGGCTCAAAACTATATGGTTCGGGATCTTGGTTTCATACACAGTAAAACAGGTGCATTTCATTGATGGCATTATGCACAGGTGCATTTCATTGATGGCATTATGAATGCACAGAGTTGCATTCATGATATTGCATAATCATGTTGCAGGATGATAATGCACGGCCCCATGTTGCAAGGATCTGTACACAATTCCTGGAAGTTGAAAACATCCCAGTTCATCCCAAGATCATGATAACATCAATACATCATGAGTGCATCAATACATTTTCCAAATCAAATGAGCGACAAGAGCTGCACTTCATGGATTACCAATTTGCAGAATAGATTTAAAAAAGGAAAAATGTGTTATTAAGAAGTCCACAATATAGTACGGTAATAGTATAGTTATATTTGTAAATAACATTATCTTACTGCAGTTTTTCCTGAAAAAAACTAAAATATGTAAAATCCACAATTTCCATGGTTATTAGCTGAATTGAGTAATAAAAATATCCATATTTAAAACTTTATAAAGTAAAATAACAAGCTTCCGGCCAAACGAACATACGGATTCCACTTACGCCTAAAACGCAACTTATGCGAGTAATGCGACGTACTGCTGATATTAACGCTACGCCATGACGCCCTATGCTACTTCCGATGTCACAAGTAGCGTAAGTTGTGCTTTAGGCATAAGTAGAATCTGTATGTTTGTTTGGCCGGAAGCTAGTTATTTTACATTATAAAGTTTTAAATATGGATATTTTTATTACACAAATGCATCGTTTTGCTTCAGAAGGCCTTTATTAATCCCCCAGAGCCGTGTGGAGCACTTTTATGAAGGACAGATGCACTTTTATGGACTTCAAAACAGAAACGGCCATTATAAAGCTTGGAAGAGCCAGGACATTTTTTTATATATAACTCCGACTGTATTTGTCTTGTATTCGCCTATGATGACTTCAGGGTGATTAAATCATGGGCTAATTTACAACTGTCCCTTTAGATGCTATTTATACTTAGTCTAGAAAGTGGCAGATACTGTTTGCAACTTAATGTATTGTACTACATTACAAAGCAGAATGCAACAATATGAGCTGAATGTAACACAGTTGATGTGCCAGCAAATTTCAATTATAGTCCTATTAAACACAGTTTATTTCCTCTATTAATTAGTCACAAGTCAAGTCACATTTATTTATATAGCACTTTTTACAATACAGATTGTTTCAAAGCAGCTTTACAGAGATAACAGGAAAATAATGCAAAAAAGTTTGTTTCCAGAAGATATATATAGCCGCTCTGGAGTAAACTGTGATGTCATCGTCCAGCTCAGTTCAATTCTTGTATAATAGTGTCAATACAGGCATATCAATATTACTGTTGAATATTAAATTAAATGTTACATTTAATGTCCCCAACTAAGCAAGCCAAGCCAATGGCAACAAAGGTGGAAAAAGGCGACAGTGGCAAAGAACCAAAACTCCATCAAGTGGACTCCATCAGAAACCAGGCTCAGTCGGGGGGCCAGTTCTCCTCTGGCCAATGAACGAACAGTGTATGATTATGATTCAGGCAGCATTATAGGTCAGAAGTCAGATTGGTTTGGAACAATCAGAATATTATCCAGTTCCATCTGGTTGAAGATCAGAGTCACGCCGGTATGGAGATGGGTTTGTTGAGGATCAGTGCTGATGGCTGTCGTGTCGATGAGGCCTTCACTGGGAGAGTCTAGTTGACACAATCTCTGCTGACACTTCAGGGATGCGTTGTGGTCGTGTCTAGGCGCAGGTCCACCATCTGATCTGGATACGGCCTGGATCCAGCTTATTACAGTAAACCTCGGAATAAGCAGAAAGACTAACATTAGCATAGATGCAATTCTTCTTATGATGTAACGGGTACATTGGGTGTTATAGGAAGTGTTCCCGGTTCCGGCTGACCTAATTTATGCAGCCTAATAATCATTTAACTGATCTGAATAATAGGAATGTATCATTTTCTATGTGTATGGCAGGTTAAAGAGATGTGTTTTTAGTCTAGATTTAAACTGACAGAGTGTGTCTGCTTCCCGGACAATGTTAGGAAGACTGTTCCAGAGATTAGGTGCTAAATAGAAAAAGGATCTACTGCCAGCAGTCGATTTTGATATTCTAGATATTATCAACTGGCCAGATTTTGAGATCGCAATAGACTTGAAGGACTATAATGCGTTAAGAGCTCGCTCAAGTACTGGGGAGCTAAACCATTTAGTACTTTGTAAGTAATCAGCAATATTTAAAAATGTATACAATGTTTAATAGGGAGCCAATGCAGTGTTGACAGAACGGGGCTAATATGGTCATACTTCCTGGTTCTAGTAAGATCTCTATCTGCTGCATTTTGGATCAGCTGTAGTTTGTTTATTATGCATGCAGGGCAGCCACCCATAAGAGCATTACAATAATCTAGCCTTGAGGTCATGAACGCATGAACTAACGGTTCCGCATTTTTCACTGAAAGCAAATGTCGTAATTTAGATATATTTTTAAGATGGAAGAATGTGGTTTTACAGAGGCTAGAAACGTGGCTTTCAAATGAAAGATTGGTATCAAAGAGCACACCCAGGTTCCTAACCGACGACGAAGACTTTACAGAGCAGCCATCAATTGTTAGACAGTATTGTAGGTTAGTACGTGCAGAGGTTTTTGGTCCAATTATTAGAAACTCTGTTTTCTCAGAATTAAGTAATAGGAAATTACTAGTCATCCACATTTTTCAGCTATGCATTCTGTTAATTTCTTGAATTGGCAAGTTTCGTCGGGGAGCGAAGAGATATAGAGCTGAGTATCATCGGCATAACAGTGAAAACTAATCCCATGCTTCCTAATAATATCTCCCAAGGGTAGCATGTACAGAGTGAACAGCAACTGTCCTAGTACTGAGCCTTGTGGTACTCCATACTGAACTTGTGATCGATAAGACATCTATTCATTTACTGCTACTGATAACGGTCAGATAAGTATGATTTAGACCATGCTAATGCAATTCCACTAATGCCAACATAAATACCCAATAGGCACTTCACCTGTATATATATAAGTCCCCCTGTGGTGGAAATCAAGTTTTTAATGTTGTATGTCTACAATGCTTTCTCTTTAAAACTGCGGTGAACCAAAGACTGTCTCAAAAACGGGGTTTGATATTGCTGGTGTTTCGTACATCACAAACTACCTTGTAACCAATCACGTCAACATGCTGGCGGGCTTTAGCATATCATTAACATTGAACTAGCAGGAGAGTCTTGAGAGATGCCAGGTTATCCCGGTATATTTTTCTGTTGATATGAAAAATTGGGTAGATTTAGCAATATATTATGATGTATATTACAATGTTATGATTAACTATATGGCTTTTTCCACTGACGTTCTGAGTTGTTCAATGCGTTTCTGATGATTGTTAGAAGGCAGCTGCCTGACTCTGAGATGCGAACGTGAACATGGTTTGTGTAACATTAGCAACACATTATTAGCTGTTTGATAACACAGTCAAGCAAAAGGCTAATCATATTAATTACCATTATGTATCCGACATTGTAAAGAGTGATATCATATGGAGGCTGGGCTAATTAGCATGTTCATGGATCCATGTATACCGTAAAACTTCAAATAATAGCTGAGTCCCAAATAGACGCCTGTCTCTTTTACACGCCTGGTGTGACTACAGGTTTGGATAAATAAAGGCCGGTCTCAAATAGAGGCCCGGTCTGTTTTTTAGTTTCGGGTTGTATTTAATCTTCTAAACCCGTCAGATCGTCTGTTTAAGCCAGTTCTATGGAGCAGATTGCGCACGCAAGAGAGCCCTGCGCATCTGGGCGGGAGCTTTTAGCGCAAGCAAGGCAGGCAGAGTTTGTAACCTGTCTTTTGAAAATCATATTTCGTATGTTACAAAAACAGCCTTTTTCCACCTTAGAAACATTGCTAAGCTACGTAATATGCTATCAGTTTCTGATGCAGACAAGTTAGTTCATGCATTCATGACCTCGAGACTAGATTACTGTAATGCTTTATTAGCCGGTTGTCCTGCATCCTCAATAAACAAGCTACAGTTAGTCCAAAATGCAGCCGCTAGAGTTCTTACTAGATCAAGAAAATATGATCATATAACACCGATTTTATCATCACTACATTGGCTACCTATAAAGTTCCGTATTAATTATAAGGTATTGCTATTGACTTATAAAGCCCTAAACGGCTTAGCTCCAGTCTATTTAACGGATCTTCTATCACCCTATAATCCATCACGCTCTTTAAGATCAATAAATTCGAGGCTTTTGGTCATACCTAGGATATCCAGATCAACCAAAGGAGGGAGAGCATTTTCGCATTTGGCTCCAAAACTCTGGAATAGCCTTCCTGATACTGTTCGTTACTCGGACTCACTCTCCCAGTTTAAAACTAGATTAAAGACGCATCTTTTCAGCCAGGCATTCATATAATATTGTTAATCTCACTGTTTCAAACTACAATCCGGCCTCTAGTTCATAAATGCCAGAGGAGAACTGGCCCCCGACTGAGCCTGGGTTCTCCCAAGGTTTTTTTTTTTCTCCATTAGGTCACCTGATGGAGTTTTAGGACACCATTAGGTCACTTGATGGAGTTTTTCGGTTCCTTGCCACTGTTGCCTTTGGCTTGCTCAGTTGGGGATATTTTGGGGATATTTAATTTTATTCTATCAATCAATAAATTCCACTAGAAACAAACTTTGTTGTATTATTTTATTTTAATACTGTGAAGCTGCTTTGATACAATCTGTATTGTGAAAAGCGCTATACAAATATACTTGATTTGATTTGATTTGATTTAGCGGAGGCCGGAGAGGGAGAAGTGGAGGAGAGCGACGAGGAGGAGGAATTCGCCAACTTGTAGTTGAGGATCGTAGTGATGATGATAGTGATGAATAGGGTCCTTTTGTATCACATGATTGCAGTTGTTTTACAGGGTAGCCTTCATTCTTTCTTGATGTGTTTCGGGCAACTAGTTCAAGCAGTAGCAACTAGTAGAAGCAGCGCCGCGTCGCGTCTATGACAACTCGAGGTATCGCACACCGGACGTGCAATTTGTCAGTTTATGGCCAGCAATATTGTTATGTTTAAGGATATTATGGAATTAAGATCATGTCTGTACTATGTTATGATTGTACAGTACTAGAGGTCGACCGATTCATCGGTTTTGCCGATTAATCGGCACGATAGTTGATTGGTGGAACTATCGTTATCGGCAAAAATATATACCAATAGTTTTTCCTGGTTGCGTCCGTTGCTGGAGCGGCTGAGAAGCGCGCACTGTCATTCATTACAGTAACGGTGCGTGTCCACTACAGCGGCAAAATTCCGCTCACAGGGTTTCCGCGGGGCATTAAAAAGCATTAAAAGTCATTAAATGGATTTTGCGATAATTAAGGCCTTAAATGGCATTAAAAAGCATTAAATTGTAATCCTACAGGCATTAAATTTTTTTTATGGTTTTGAAGAAAATGTTATATTATCAATTTATTTGAATAGTCTTCATGATTAATCATTTTTATTTGCTGTCGTCGCAAAATATGTTCGTTAGTGTGATTTAAAAACACGCGGAAACAGTTTGGTGATTGCCTCCGGCCGGAGCAAAATTGCGGAGGTGGCGCGAGTAATTTTGGACAGCAGGAACAACAGGAATAAAACTAGACCAGAAAACTGGGAAAGTGCATGGAAGACAAACAATTTAGAACATGGTTGGTGGTCAAAATAAAGAAGGATTTTGCATCGTTTGTAAAAAAGGTATTTAAATTGGGTAGCTACAATGGGAATCAATGGCGTAAAATCTCATATGCAGTCTGACAGCCACAGGTCGACGGTAAAAGGCAGACAGCAGTTATCTATGTGTAGTAACGTTCCCTCATCAGCTCGACATCCGCTGTTGAAGCTCACTTTGCGTTTTTTAACGCGTTAACGCACGCATGAGATTATTTTTGTCCAGTTTAACGCGTTAAAATATTTAACGCAAACGCAGCATTCGTTCATTTTTGTCATCCCTTGGGTAGCGTTACATTATATGATCCCGCTCTTATTCATGTAAATGCTTTTAAACGCGCTGCCTGCGAATGTCCTGTCTATGTAATACACACACACACACAGAGAGAGAAAGACGTGCGCACAGACTGCGCACCAGAAAACGGTCCACTTTCGCGCAACGAACAATAACACACAATTTTGCCAAAATGTCTGTTTTGTGAGTATCCTCATAAAACAAGAGCAGTCTTAAATTAGTGAAATAAAGTCTTTAATGAACGCAAAGATTTGTGAGAGAATGAGGCGCGTGTTAGATCCGTGTTTCTGTCAGCAGCTGTTCTTAAAGGGACAGCAGCCAATAAAGCTTTCTGTCAGTAAAGTTAATCACAGAACACCAGAGAAAATTACTGACTGCTATTGACTAAAGAACTCTTGTAGCTTTAATAAGCATTAGTCTATATTTAATCTATAATTTATGCTGTGCAGACTGTTTGATAATGTATGTTAGACAGGAAGGCCAAAGGTAAATATGACATTTATTATAGGTTTATGTGAGGATTGTTTGTTAAGTTCACTTAAATTAAAAGTTGTCATATTTTGAAGCCTAATGTTAAAAACTTGATAGCTTTCAATTACACTGTAATGTTGGATGGCTATAATTAATGTTTAAAATTAGGGGGGAGAAATCATTTTTATCCAGATATCAATAGCTGTATTAGTATCAGTGAGACTGGCCTTTATGTTGTCTCTACATTCATTTGTAGATTAACTGTGAAATGATTACATTATAAAATATATAAACCTAAACAAATGTAAGTGTTTTAATTGCGGAAAAAACGTGTGTTTAATCAAGTTAATTTATATATATATATATATATATATATATATATATATATATATATATATATATATATATATACGTCGTGTATGGCATTAAAAATAAAAAAATGGCATTAAAAAGGCATTAAAAAGGCATTAAATTTAAATTGAAGATCCCTGCAGAAACCCTGGCTCAGTGCCGCTGGAAACGCTATAACGCCTCCGCTTTGGGGTGTGTCTGTTGCGAGTGTGTCTAATCTCTGTTTTTTACAACACACACACAGTATAATTATTAGAGATGCACGCGATTACATTTAGAAATAGGCAAGCTTTGTTTTCGAAATGCACCAAGCAAACATATCCTTTCAATTTTATAAACTTTTATAAACCCAGCCAATATAATCACAATGAACACATCCAAAATAAAATCTTTAACATATTTATAACAACTGCAAGGGGTCTAATTTGTAAACAAAATGGTTTAAGCACTTAATCCAGCATAACTCCGGCACAATTTGCATATTTTTAAACTCTCAAAACAGACGTCACATTCCGAACCTCACAGCAATTGGCTGCCGACCGCGTTTTTCGCTTGATATTTGCATAAAGTCGAGAACTGCCCAACCTTTTTGACGCTCTCGGTCGCTCTCAACGCTTTCTCCGGTCCGCTGTCAATCCCAAAATGCACTGCGCGAGCGTGAAGCTCAACTTCCATAGGAATGAATTGAAAACGCTCGCTCCGCTCCGCTCGCACCGTGCCAGTGGACACGCACCGTAAGAGAGAGCTGAGAAGGGTCTGCTGGCATCATGCAGTACAAGAGCGGCCTCTAGAGGTGTAATAAAAACTATCGCTGATGTTATTTCGACACGTGATTCTGCGTGCTGCACTGAGAGCACACGCTGCATGGAGAGCGCTGACATCAGATGCGCGTTTAAAGCACCGACAGCTATACACTACATTTTGTCATATCATTATAAAGTGATTCATTTGTTGACTAAATGCTGCATTAGTAGAGAAAGAACAGCACAACGGTATGTTTGTTTGCCTTCAAGGCTGAGAGGACGCTAACAGTAGTACCTCAAGCGGTTAAAACACTGACAAAAATAAACGTAAGTCCGACCCGAATGTTTAATGTCACAATTGTTACCTCTATTTGCATTAGTTTATATCCAGCTGGTCACTTTTATGCATTTAATATGCAGAGAAGTTGCATATTTAAAGCTAGAGACGTAAGATAGCAAACTGATGTGTTCATACAGCTGACAAAAACATATTATAAACAAATCAGAAAAGCATTCGATTTCGGTTATTTTTTCGTCATCACTTTAATACATGTTTTGTTATTTTGATTAGATAATCATCAAGTGTTTATAAAATAGAAGCAAAAGTGTGAGACTATACATGTAATATTTATGTCATTTCAATGGCGTTGTAGATATTTAAGCATGACTGTTTGGATTTATGAAATGATTACACTTACAATAAAATTCCATATGTAACATTAACTAAGGTTAATAACTGCTGTATAAGGATTGTTCATTATTTGTTAATTAACATGTACTAATACATTTTTAAATTAAGGTTTTTATTTGTTCAAACTAACATGAATGATCAAGGTGCAGTTGTATTGCTCAAATATTATACTGATCAAATTTTGTTACTTTTTTATTCATTAAGTTGGCTTGAAAAAGAACAGTTTAACATAGGGCTGGGCGATAAAACGATAACGATATGTATCGCGATAGACACGTAATCGATATCAATAAAAAATGCGTTCGATAAAACGTTCGAAATTTTTTTTTTTTTTTAATTTTTTTTTTTTCGTCGGAAGAAACCAGCAAAGCAAGTTTGATTGCATGAACAAAGGCACTCACTCTCTAGTAACATAGCAACGTAGGAAGTGACACGCTAACAGCCAGTCAGTATGGTTGCGAAATATTGTTGTCTCGTGTTGGATTCTTCAGTAACAGAACCGGCGTAGAGTGAAAGTAGAAGATGAGTAAAGTAGAAAATGAGTGCCGCAGCGATTGTTGATAAAACAGGAAAAGTCAGCTCGCCCGACTTCAAGTCTGACCGTAGTCAGGCCAATGTCGTCTGCAGATTATGCAAGACCGTCGTCAGTTTCTCTGTCACCCCCGATTTCCACCAGATGCGTAACGGCTGCGGAACGGCTCCGCTGCGTGACGGCTCCGTGTTCCGTCGTCCGTCAATACCCACCAGGTCCGGATTTGTTGCGGAACGGCTGCGGTCATGACTGACAGCTGACGTCACGAGGACCCACGAGATCTCGCTAATTCACGTATGATCGCGCGATATATAGTTTCTATAAACAGAACGTTATGAGGAATGGTATATTATGACGTTTTCAAGGTGTAGTGTAGGGAAATATGATCCGCCATGATCACGGTGTATTTTATTTAGAAAATTAACCGGATCTTTTATTTTGTTTTGGTTTGTTCTGTTTTTTTGATCGACTTCCTGTCCTGCGCACTCTGCCCTGTAGTGCTGCGGAGCTCTCCGGCATCCGGCAAAAATAGAAGCTCTGCGTATCTGCTCCGGAGGGCTGCGGATCGCCGGAGTCGGAACGCAGCTGTACCGCATTCAGTGGAAATACACTCATTGACTTTAATGGAAACCTATTGACTCCGCCATCGTGCCGGAGCCGTAACGCAGCCGGTGGAAATTGGGGGTCATTCGCGTGCTGATGCGCTGTTCTAGCGTGTGCGTTTCTCAGCGCGTAACGTTACATGTGAAGCTCACATGCACTAAAAGCCTGTCTACCAGCGCCTGAATACTGGACTAAGTGGACTAGTCAAATGCGTTTAACAAGTTATAATAGACGCGTCGCGCACAACTCTTAAAGAGACAGTAGTAATAGTAAACACGCTGCCGCTTGTCCTTAAAGGGATAGTTCACTAATAATTCTCTCATTATTTACGCACTCTAATGTTGTTCCAAACCTGTATTAATTTCCTTCTAATATTTTCTAATATTAATAATTTGAAGAATGTGGGTATCCAAATAGTAGCTGGTCCCCATTGACTTCCATAGGAGAAAAATATACTATGGAAGTCACTGGGGTACATCAACTGTTGGTCATTCTTCCAAATAACTTTTATTTATTTTCAACAGAAGAAAGACTTTTGAGTTTTCCATGGTCGTGTTGACATTTCTGCCTTTATAACTGATGGGATTATAATCAGAGGTAGGATAAGTTTAAAATAAAAAATCTTTAAATGTAATATATTTGTCTCCTGGACTGGTCCTTATTTTAAATATGTCATAAAAATATCAATAATTATCGATATGACCGATATGAAACACTTATATCGTGATACAGTTTTCAGCCATATCGCCCAGCCCTAGTTTAACAGTTACATTTTGAATGTAACTGGTTTTATTTGTTATTTAGAGTATTACTTTTTGTTTCAGTTTGAATGAATGTCTTTTATTGACTTCAATATTTATTCATATTATATATTTATTTCATTTAGCATGTTTTCATGGTTCAGTACAGTTTTATTATTTTTATAATAAAGTTCAGCACTGTTTTACTTGGAGTATTATGTTTGTTTTTATCCAGTATCAATTTTAAAAACTATCGGTTGATTAATCGGTTATCGGCAAGTATGGCCCAACCTAGCTATCGTTATCGGTAAAATCCACTATCGGTCGACCTCTATACAGTACAATTAAATACAATTGTTGCTGCAGTCTGAATTCACTTTACCTCAGAGCGTCCGTTAACTGAATGAATTGAGAATATCACCTGAAAATCCGATACATCAGCAATTTTCATTCAAGCAGCTGATTTCTGTAAATGAATGTAAAACTGAATGTATATTGCAGCACAGGGTGATGTCAGTATACATTAACGACGATTTGAGACAATGTACACTCATAGAGAATAATGTTTTGGAATTTTAAAGACGTGCCGCTGCGCTTCTCGTCTGGTGTGCGACCCCCTTTAGACATACAGTACGGAAATATAGTAGGCTAATTCTTACATTAACTGATTTGTTAAACACAAACACAGATTTGGTAACCTCCTACTGTCATGCTTTCCGTCTATCAGCCTATGCTATTTGGATCGTTATCTCTAGGCCTACACTCAATGAACAACATCTCAACACTAAATTAAAAGCCTGTCTCATATAGACGCCTGTCTCAAATACAAGCCGGTGCAGTTCGGCGATTTGGGAAAATAAAAGCCCGGGCTATTATTTGAAGTTTTACGGTATTAAATGAAGCAAGGGTGTAGAGTTATATTCAAGCTATTTTAAGGCATGAAGATTCTTTTTTTTTTTTTTTTTTTTTTTTTTTTTTTTCTTTCACAGGAAAAAAACATTTAAATATGTCAAAGATGACTTTTAAGGTGTAAAAAATTTACTACAGGGGGACTTTAAAATAAACACCTCTCTGAGCTTTTATGCAATGAGAAAAAGGGAGAAGAATGGGGTTGGAAAAGGCAGGCTCAGACTTCGGTTGGCAAAAACTAAAGCCAGTCTTTAGTCTCCACACCACTGTCCCTGTTATTGGCTTCATTAATTCATTTTGTTTGGCTCAACCAGACACTTTTGTGGTGGGTTAGTGTAAATCAGGCATGAAAACTGTCGAGGCCGAGGCCGAGGCCGAGGCCAGCATTTATCCCCTATAAAGTTACCATAAACTTGCAGCTTTAAAAAACAATCATCATTCCTAATGCCGAAACATGACAGCCAATACGAGTCAGAGTAACGTTAGGGCAGAAATGTTTTCATAGTCTTTTACACCGCGAGTCTGACAACTGGACACACACTGCCGAACAAAGAACCGCACGTCGGAATGCAAGCCTGAGGTAAGTTAGTTTACAATGTTAACTGTCCTGTCAGATACAGACAGCGATGTTGCCAATGTCATTATTTTTGATATGATATCGCGAGCGGGCGCGGGCGCCGTGAGCGCTGAGCGAGCAGGAACAACAGTTACGGTGCGTGTCCACTACAGCGGCAAAATTCCGCTCAGTGCCGCTGGAAACGCTATAACGCCTCCGCTTCGGGGTGTGTCTGTTGCGAGTGTGTTTAATCTCTGTTTTTTACAACACACACACAGTATAATTATTAGATATGCACGCGATTACATTTAGAAATAGGCAAGCTTTGTTTCCAAATGCACCAAGCAAAGATATCCTTTCAATTTTATAAACTTTTATTAACCCAGCCAATATAATCATAATGAACACATCCAAAATAAAATCTTTAACATATATATGACAACTGCAAAGCGTCTAATTTGTAAACAAAATGATTTACGCACTAAATCCAGCATAAACTCCGGCACAATTTGCATATTTTTAAACTCTCAAAACAGACGTCACATCCCGAACCTCACAGCAATTGGCTGCCGACCGCGTTTTTCGCTTGATATTTGCATAAAGTCGAGAACTGCCCAACCTTTTGACGCTCTCGGTCGCTCTCAACGCTTTCTCCGGTCCGCTGTCAATCCCAAAATGCACTGCGCGAGCGTGAAGCTCGACTTCCATAGGAATGAATTGAAAACGCTCGCTCCGCTCCGCTCGCAACGCGCCAGTGGACACGCACCGTAAGTGCAGTGTTTTTCATTGCGCGGCTCGCGAGCCTCATGCGGCTCGCCAAGCTTTAATTTGTGGCTCGCATGGCGGTAAAAAATACGGTGATGTGATAATGCATTCACTAGAGATATTTCATAAAAACATTAATAACAAGTACATAACCCGTTAAAAACTTAAAGTGTCAGCTCTATTACAAATAATTTCGATTGGATTGAAAGGGGTGGTTTATAGAGAGAACGTGAAAAAACTTGATCGATTGAAAACCGAAACTGAAAGGACGACGTATGACGCGCTGAATGAGCTGTTCTCCTGATGAATAAAGTGTCATATGGACACGCAGTGACCTTCCGTCTGCTCGCGCGACTCCTCTAAACACGCCGCTGCCTTTTAAAGCGCGAGACGGCATGAGCGCTGTCACTTTGACACTGGACGAGGCAGGCTCAGGAGCTTCTGTCGTCTCGTTCATTTACCCCCATTTTCGTTTCCCTTTTTCACCTCGTCGATAACCCACCATCCTTTAATTTCTTCTTTCTCCATTGTACCGTAACTTTCAAAGCCCCTCGTCGCCATGTACCGGTATTTTGGGGAGTTGCTGACTCGCGGAGCGGGAAACGCTCTGGCCTCGGGATGCGTCGAGTCCGCTCTGCCGGCTTCCTCGTCTTTGCTGAGGGTGCGTCACTACAGCGATGCCGCTGACAAGGAAGATGACCCGAACTTCTTCAGGATGGTGGAGGGCTTCTTCGATCGCGGCGCTGCTATCGTCGAAAACAAGCTGGTGGAGGACCTGAAGACCCGGGAGACGCCGGAGCAGAAGAGACACCGTGTGCGGGGGATCCTCAAGATCATCAAGCCCTGCAACCACGTCCTGAGCGTGTCCTTCCCCATCAAGAGAGACAACGGAGAATGGGAGGTTATCGAGGGTTACCGGGCACAACACAGCCAGCACAGAACTCCCTGCAAGGGAGGTATCCGATACAGCATGGATGTGTCCGTGGATGAGGTTAAAGCTTTGGCCTCTTTGATGACATACAAGTGTGCTGTTGTTGATGTGCCATTTGGTGGAGCAAAAGCTGGAGTGAAAATCAACCCCAGGAATTACTCTGATAATGAGTTGGAGAAAATCACAAGAAGATTCACTATTGAGCTGGCCAAAAAGGGATTCATTGGACCTGGCATTGACGTACCCGCCCCTGACATGAGCACCGGTGAGAGGGAGATGTCCTGGATCGCTGACACCTATGCTAACACTATTGCCCACACTGATATCAATGCCCACGCCTGTGTGACGGGTAAACCCATCAGCCAGGGTGGCATCCATGGCAGAATCTCAGCCACTGGTCGTGGAGTCTTCCATGGCATTGAGAACTTCATCAATGAAGCCTCCTACATGAGCAAACTGGGCCTGACCCCTGGATTTGCAGACAAAACCTTCATTATTCAGGGTTTCGGTAATGTTGGTCTGCATTCCATGCGTTACCTTCATCGTTATGGTGCCAAATGTGTGGGAATTGCTGAGATCGACGGCAGCATCTGGAACCCCAACGGCATGGACCCAAAAGAGCTGGAGGAATACAAACTGCAACATGGTACCATTGTGGGCTTCCCCAACTCTCAGCCGTATGAGGGAAACATTCTGGAAGCTCAGTGTGATATCCTCATCCCAGCAGCTGGAGAGAAACAGCTGACCAGGAAGAACGCTCACAATATCAAAGCTAAGATTATTGCTGAGGGTGCTAATGGTCCCACTACACCAGATGCTGACAAGATTTTCGTAGAGAGGAACATCATGGTCATTCCAGACATGTACCTGAACGCTGGAGGTGTCACAGTCTCCTACTTTGAGTGGCTGAAAAACCTGAACCATGTCAGCTATGGTCGCCTGACCTTCAAGTACGAGAGGGACTCCAACTACCACCTGCTGATGTCTGTGCAAGAGAGTCTTGAAAGGAAGTTTGGAAAGCAGGGCGGCCCCATCCCAATTGTCCCTACTGCTGATTTCCAGGCCCGCGTAGCTGGAGCCTCTGAGAAGGACATTGTGCACTCTGGTCTTGCCTACACCATGGAGAGGTCGGCTAGGCAAATTATGCGCACGGCAAACAAGTACAACCTGGGCTTGGATTTGAGGACGGCAGCTTACGTCAATGCCATCGAGAAGGTCTTCAAGGTGTACAATGAGGCTGGCCTGACCTTTACATAAATGACACACGATTCCCTTTGCAAAAAGAAGACAAAAACATCCATAAACCTCTCGATTTCCCCCTCCACAACCCTTTTAACATATGAGAATTTACTTCAGCCTAACCCCCATCTCCTCTATTATAACACAATCACACTGTCATAGCTCAAAATCTCTGTCCTCATGAGTTTGAGAGCTATAAAGTGGTTTATTCTGTTCTGAGGCTGCAAGTTTCACTGCATTGCTGAATATGATGTGGTCTCAAAACAAACTGGCACCAATAATCAGGTTTCTCAAGTGTTTCTTGTTGTAACTTGTTTATTTTGTCCCTGTTTTTTTTTTTGGACTGATCTGTGGTAAACTAACGTGATCCTCTTCAAATGCAGCTGGTTTTAAATGTCTGTTGATTTGTCATATTGACCCTGGCTTCCTCTCGCCTCAAAATATCACTTCAACATGGTGCGTTTTTGTTCTCTGTCATGTTGCGGTAGGTTTTATCTACTTTATTCTTATTGTTCGGTGTTGCAAACCATTTATACATGGTTATTGCTTCAGTAGAATAAGAAGAGTTAAAGATGCCTTACACCTGTGAGCAGGAGTTTTATACTCAGAGAAATTTTCTTTGTCACTCTAATTCATGTAATGCATCACACAGAGGGAAACCCAGCCATGTTTAGCCTCATCTCAATGTTTTGGCCTAGAGATATAATGAAGTTCTAGCTAACAATGTGCAGTACATTTAGATACAGACTTTTTTTGTATCCGAGGCAGTTCATTCCCCATAACTTTTAGAGATCAGATAGTCGTTAGCATGCGGCTAATGTTAAACCTAGAGGGCCCGAGGCACTTGCACTCAAAGGAGAGCAGGAAGTTGCTCACCAAGCTTATCTGCACCCATATCTGGAACTCTGTTTTGGAAATTTATATTGCCTTTTTTGTTGAGAATAAAACAACTGTCATATAAAAAAAAAAATATAAAAAAAAATAAAATAAAAAAAAATAAATAAAGTGTCATATAAATGAGTATCCTTTCATTCTATAATTCTCCTTTCACTCAGCATCTGTGAAGTGAAGCAGGACAACGGCTCACCAGTCCTTGTTTCAGATTATCATACAGACGACTGGTTTGGGGCATTTTTAATATAAATAGTAGTAGTAAATAGTTTTTTTTCTCTGACACCCGAAGAAACACGTAGATCAGCGGCCCATTGGTTCTTTTCTTGATTTACACTGGGCTAGCCCAATCACATCTTTAATGTGAAGTATAGAAATATACTCTTTCAAGTATAGAAATTAGTAAACTAATTATGAAAGTTTCCTCTATTTTTCAGTGCATTTGTTTTACAATATATGGCTATTACTATCATGGGATTAATATTATGACTATTATTGTAGCAGTAATGTAGACAGACACTGTAACTAAAGGAGTTTTGAAATTTTCTTTGTTTAATTTGCACCAGATTGATGAATTTAACATTAAAAAGCACAAAATTTTCTTACGGGGGAGCTTGCCCCCGAACCCCCCTAGAGTGGCAGAGGTCCACTCATCACAGTGATCCAAAAATCTTGTGAGAAACACTGGTAATACTATGCCAATTATATTATATATAATATATATTAGAATATTATGCAACTATGCGGGGGGCGGGATATGTATATGCCACATCCTTCTCACCTTTTTTACCCATGACCTGTTTTCATGCCTGGTAAATAGTCAAGCCAAGTCAAGTTACCTTAATTTATATAGCGCTTTATACAATACAGATTGTTTCAAAGCAGCTTTACAGTGATAAACAGTAATTATTCAGTTGAAATCAGTTCAGTGTTGATTCTGTTTGATCCAATAACTGTGTAAAGTTCATCAATTATTGAATGATGTCATCATCTAGCTCAGTTCAGTTCTCATCCAATAGTGTCAGTGCATTGCATTAAAGTCAATAACATTGGCGAATAATAAGTGTCCCCAACTAAGCAAGCCAAAAGGCCTTAAATAGCCTTTGCCAACAAGATGGGCTATTTGCATAATATTTTGTATAAATGAGGATTGTACATAATTGGCACAGTGAATAATAAACAATTAAAGTGGAAATTCCTGGTCTGTTTCACACAAGCACCGTGGGGGGCAATTATGTCACTTACTTTTTTAAAGAAAGCGTCTAGACTGGTTTTCTCAGAGCTAAGCCCTTTGAGAGTCAGTGTCAATACGTATGCTGGTCATGATAACATTTAACCCTCTCATATCTGACTCATAGTGTTTTCTGTTGCGCCCACTGACAGTGTCAACTCTCAATTTCAATCACTCTCATGTCCCTACTAATACTGTGATACCGTGATCTGCCCTGTGTGGATGTATATTCTCAGAAGAGTTTTGAATATGCAGTCTCTGCATCAAACATCAGGACTCTTTTGAGGTGTTTTCGAGGAGACGCCAGACTGCTGTTTCACCCACATACCATGTCAAATCACAACTGCTGATCTAACTGGATGGAAATGCAAAAAAATATTTTTATCAAAAAAATTCTACATTTTAAGTAAATGCCTCCTCTTCTTTCTGAATAACACTCTGTCAAGGAAGAAATCTGATCAGCGTGTGTGAAACGGTGAATTCAGCATTAGCCTTTTCACACTATGCTATGCCAATCCTGGCTTAAAGCCACTTTGAAGCTGTGTTTCACACTTAGGTCTGGTTTCACAAACAGGGTTTAGATTAAGCCAGGATTAGGCCTCAGTTCAATTAGGACATTTAAGTACCTTTTATAAACATGCCTTAGGAAAAAAAAAAACAGTATTGGTGTGCATTTTGAGACAAAACAAGTGAAGTTATGCAAAAATAAGGTTAATGTTACTCGTATTGCTGACACACAATAAGAGAAAAGAGTTGTAGAGTTTAATGTGCATAGGGCACATAATTTGTTCTTGGAAATAGTAATGTACTTGACTTACAAGACTTGTAACTGACTTGCATAAGTCTTACTACAGGGACATTAACCATGGAGCTTTCTTTGCTGAAAGGCACATTAAATGTTACACAACTTAATCCTTGTCCAGTTTGATTATTAATACATATTATATGGTAGAAATGTTTGAGTTCATACTAAGACATTTGATTTGTAAAGTTGTTGAGATCTCTTCTGAACTTTAGAGGAGACAAATGTGATCGATCCAGTGTCTCTAGCTAAGAGCACAGTGTGCGATGTTGCTAAGATCTCTTCTGAATCTTTAGAAGAGACAAAATGTGAGTGATCCAGTTTCTCTAGCTAAGGAGAAAAATCTGAGTATAGTGTGTGATGTTGCACCTACACAATTATAGCTGCATAATTCATCTAATTGGCTCTATAATTTGCAGAAGCAGAAAACAGGAATAATGGTAAAAATATAGTATTTTTATTTTTATTTTTTAGCCTTGCCAACAGAATGAAAGCCTATTAACAAAGACGGCATCATTTAATAGTTAAATGGCCCTGGGTTTCAATGGGGACATTGGTCCTCGGTGTAACTATTTTGTGTTACTAGTGTAAAATATATTTATAAAAGAAAACTTGGTGTGAAATAGTAAAATTCCAATAAAAATACACATTTGTGCCAAAATGTATGTAGCTAGCATTAACACAGGCAAAACAATCTAAAAAACTAACTGAAAAAGACAACAATGTCCATAAGGATGCACAACGGTTAAGTGAACGTTTGGTTAACTGTTGGGAGAAATCATCTGATGTGTAACATTAGATTAGATCTGTGTGGTACAGTTAGTCTTAATATATAGGCTGTCTGTTTCATTAATCAAACAATCAAACAATTGCGGTATCTTAGGAAAAAAAGTTGAATATATATGTTTCGTATTGATATTTGGTTTTGACTTGGTGTGTGCCAAATGTGGTGTTATTACCAGGGATTTTAAGGTATGGTTGCTTGGTGATTTTGTTTTGGAACCTTCAGAAAACTAGATTTTTCTCACAATTGACTTTGCTGACTCTATCGACTTCAAACAGGTGTAGCTCAGTCAATTTGCTCATTGTGACTCATTTTGCCAGCACGGGTCACATATGTAGAGCATGTAGCGCCATGAGCTCGCTATTTCCTGTTACCCAACGTGCATTGCTCGTGGAAACAGGTAAAAATGAATGTCCTCACACAAACTTACATAATAGTGGCAGGTAAAAACGAAACTTATACAGAATATTAAAAAATCACGAAAATATAATATTTATAAATGCTAATGTCTATTATAAATTATACACAGCCTCTAACAGAGGCAGAACTATCTGTGATTCAAAATTAAAGAGTCTTCAGTTGACCTTTGCTTGTTCAAGGACAAGGCATTTAGGAGTGACAGAAGTTTGCCAGAACAATCAATATGGAAATGATGGAATTGTTATTCCACACTGTAGCCTACTATCTTATACTTTATCAATTCATCAATTCATAAAAATAAAAAAATAAATTTCAATAAATGGAGCAAAATATGTCTTGCTATAAAGTAACATGAGCTCTTAAGTATTTCCTGTTTTGCATGACCTAAGTTTGAGAATTTTTTTTATAGTGTAACTCACCATCTTATTTATGTTTGTTTGTGTTTGTATGTTCTTTATGGTTGGAGGAGCAGACAGAAGTGTACAGTCAAAGCGCTTTAGCCCTTGGCTAAAGATGTGCTTGGCTTTGTTTTCATATGTTCTTGTCTGTCTACTGTGACCACAAAATCTTCAGAACTTCCTGCTTGTCACAGACAGCTTCTGGGAAGCTCTCAGAGGCAGTGAGAGATGGATGCCTGTTTCACACATACTCCGTTTGCTGTGCGTGTTGCAGTACATATGTGATGCAGGCGCAGCACACGCTATTGTACTTTCACATATGCAGCGTTTGCAGTGCGATACTGATCCACAGCTGTATACCACAAACACAACATTTATTCATTATTTTTATTTCAAATCCAAAAGTTATAGCCTACAATCTTTCATAGACGTATTCATGTTTAAACACACTACATTTAAACAACGTATTATTCAATGCATTACATATAGATTTATAGTATTTGAACACCCTGCTATTTTGCAAGTTCTCCCACTTGGAAATCATGGAAATGTCTGAAATTGTCATCGTAGGTGCATGTCCACTGTCAGAGACATAATCTAAAAAAAAAAATCTAGAAATCACAATATATGTTTTTTTAACTATTTATTTGTATGATACAGCTGCAAATAAGTATTTGAACACCTGTCTATCAGCTAGAATTCTGACCCTCAAAGACCTGTTAGTCTGCCTTTAAAATGTCCACCTCCACTCCATTTATTATCCTAAATTAGATGCACCTGTTTGAGGTCGTTAGCTGCATAAAGACACCTGTCCACCCCATACAGTCAGTAAGAATCCAACTACTAACATGGCCAAGACCAAAGAGCTGGCCAAGACCAAAGAGCTGTCCAAAGACACTAGAGACAAAATTGTACACCTCCACAAGGCTGGAAAGGGCTACGGGGAAATTGCCAAGCAGCTTGGTGAAAAAAGGTCCACTGTTGGAGCAATCATTAGAAAATGGAAGAGGCTAAACATGACAGTCAATCTCCCTCGGACTGGGGCTCCATGCAAGATCTCACCTCGTGGGGTCTCAATGATCCTAAGAAAGGTGAGAAATCAGCCCAGAACTACACGGGAGGAGCTGGTCAATGACCTGAAAAGAGCTGGGACCACCGTTTCCAAGGTTACTGTTGGTAATACACTAAGACGTCATGGTTTGAAATCATGCATGGCACGGAAGGTTCCCCTGCTTAAACCAGCACATGTCAAGGCCCGTCTTAAGTTTGCCAATGACCATTTGGATGATCCAGAGGAGTCATGGGAGAAAGTCATGTGGTCAGATGAGACCAAAATAGAACTTTTTGGTCATAATTCCACTAAACGCGTTTGGAGGAAGAAGAATGATGAGTACCATCCCAAGAACACCATCCCTACTGTGAAGCATGGGGGTGGTAGCATCATGCTTTGGGGGTCTTTTTCTGCACATGGGACAGGGCGACTGCACTGTATTAAGGAGAGGATGTATTGTATGTATTGCCATGTATTGCGAGATTTTGGGGAACAACCTCCTTCCCTCAGTTAGAGCATTGAAGATGGGTCGAGGCTGGGTCTTCCAACATGACAATGACCCGAAGCACACAGCCAGGATAACCAAGGAGTGGCTCTGTAAGAAGCATATCAAGGTTCTGGCATGGCCTAGCCAGTCTCCAGACCTAAACCCAATAGAGAATCTTTGGAGGGAGCTCAAACTCCGTGTTTCTCAGCGACAGCCCAGAAACCTGACTGATCTAGAGAAGATCTGTGTGGAGGAGTGGGCCAAAATCCCTCCTGCAGTGTGTGCAAACCTGGTGAAAAACTACAGGAAATGTTTGACCTCTGTAATTGCAAACAAAGGCTACTGTACCAAATATTAACATTGATTTTCTCAGGTGTTCAAATACTTATTTGCAGCTGTATCATACAAATAAATAGTTAAAAAAATCATACATTGTGATTTCTGGATTTTTTTTTTTTAGATTATGTCTCTCACAGTGGACATGCACCTACGATGACAATTTCAGACCCCTCCATGATTTCTAAGTGGGAGAACTTGCAAAATAGCAGGGTGTTCAAATACTTATTTTCCTCACTGTATATATTAAGTTGCTCAAGCAAGTGGCGACATGTTTAAACATACTTTTCTTGTGTTAAAACCACCAACATTTTAAATTAAAACTTACAATTAGGGATGCACCGAAATGAAAATTCTGGGCCGAAACCAAAACTGAAAATTCTGGATGCACTTGGCCAAAAACAGAAACTGAAAATGACTAAAAAAATTTATATAATACAAAAAAGTATTGTTTTAAAATATTTTTGGGGGGTTTTAATTAAATTCAATAATTTTATGAATCTGAATAAAAAAAATCAAAATAAAAAAAAAATCAAGCCAATAAAATAAAATAACCACACTTTTATTTTAAGTAACACACAAAAATTGGACAGAAAATAGGCCTATATTAAGTCAAGTCACCTTCATTTATATAGCTCTTTTAACAATATGGATTGTTTCAAAGCAGCTTTACAGTGATAATAGGAAATTACCGTAACAGATTGTTTAGGCTTTACAACAGCTCTAGGATAAAGTTCTTGTCACGCTGAAGTTAGTTTTGATTGATTCACTTCCATTGCGAAGATCATTAGTTTTTAACTTAGGGGCCGCTAACACAACACTGTTCTAACAGGAAAACCATCCCCATAAAACAGTGCCTGGTGTCTCGAGAATGCACTCCCTGAAATAGGTTCGAAGGTGCAAATGATTATCCGTTATCTCTGTGTAAACCTCAAAAACGCAAACCCGCGAAAACGCAGACACACATGCGCATTACATGTTCAGTCCAAAGGTATGCGCATTTGAATATATATGTGCACAGGCATGTAGTCCTTCTTTACAAATCAACCCTCAATAAACTACTTGTCTAGCCTTAATTTATAGTACAGATTTTTTTTTTGTCGCGTCTGCGTAGCCACGCGAACCAGAATTATCCTGACAACATTTTATCTGTACTGAGGTAAAGGGAAGGGAATGAGGCCTTCACAGGGGAGGGACTGGTTGACACTTCAGGACTGCGTTGTCATCGTGTCCAGGCACAGGTCCTTCATCAGATCTGGATACGGCCTGGATCCGGCGGACTGTGGTAAACCTAGGATAAACAGAGAAACTAATATTAGCGTAGACACCATCCTTCTTATGATGTATTAAGTACATCAGGATTTATGGGGAGTGTTCCCAGTTCCGGCTGACCTAATCTATGCAGCCTAACATTGAATTATAGAAGTCTATAATGTGTTATGTGTACGTTAAGCCAAAGAGATGTGTTTTTAGTCTAGATTTGAACTGACAGAGTGTGTCTGCTTCCCGGACAATGTTAGGAAGATTGTTCCAAAGTTTTGGTGCTAAATAGGAAACGGATCTACTGCCAGCAGTTGATTTTGATATTCTAGGTATTATCAACTGGCCGGAATTTTGAGATCGCAATAGACGTGAAGGACTATAATGTGTTAAGAGCTCGCTCAAGTACTGGGGAGCTAAACCATTTAGTGCTTTGTAAGTAATCAGCAATATTTTAAAATGTATACAATGTTTAATAGGGAACCAATGCATTGTTGACAGAACCGGGCTAATATAGTCATACTTCCTGGTTCTAGTAAGAACTCTATCTGCTGCATTTTGGACCAGCTGTAGTTTGTTTATTAAGTGTGCAGGGCAACCACCCATAATAGCATTACAATAATCTAGCCTTGATGTCATGAATGCATGAACTAATTGTTCTGCATTTTTCATTGAGAGCATATGACGTAATTTAGATATATTTTTAAGATGAAAAAATGCGGTTTTACAGATACTAGACACGTGACTTTCAAATGAAAGATTGGTATCAAAGAGCACACCCAGATTCCTAACCGACGACGAGGACTTGACAGAGCAGCCATCAAGTGTTAGACAGTATTCTAGGTTATTACGTGAGGAAGTTTTTTTTCCAATAATTAGAATCTCTGTTTTTTCAGAATTAAGTAGTAGGAAATTGCTAGTCATCCAGTTTTTTATATCAGCTATGAATTCCGTTCATTTTGTGAATTGGCAAGTTTCGTCAGGGTTTGAAGAAATATGGAGCTGCGTATCATCAGCATAACTATGCCATGCTTCCTAATGATATCTCCCAAGGGTAGCATGTACAGAGTGAACAGCAATAGTCCTAGTTCTGAGCCTTGTGGTACACCATTCTAAACTTGTGATCGATAAGACATCTCTTCATTTACTGCTACAAACTGATAACAGTCAGATAGGTATGATTTAAACCATGCTAATGCAATTCCACTAATGTCAACATAATTTTCAAGTCTATTTAAAAGAATGTTGTGGTCGATAGTAGGGGTGTGACGATAACCGCATCACCGCAATATCGCGTTGATGAGATGCCTACCGCGGTGTGAGGTCATCACCGTACGTTTTTATTTATTTTTTTTTTGCTGAAAGTTACAGGAGTGCATATGGTGTGTGATATGAACTATAAACACATTAATATTTTGCTTATAATTTACTGTATTCTGCGAGTCCCATGTTCAAGGGCTTCTGGAGAAAAAAAAAACGCTTCCTGTGCAAGGGAGGGAGTCGAGGGACAGTCCGTTAAACATAGCCTATGGTGGATTTATTTTTTTGTGTGTGTCTGATTATTATTAATTAACTGCTAGGTTTTGTGATGTTTACAGATAATGTTCAATTACATACAAACAAACACAGGAATAAAAGACAAGCATAACGTAAACAGTTGGAGTTAGATTTTAATTGCAAGTAGCGATCTCTCTTATATGGTATAGGAAATAACAGTTGACGGCGCTAGCCGAATGATTCAAAAAATAGCCACGAATCTAGTGTCTAAGCCAAATACTGTGTCGCCTTTGAGGCAGGTGACAATTAAGGGGAAGCCGGTGAATTTGGACAAGGCGCACAAAAGTATCCGTCTCGTGAGGAAATACACTAACCAATAACTAGACCACATCTTAGAAAAATTAACCGTCCTGTGGCGTTTGCAGGACTTAAGTGCAGCACACCTACCTTAGGTCGGCGACACACTGGCTGCGTGGCGTGTCCGTTTTTATTTCGGCTCCCATGTTAACAGGTTAGAGCTTGAGAGCGTGAGACGCGCTTCTCAGTTGCGGCACGAGCCGCGCTGAAAACGCGTGCATGCCAGAAATAGAACCAACGCCTATTTTTCACGTGACCCGCAAGCCTGTTGGAAGCGTTTCCTGGCAAAATAGAATAGGAAAAGATGTTTGTATGTCATTTTGACATGAATACATATTAATAAATTACATTTTGATGTTTGAAAGTTAAGGTTTTGACATAAATGTAGATATACATGTAATTAAAAAAATATTATCGATTTTCAAATATTGCACCTGTCAATAAAGAACGAAATATTCTGTAGCCTATTTTGCCGTCAATACTGCCGAGTGCCGACGCTGTCTTTGCTGCTATATATTTATGTTTAACATTAAGTAGCCTAGGTCTTCCACAACTCTCTCCCCATATGTCGAATATATCACCAATGAGGCTTATATGTCACCTAGCAGCAGCAGCGCTGTTTCTGGTGTGCAAAGACATAGAAAGAGACACGCAACTGACACGCAACAGAAACGCCACACTCACACCACACAGCCAGTGTGTCGCCGGCCTTAAGACTACCTAATTAATAGTTAATTATTAATATTTACAATTTAATATAAATGTTAATTTGTTTATTTTTTTAATAAAGAATACTGCTTTATGATTATTCATTTCCATTGTCATTTACAAGCTACATGCGGTCTTGATCGCGTCTGCAGTGTGTGATGTGGCCGCGGGTGATTTTTTTGTTGGGGGGGGGGGGGGGGGGGATGTCGGTTAACCGCCAAACCGCGATATTTGTTGCTTCTTCACCGCGGTAAGAAAAAATCCCATACCGTCACAGCCCTAGTCGATAGTGTCAAATGCAGCACTAAGATCGCGTAACACTAATAGAGAGATACAACCACGTTCGGATGATAAGAGCAAATCATTTGTGACTTGTGATCATGGTACGGTCTAAATCCTGATTGAAAATCCTCGCAGATATCATTTCTTTCTAAAAGGAACATAGTTATGAAGATACTGACTTTTCTAGTATCTTTGACAGAAAAGGTAGATTTGAGATCGGCCTGTAATTGATTAATTCTGTAGGATCAAGTTGCATTTTTTTAACAAGCGGTTTAATCATAGCCAGCTTAAAGGGCCCCTATTATGCTATTTTAAAGTTTCCTAATGTTGTTTTGGAGTCTCATACAACAGGTTTACATGCATCAAAGGTCAAAAAACTGTTTATTTTTATTTTTTATTTTGATTTATTTGGATTGCTCCTGTCTGCCTCTCTGCCTGCTGTGAGTTTGTTTGCTTCGGTGCTGTAAGCTCCGTCTTAGCCTCATATTTCTTTGTTTTGAACCATCATTTACTACAATTTGTAGTTGTTTATACTAAATACAGCTTACCCAACATCTCAGATTGACATCGCTAGCTTCCGTTACTACTAGCACAACACGCTAATTCGCTACTGCTAGCCTGTTAACGCGCCACCCGTGCGCTCAGCTGTTTTATTTATTTATTTTTCTCTCGCGCGCTCGCGCCTTTGAGTTAATAAAAGCTCAGGTAAGTAATAATCAGTCAACAAACAAGGTGAGTAATGTCTTGTCCTGTTATTGTCACCTGCACTTCATGTCACATGTTTAGCATAGGCTTCTCTGTTGGCAATGTAGGATTTATATGTGATAAATGCGAGGAGTCAGTTAGGCTGACAGAGAAGATTTCAGAACTAGAAACACGCATCCAAACCTTAATTGAGGATAGTAAGAGTGCTAGAGCTTTAGATACTATTTTGGATGTGCCTAGCATAGTGAACTCTTTACATGATTCGGTTCCAGCTGAAGTAGTGCCTGTGCAGCCGGGCAAATGGGTGACAGTGAGGGATCGCTCTAGTCGCGGATCAAAAAAACCACTCTTCCGTTCCGATTACCACAACAAATCGATTTGCCCCGCTCAGTGAAACACCCACTGAGAATTCTGTTGATTGTGCCCTAGTAATTGGTGATTCGATCACACGGAACGTGAAAATAGAGACACCAGCGAACAGTCACATGTTTGCCGGGAGCCAGAGCGCCTGACATCAAAGCAAATTTAAAAGTGCTGGCTAATGCTAATCGTAAATTCTCTAAGATCATCATTCATGTCGGCACTAATGATGTTCGACTCCGCCAGTCTGAGATCACCAAAATTAATATTAAAGAGGTGTGTGAACTTGCAAGTACGATGTCAGGCACTGTAATCTGCTCTGGCCCCTTCCTGTTCGCAGGAGTGATGAGATAGTTAGTAGATTGTGTTCACTGAATCGCTGGCTGTCTGAGTGGTGTCCGTGTAATAATATAGAATTCATAGACAATTGGAAAAGATTTTGGGGCAAACCTGACCTGTTGAAAAGAGATGGTATTCATCCCTCCTGGGATGGTGCTGCTCTTCTCTCTAGTAATATGGCTCATAGTCTTAGAGCTCAAACATGACAAATTGGGCACCAGGTCAGGAAGCAGACAGACTGGCTAAACCGACCGTCTGCTAGCGGCCTCGCGTCACCAAGGTCAAATAAATCCCATCACATAGAGCCTCTTTCACCTAGCTATCATCATATAGAGACTGTGTCTGTTCCCCGAATTTGGAAATCCAAAAAATGTTTAAACCTATCTAAGGTTAAAAATTTAATTGATGTTCAACAAATAAAAAACAGCTATAATACAGATAAGCAAATGCTAAAGCTTGGGTTGCTGAATATTCGATCGCTTACTTCAAAAGCACTCATTGTTAATGAAATGATGTCAGATAATAACCTAGATGTGCTGTGTTTGACAGAAACCTGGCTAAAACCAAACGATTACATTACTTTAAATGAATCAACCCCGCAAGATTACTGTTATAAACATGAACCTCGTCTTAAACGCAAAGGGGGTGGTGTTGCTGTAATTTATAGTAATATTTTCAAAACCACTAAGAAATCAAGTTTCGAATATAATTCTTTTGAAGTGTTAGTGCTTAATGTAAAAATATATAGTATAAATGATAAATCACGTTTGAGATTTGTGCTGGCTACTGTATACAGGCCACCAGGGCACCATAAAGATTTTATCAAAGAATTTGCAGACTTTCTATCAGAATTAATATTGACTGCAGATAAAGTACTAATTGTTGGTGATTTTAATATACACATCGATAATGAAAAAGATGCATTGGGTTTGGCATTTAAAGACATTGTAAACTCAATTGGAGTTAGACAACACGTGTCAGGACCTACTCATCGTCGTAATCATACTCTAGATCTAATATTATGGAATAGATGTTGATGCCGTTGAAATTCTGCAGCAGAGCGATGACATTTCAGATCATTATCTAGTCTTGTGTAAATTACATTTAGCCAAGGCTGCAAAGCCGACTCCGTGTTACAAATATGTTAGACCTATCACTTCTGCCACTAAAGATTGCTTTATTAATAATCTTCCTGATCAGTTTCATCATTTTAGCATCTCGGATAGCTTAGAAAAACTAGATATTGCAACAGAAACTTTTAACTCTCTCTTTTCCAGCACTTTAGACACAGTTGCTCCGTTGCGCTTAAAGAAGATTAAAGAAAATAATCCAACGCCATGGTACAACGAGCACACTCAGGCCCTTAAGAGAGCAGCCAGAAAAATGGAGTGCAACTGGAAGAAAACAAAACTAGAGGTATTTCGCATTTCATGGAAAGAGAGCTCGATTGCTTACAGAGAGGCTTTAAAAGCTGCTAGATCTGCTTATTTTTCAAACCTATTAGAAGAAAATAAACATAATCCTAGGTATTTATTTGAAACAGTGGCTAAACTAACGAAAAAGAAAGCTTCAAGCCCAGAAGTTTCCAAGCAGCACAGCAGTAATGACTTTATGAACTTCTTCACTTATAAGATTGATAATATCAGGGATAAAATTATAACTATGCAACCGTCTACTACAGTATCGCATCAGGGAGTGCATTGTAGCCTCCCTGAGGAAAAATTTGATTGATTCGTTGCTATAGGAGAGGAAGAATTTACTAAACTCGTTAAATCATCTAAATCTACAACATGTATGTTAGACCCTATACCGACTAAGCTACTGAAAGAGATGCTTCCAGAGGTCATAGATCCTCTTCTTAATATCATTAATTCGTCTTTGTCTCTAGGATACGTACCAAAAAACTTTAAGCTGGCTATGATTAAACCGCTTGTTAAAAAACCGCAACTTGATCCTACAGAATTAGTCAATTACAGGCCGATCTCAAATCTACCTTTTCTGTCAAAGATACTAGAAAAAGCAGTGTCTTCACAACTATGTTCCTTTCTTGAAAGAAATGATATCTGCGAGAATTTCCAGTCCGGATTTAGACCGTACCATAGTACCGAGACTGCTCTCGTTAGAGTCACAAATGATTTGCTCTTATCATCCGATCGTGGTTGTGTCTCTCTATTAGTGTTACTCGATCTTAGTGCTGCATTTGACACCATTGACCACAACATTCTTTTAAATAGACTAGAAAACTATGTTGGAATTAGTGGAATTGCACTAGCATGGTTTAAATCATACTTATCTGACCGTTATCAGTTTGTAGCAGTAAATGAAGAGATGTCTCATCGATCACAAATTCAGTATGGCGTACCACAAGGCTCAGTACTAGGACCGCTGCTGTTCACTCTGTACATGATACCCTTAGGAGATATCATTAGGAAACATGGAATTAGCTTCCACTGTTATGCCGACGATACTCAGCTCTATATTTCTTCAAAACCTAACGAAACTTATCAATTCACAAAATTAACGGAATGCATAGCGGATATAAAAAATTGGATGACTCGTAATTTCCTACTTCTAAATTCTGAAAAAACAGAGATTCTAATTATTGGACAAAAAACTTCCTCACGTAATAATCTAGAATACTGTCTAACACTCGATGGCTGCTCTGTTAAGTCTTCGTCGTCGGTTAGGAACCTGGGTGTGCTCTTTGATACCAATCTTTCATTTGAAAGTCATGTGTCTAGTATCTGTAAAACCGCATTTTTCCATCTTAAAAATATATCTAAATTACGCCATATGCTCTCATTGACAAATGCGGAACAATTAGTTCATGCGTTCATGACCTCAAGGCTAGATTATTGTAATGCTCTACTGGGTGGTTGCCCTGCACGCTTAATAAACAAACTACAGCTAGTTCAAAACGCAGCAGCTCGAGTTCTTACCAGAACCAGGAAGTATGACCATATTAGCCCGGTTCTGTCAAAACTGCACTGGCTCCCTATTAAACATCGCATCAATTTTAAAATATTGCTGATCACTTACAAAGCACTAAATGGTTTAGCTCCGCAGTACTTGAGCGAGCTCTTAACGCATTATACTCCTTCACGTCTATTGCGATCTCAAAATTCCGGCCAGTTGATAATACCTAGAATATCAAAATCAACTGCTGGCGGTAGATCCTTTTCCTATTTAGCACCAAAACTTTGGAACAGCCTTCCTACCATTGTCCGGGAAGCAGACACACTCTGTCAGTTTAAATCTAGATTAAAGACACATCTCTTTGACATAGCGTTCACACAATACATTATAGACTTCTATAATTCAATATTAGGCTGCATAGATTAGGTCAGCTGGAACCGGGAACACTTCCCATAGATCCTGATGTACTTGTTACATCATGAGAAGAATGGCATCTACGCTAATTTTAGTGTCTTTGTTTATCCCAAGGTTTTCCCGCAGCCTGCCGGATCCGGGCCGTATCCAGATCTGATGAAGGACCTTCGCCTGGACCCGATGTCAATGCAGTGCTGAAGTGCCAACTAGTCTCTCCCTATGGAGGATCCCTTTCCCACTCTACAGATAAAGCGTCGTCGGTAAAACTCAATTTGCGTATCTACCCCGAATTAATAAAATAAAATGAAATTCTGAATCAAAACTGTAAGGAAACCCCAGTAATTTGTTTAGGCTTGGTTTTTAGGGAATTCCAAACCTGCACACATCAACGCACATAACTATAGAACCCGTTCTTAATGCGCATCTGAACGCCATCAGCGTTTCTCACAGGTTCGCGTTTAAAGTCTGTGTAGAGAGAATGGTGTCGTCTTGGCGGCCCTAATTTAAAAACAAATGATCGTTGCGACGGAAGCGAATCAATCAAACCTAACTTTAGCTGGAAAATAACTTTATTAAAGAACCGCTATAAAGCCAAACAATCTTACGTTAAATTATACATTTATCTCTGTAAAGCTGCTTTGAGACAATCTACATCAGTGGTTCTCAACCTCTCCTGCAGGGACCCCCTGACAGGCCATGTTTCTGTTTTAACCCTGAAATGGCACACCTGATTCAATTAATGAGTAGTTATTAGAGTAGGAAGAGTAGGAATTAGTCAATTAATCAATTAGTCAACTACTCATTAAGCCTTTAATTAACTGAATCAGGTGTGCCATTTCAGGGTTAAAACCGAAACATGGCCTGTCAGGGGGTCCCTGCAGGAGAGGTTGAGAACCACTGATCTACATTGTTAAAAGCGCTATATAAATGAAGAAAAATAAAAAACTGTTTAATTTCCTCATGATATACATTTGAACATCACCACATTTTTTGATTCTCAAACAACTTGACAAATGAATCAATCCCTTCTTTCCGCGAGATACTCTGCTCTGATTGGCCAGACAGCTCAGTCTGTTGTGATTGGTTTACTGCGTACAGCGTGCTTCTAAAACAAAAACGCCCATTGCCATATCAACGTCAGCTGTCCTGAGGCTTCCTACACCGTAAACTAAAGACAATAGTTGATTTTACCATATCAATGCAAGCGCGAGTCCGATGATGAAACACTGGAACGTCTCGATTACGTATGTAACCCTGGTTCCCTGAGTAGGGAACAGAGACGTTACGTCGGATGACGACGAATGGGGTTTCGCTTAGAAAGCCTGTCATCTTCGAGTATATAAAATGAGCCAATGGCAATGAAATGCCATGGGTCTGTGGAATTTGCATAGCGTAACTCCGCCCCACCCTGGGGGTATATAAGGAAGTGCGCTGGCAACATGCAGATATGTCTTCGCTGAGGAGCCGAGACTGAACTCCGGCGTTCCAGCGGTACAGCGGAAGTGGCAGGGAGACGTAACGTCTCCGTTCCCTACTCAGGGAACGAGGGTTACATACGTAACCGAGACGTTCCCTTTCGTAGTCACTCCGAGTTACGTCGGATGACGACGAATGGGGTTCCCAGTGTAATCACGCCACCTCTCGACTGTCTTCCAGTGCCCTGCGTAAGTCTGAGCTCCCTGTCGTGAAACTGGCACGGACGAAGGACTCCTACTTAACACAGGAATACCAAGGTACACTGGGAAGCATATCTCAGTGGAAATATGCAATCATGCCCAGCCCGAAGGGGGGGACTTGGAATACACATATGACCCCGGGGGGCTGCATATGGAGAATCACTGGGGTGTCCAGCCGCAGGTGGAATATTTCAACCCCAGGGGTGGCAAGGTGGCTTGCCGAGGGAAAGACACATGCTCAAGGAGGCTTACAGTGGAAATACACATGTGGGGGTCGCCCAGGGGGGGAACCATGCACATGGAGGCACCTAGCCAAGCGCCGAAAGCTGCCAGAGGCATAACTCTGGCGTTGACGTTGTCAGTGCTGGAGGAGACTCAGGGCTTATGAGGCTCACCTGAGGAAAATATCGCACGTATCCCGTCCGTGGAGAGGAATGGCGAGCAAGCGAAGACACCTGAGCAGAATCTAGCACCGGCTAGTTGAAGCGAGTACATGAGAAGAAACTGGCTCCACTCGGAGATTGTAGAATCTCACGAATGTGTTAGGTGTCGCCCAGCCTGCAGCTCTGCAGATGTCTGTTAGCGAGGCGCCATGCGCTAGAGCCCAAGAGGATGCCACACTCCGACTGGAGTGGGCCGTCACACCAAGGGGGCATGGTCGACCTTGCTGCTGGTAAGCCAAAGCAATGTGACTATCCACACTATCCAGTGAGACAACCTTTGCTTGGAGAGAGCCTTTCCCTTCAGCTTCCCACCATGACAGACAAAGAGCTGGTCTGAGGTCCTGAAACACTGCGTTCTGTCTACGTAAGCACGGAGGGCGCGTACTGGACAGAGCAGTGCCAAGGCTGGGTCTGCCTCCTCCAAGGGCAGCGCTTGCAGGTTCACCACCTGGTCTCGAAAGGGTGTGGTGGGAACCTTGGGCACATATCCAGGCCGGGGTCTCAGGATCACGTGAGAGTTAGCCGGTCTGAATTCCAGGCACGCTTCGTCAACCGAAAATGCCTGCAGGTCCGCTACCCTCTTGATGGAGGCCAATGCAACCAGGAGCGCTGTCTTCATAGACAGGAACTTAAGCTCCACTGATTGCAGAGGCTCAAAGGGGAGCACTCTGCAGGGCAGTTAAAACCACTGAGAGGTCCCAAGAGGGAACAAGAGGAGGGCGAGGAGTATTCAGTCTCCTCGCTCCTCTCAGGAACCTGATGACCAGGTCGTGCTTTCCAACGGACTTACCTTCGACTGCGTCGTGATGTGCGGCAATAGCGGCAACGTACACTTTCAGGGTGGAGGGAGACAGCCTTCGCTCCAACCCTTCTTGCAGGAAGGAAAGCACGACACTGATCGGGCATTTCGTGGGTTCTTGTTGTTTAGAAGAACACCAGTTGACGAAGAGGTTCCACTTCAACGCATAGGCATGTCTCGTGGACAATGCTCTAGCGGAAGTGATGGTAGCCACCACTGATAGGGTACTCAAACCTCCCGTCCAGGAGCCACACGTGGAGGTTCCAAAGATCGGGACGAGGGTGCCATAGGGTGCCCCATCCCTGAGAAAGCAGGTCCTTCCTCAGAGGAATTGGCCAGGGAGGTGCTGTCGCGAGGAGTACTAGTTCTGGGAACCAGGTGCGGTTGTGCCAATACGGGGCAACCAAAATGACCTGCTCCTCGTCCTCCCTGATCTTGCGCAAGGTCTGAGCAAGAAGGCTCACTGGGGGAAACGCATACTTGCGGCCCCGCGGCCAGCTGTGTGCCAGTGCATCCTTGCCGAGCATGCCCTCTGTCAGGGAATAAAACAGGTCGCAGTGGGACGAGTTGTGGGAGGCAAACAGATCTATCTGTGCGTCCCCGAACTGATCCCAAATCAGCTGAACCGACTGGGGATGGAGTCTCCATTCTCCAGGGAGAGGCCGAAGCCGAGACAGCTCGTCGGCCGCACGGTTCAGGTCTCCCGGGATATAAATGGCTCGAAGCGACCTCAGATGCTTCTGACTCCATATGAGGAGGTGGCGGGCGAGTTGCGACATACGGCGGGAGCGCAGACCACCTTGTCAGTTGATGTACACTACTGTCGCGGTATTGTCTGATCGGACTAGTACGTGCTGGCCCCTGAGCAACGCACGGAAGCGGTGCAGGGCGAGACGTACAGCCAGCAACTCGAGGCAATTGACATGCCAAAGGCGCTGGGGTCCTGTCCAGGAGCCCGCGGCAGCATGTCCATTGCACATGGCGCCCCAGCCCGTGGTGGAGGCGTCTGTTGATACAACAACACGCCTGGAAGCTTGTTCTGAGGGCACTTCGGCCCGTAGAAATCTGAGGTTCGACCACGGGGTGAAGGTCTGACGGCAGGTCGGAGTCATTGGGACTCGGAGCATGCCGTGTTGCCATGCCCACCTCGGGACTCGATCGCGAAGCCAGAGCTGAAGCGGTCTCATATGAAGCAATCCGAGCGGCGTTACTGTGGCTGTGGATTCCATATGCCCCAGGAGCCTCTGAAATAGTTTCAGTGGAACCGCACACTTGCCCTCGAATTGACGAAGGTAAGTCAGCAGTGACTGCGCGCGCTCGCTCGTAAGCTGCGCGCACATGGCGACCGAGTCGATTTCCATACCGAGAAAAGAGATCCTCTGCACGGGGCAGTGTTTGCTCTTCTCCCAGTTGACCCGAAGGCCCAGACGAGCTAGGTGCCGGAGCACTAGGTCCCTGTGTTCGCAAACCTGGTCTCGAGAGTGAGCTAGGATCAGCCAGTCGGCGAGATAGTTCAGGATGCGAACCCCGTGTTCCCGTAGAGCCACGGTTGTCAAACTGGGGTACGCGTACCCCCAGGGGTACGTGGACTGATTTCAGGGGGTACGCGAATTGCCGGTAATCTTGACAACCGCACCACCGCGGTGGCTGAGTAGTACCGGCGGTGGTTTGCCAAAAAAAATGAATGCTGTTTTACATTAATATTATGACACACAAAGCTTTGTTTACAAAAGAAAAAATAGGTTAGCAATTAAATGTTATATCGCAGCCATGGAAAAGTTTGAATTCATGACGAATGAGAGAGTTGTGCGTGAGCCCATAAACTTAAGCTTTTTCGGCTTTGAATTCTGGTTTGCGATCTGGACACCCGATTATTAGCGAATTTAAAAATATTCCATTAGTTATTCCTTATAGAAAGCTTGAATTGTCTACTTTTAAACAAAACAATTCAAAACGAAAATGCATGGAATCTCTTGTTTCTTTTCCCATATCTTCACTCGCGTCTCACCCATTTCCAAAGGGGATTATAAACGTTTCTTCCTTTGTTTGCTTTTAGGTAAATTATTTTCGTATTCTTTACTGTGTTAAAGTAGAAAAACGCTGTAGGACAGATAGCCTACATTTTTACTTGTACGTCAAATTCTTTTTAACACAGTTTGTGCTTGTTAGGCTATTAGACATATGATAATTGGTAAGGCGCGTCAAGTTCAATTGTAAAGCGCGTTTCACACGCGCGGGTGATTTTAGTTTGGCTTTCTCTGGCAGCGCGCAAACATAGCCTAAATGCTTTGCCCTTGTGGAAGATAGAATTTGCTCTTCATACCTTTTACAAGTAGAAAACATGTAGATATCAGAAAATAGATCGATGGTCTCTTTCCTGCTCGTGTCCCACATCCCTCTCAAAGAGCAGAGTGGTAGGATGTATCACGCGTCTTTGTGTGGAAACATTAAACGAAAGTTTTTTTTATTTTTTATTTTTTATAAATAGATTCAACTTTATTATATTATGTAAGTTACCAGTATTTACTGATATTTATTTCAATGCTTTACAGGCTTTAGTGTGTTGTTTCTTTGTTGTTTTTTTATTTATTTCAAAACAACCCCCCGACTGCAACACCGCTGGTATTTGGGTCCATTACTACTGCGGTGGTAAAAAACTGCCACCGTCACAGCCCTATTTGTATCATATGTTGACTTTTGATGAGATTTGTATAATGATTCTATTCACTTTTATCGACAAAATTGATAAAAATAAATATTAATAAAAAAAATAAAAAAAAACTTGTTAACAATTGGTGGTGTTGGGGGTACTCCGGAAGATCTATAATGTCTCAGGGGGTACATGCCTGTTAAAAGTTTGGGAACCACTGCCGTAGAGGAACAAGGGCTGCCTCGACGACCTTCATGAAGACGCGAGGAGACAGGGCTAGCCCGAAAGGGAGAACCGCGTACTGGTATGCCTGCCCCTCAAAAGCAAACCGTAGGAATGGTCTGTGTCGAGGAAGAATGGTGACATGGAAGTAGGCGTCCTTCAGGTCGATTGCTGCCTTCGGTACAATGAAGTAGGGGCTGTAGAAGCCGGACTTCATTTCGGCTGGAGGGACAATCTCGATCGCACCCTTCGCCAGTAGGGTGGCGACCTCCGCTCTCATGACAGGGGCATTGCCACCGACCATAGTGAAGCGGACTCCCCTGAAGCGGGGAGGAGACCGAGCGAACTGAATCGCGTAGCCGAGCCTGATGGTTCTCGTGACCCAATGGGACAGTCTGGGAAAGCTCCCAAAAGCTGTACCAGCGGGGTCAAGCGAACCAGACGTACACTGGTGGTGCAGCGAAGCGGAATGACCGCCCCGGATGTGGGTGGCATAGTGGCCCGGTGTGGGGGCACGGTCATTAGCCGCGCCCTGCCAGAGGAGGCCAGGGGAGGACCAGCGTCCCACGGGGGCGTGCTCTGGCAGGGGTCTGGCGACAGAGGGGGACGAGAGTGGCGAGGCTCGTGAGCGGCGCACACTGTCATCCACAGCCTCTTGGGGCTTGGAGGAAGGGGCATCAGTTCTTGAAACAAGAGATTCTCCCCCGGCCCTCCACTGGGGGACGGAGTGGCCGTGCTACCAACTCCTGAGAAGAACTGAGCCAAGCTCCAAGCTGCCCGTCTCGAAAGTGCTGCTTAGCCTGGTGTTTGGCCAGCTAAGGGGCGGAGACGGGCAGTGCCGCCCTCCTGCATCCCCCTCCAGCCCGGGGCCGGTGAAGGCTCGAGGGGAGGAGCCGCAGGGAGGCGGCCTCGGCGGGAAGCAGACTAAGGAGACCGCACGGAAGGATGACCATTGGTGCAGAAGGCCTCAGTCCACTTCAGGGGAGGGTCGAAGACTGTTGGGCGCAGTCCTCAACCACTCCACCGAGCAAGCCACCCGTCTCGAGAATGCTGCTTAGCCTGGCGTTTGGCCGGCTAAGGGGCGGAGACAGGCGGTGCCGCCCTCCTGCAACCCTCTCCTGCTCGGGGCCAGTGAAGGCTCGAGGGGAGGGGCCGCAGGGAGGCGGCCTCGGCGGGAAGCAGACTAAGGAGACCGCACGGACGGATGACCGTCGGTGCAGAAGGCCTCAGTCCGCTTCTGGAGGGGTCAAAGACTGTAGGGTACAGTCCTCAACCACACTGCCGAGGAGCCCAGCCTGGGACATGGGGGAGCTGAGAAAATGAATTCTCAGACCCCCTCACATCAACCTGGCTGAGCCCATTCCTGGACCACAGCTGTGGACATCACCTGGCCCCGGGATCACGCAGGTACCGATGTCACCCGTAGAGCGAGGTCAGTAGTGTGCGTGGCGGATCGACCAGCCCAGACATGGGAGGCCCCCTGTGTGGGGGCGTGGTCGAGTTTCCGCGTTCTGTCAGTGTTGGCCAGGGAAGGAACCAATCGTAAGCCTACAGCGCTCGGGGGGAGGGCGACGCCACTCCAACCGATGCTTTCAGCTGCCGGGGAAAGCATGGCCATCAGCTCTGGATCTGACCCGACTAACGCTGACACTCCAGAGGGAGGCAACGCAGTCGAATCCTCATTTCCAGAGGAATCCAGCCCGCCTTGTGATGTTGTGAGTGACATGACACCACCTGCTGGAGCCCCGAATGAAAACACTGGGTCCCCGAGAGGAACCAGGCACACACGGAAGCCCCACGGTTTGCGATGTGGAGGGGGGCGTGGCCCGAGGAATGCTCGTCGGTATTATGCCACACTGTAACCCTCAGATCACCCTGGCCACCAGCCAAAGTATCCCCTCTCGAGGAAGAGCTAGATTGGGGTGTGGCAGAGGGGACTCTACCCACACGGAGATCATTGAGTCTCGATCTATAAACATCGCGATGGTCACGTTCCCGCAAAGAAAACATGACTCATCCACGAGCACTGCCGAGCGTGAATAAGCCCAACACGCGAAACAGCGCTCGTGACCGTTAGGCAGATGAATCACGCGCCCACATCCAGTAAATACACGGGCGAGCCGTCTTGAAAAAGACGTGCCGCGTGCAGCTCTTTTAGAGAGAGGAAAAGCTCAGCAGAGTGCTGAAGCGCCCAGGGAGAAACACACACACTGTCGGCAGATCACTGCACAGATCAGCAGCAGGCAATGCGATCTCGCTGGAACACGCCGTCACACCAACACACTGAAGAGCCGCTCGTCTCGTAGAGTGAAGATGATACATAATGGCTTGTAGGAGTGAAGAAAACTCTTGGCTCCGAAGCGAAAACATATCTGCATGTTGCCAGCGCACTTCCTTATATACCCCCAGGGTGGGGCGGAGTTACGCTATGCAAATTCCGCAGACCCATGGCATTTCATTGCCATTGGCTCGTTTTATATACTCGAAGATGACAGGCTTTCTAAGCGAAACCCCATTCGTCGTCATCCAACGTAACTCGGAGTGACTACGAAAGGGAACTAGTTATTCAACCCGAACCTCCATCGCAAGGATGACTCGAGCAGCACGTTTCTCAGCAGAGGTGGGGGACTCGAGTCACATGACTTGACTCGAGTCTGACTCGAGTCACAATTTTCAAGACTTGCGACTTGCTTGATTAAAGTATGAAAATGACTTGACTTGACTTTGACTTGAGAACAAGTTACTTGAGACTTGACTTGACTTGAAGTGGAAGACTCGACAATGACTTGAACTTATAATAAACAAACAGCAATAAAATTCATTTAAAAAATAATTATTGTGACGTCAGCACCAATCAGCGTCTGTGCCTTTAACGCTGCACAATTCAAACCGCGCCAAACATGGCAGAGTCAGACAGTTGTCGAGCTCCACAAATAGTCTCATTTGGCTATAAGGACTTTGAACTGGACCGTGCCAATAAAAAAAGGTTTGCCAGATGCAAAATATGCAATGCAAGAATATCCGACACAACAACCACAACGTCAAATTTCATTCGACATTTCAAGAACCACAAGGAAAGGTAAGAAAGTCATCTCTTTATAGTCAGTTTCACTAAGATCTATAACAATTAACTTACTAATGTAATGAATTAATCTTTTCTGTTTGTCATAATTTGGCCTTGGTTGCATATTATGTTTTTTTCTTATTAGAAATGTGACCATTATCATTACTGATACGTCACAATCTAAAACTCAAAACTAAGTATTTTGAACACCATCTTTCAAGAGCAAGCGGTTTGCGAATCCTGCACTGAACTCAGTCGTCAGTGAAATAAAGGGAACACAGCAAAAGTTGAAAAAAAAAAATCACAGTACTGCTGTGATATCATGGTGAAGATGAATTTTAACCTCTGATTCTTCACATGCTCGTCCTTGGGCAGTGAAAAAAAAAAACTGGCTTTATATTCACATTGTAGAGCACAGCGTCTTCTCGACATGAGGCTCTCCAGTATCCACAGGAATCAGCTGCAGGTTTGAGGTTCAAGTTTTCCCTGGTGTCTGTGTGTGCAATAAGTGGGCGGGCAATATGCTAATGTTTCGTCTTGACATCACAACGAAACGGCTTATGACTCGTTTGAAAAACAATTCATTTCATTGACTCAGAGTCGACTCTTAATTTTGAAAGACAATAACTTTATATATGGTGCACTTTCAGATTTAAAACTTTGCAGGATGTTTTCATTCACTTAGAGCTATGTTACACACTACATGAAAGGTAATTTTCAAAAATCCATAATAGGGGTCCTTTAAAAGTTTTTGGTATGTATCCTAATGACAAAGATGAATGAATGATATTAAGAAGAGGATCTATGACCTCTGGAAGCATCTCTTTCAGTAGCTTATAGTCGGTATAGGGTCTAACATGCATGTTGTCGATTTAGAGGATTTAACGAGTTTAGAAAATGCGTCCTCTCCTATAGCAATGAATGAATCAATGAATATTATCAATCTTATAAGTGAAGAAGTTCATAAAGTCATTACTGCTGTGCTGCTTGGAAACTTCTGGGCTTGAAGCTTTATTTTTCGTTAGTTTAGCCACTGTTTAAAATAAATACCTAGGGTTTTGTTTATTTTCTTTTAATAGGGTTGAAAAATAAGCAGATCTAGCAGCTTTTAAGGCCTTTCTGTATGCAATCGTGCTCTCTTTCCATGAAATGTGAAATACCTCTAGTTTTGTTTTCTTCCAGTTTCACTCCATTTTTCTGGCTGCTCTCTTAAGGGCCTGAGTGTGCTTGATGTACCACGGCATTGGACTATTTTCTTTAATCTTCTTTAAGTGCAAAGGACTGTGTCTAAAGTGCTGGAAAAGAGAGAGTTAAAAGTTTCTGTTGAAATATCGAGTTCTTCTAAGCTATCTGGGATGCTGAGATGATGAAACTGATCAGAAATATTATTAATAAAGCAAACTTTAGTGGGAGAAGTGATGGGTCTAACATATTTGTAACACGGAGTCAGCTTTGCAGCCTTGGCTAAATGAAGTTCACACGAGACTAGATAATGATCTGAGATGTCATCGCTCTGCTGCAGAATTTCAACAGCATCAACACTGATTCCATGTGATAATATTAGATCTAGAGTATGATTACGACAATGAGTAGGTCCTGACACGTGTTGTCTAACTCCAATAGAGTTAAGAATGTCTTTAAATGCCAATCCCAATGCATCTTTTTCGGTTTCTACATGTATATTCAAATCACCAACAATTAGGACTTTATGCCTTTTGTTTTGGAACATGTGGTCAAAGACAACTATGAAAGATATATTGTCCTTAAAGGATATATTGCATCTGAAAGTATCACAATAGCAAATGTTTATGCTCCCAATCAAGATGAACCTCAATTTTTCCATAATTTACATTTCAAACTTTTTTTGCCTTGTACAATCATTGGAGGTGACTTTAACTTGGTCCTAGACCCAACAGACAGATCACCTGTTAAATGTTCTGCCTTGACACCATCAGCAAGAGCTGTGAAACACATGATGGCTGAATTAGAGCTGATAGATATTTGGAAGGCTTTACATAAGACCCAACAAGATTTCTCTTTTTATTCCCGGCCACATAAAAGTTTTTACAGAATTGACTTTTTTCTTTTGCACAAAACAGAGGAATACTTAGTTGACTCATGTGAATACCTTCCACGGACCTTATCTGATCACTCCCCATTAGTCCTTACGGTTGATGCTCCTACTACCAGAACACATCTTAGAAGATGGCGATTTAGTAACTATCTCCTCAATGACCTTGACTTTATAGCTTTTTTAAAATGACAATATAGAACGTTTTTTGAACTTTAATGCGGGCTCTGCTTTTCCAGGGGTGGTTTGGGAGTCATTAAAGGCCTATCTAAGGGGAATAATTATATCATACTCATCTGGTAAAAAGAAAAAATATCAGAGTCAACTGAATCTACTTTCTAAAGACATAAAAAAATTGGAACAGGATTGTTCTGTCTGTGGAGATGAAAATATGTTTCAGAAACTAAGCTCACAGCGGCTTGAGTACGATATGCTGTTGACTAAAGAAGCAGAGTGTGTCCTCCTTAGATCCAAACAACGATATTATGAGCATGGGGATAAAATTAGCAAATTGTTGGCCTGGCAAATACAAAAAGAAGATGCAGTGAGGTCTATTAATGCAATACGTCGAGTTGACAATACTGTTATCAGAGATCCTACTTTTATTAATCAGGAATTTATGCGATTCTAAAAAATTGTTATATACCTCCCAAGGTACTGATATGGTGAAAACACATATTTTCCTGGATAAATTGGACATACCATCTCTTACTAAAGTTTCCAGGGACAATTTGGAGGGGGACATCACTAAGGTTGAAATACAAGAGGCCATATCATGCCTAGCTGCTGGCAGATCGCCTGGTTTGGATGTTTTTTCTATAGATTTTTTTAAAGCATTTATACCCAAATTAATTAAGCCACTGAAGGATATGTATATGCAAGCTATAGAGTCTCAACGTCTACCAGACTCTCTCGAACAGGCTATGATAACTCTTCTACTTAAGCCTGGTAAAGACCCTTGTCTGTGTGGCTCATATAGGCCAATTTCATTACTCAACTCAGATTACAAGGTGTTTGCCAAAATTATTGCCTTAAGATTGGAAGACAGTTAGTACATATGGATCAGACAGGATTTATTCAAAATCGATGCCTTTTTGACAATGTTCGCAGGCTTCTAAATGTAATTTTTTCCACCTGCAGTCATTCAGACCAATCTCGACTCTATTTTCCTTGGTTGCCCACTGTCTCCCCTTTTATTCGCGCTAGCAATAGAGCCTTTAGCTATTGCAATTCGCTCGCATGACGTCATTAGTGGTTTTACAACCCTTCGATCTCAGCATATAATCTCACTATACACAGACGATATCATGTTGTATTTGATTAATGTAAACTCTACTGTACCAGCATTGACGACTCTACTACAAGATTATGGAATCATATCTGGTTATAAAATTAATGTAAACAAGAGTGTCTCTATGCCCCTTAATATAGCTGCTACTCGATTACCTCTTAGAAATTTTCCCTTCGCCTGGAATATGGATAAATTCACATATCTAGGACTACAAATATCCAGAGATCTGTCTCAGTTATATAACTTAAATTATGCTCCTTTACTTAAAAAAGTAGAAGGGGATTTAGATAGGTGGAAATCTCTCCCTATTTCATTAATTGGCCGGGTAAATTCTATCAAAATGACTATACTGTAACATCCTGACTGTTACTGTATGTCCTAAAAGTGACACCGTAGCCCTCAGGCAAGTCTCGCATCCCGTGAGATTAGAGAGAGCAAGAGTAATAAAAGCATGTAGTTAAGAAAGCTCCGTGTTTGTTCCAGTTATTACATCTACAATATAGTTTAGCCAGTGAGCAAACATTGCATGGTGTCAGAGTAGAGGCTAGTACTCACGTCCCGAAAGAAACATGGATAATTTCGGCGTCCCAGCACCCAAGATGGATTGGGAATCAGCTAACTTACCGGAAGCGTGGCGGCGTTTCAAGCAGCACCTCTACAGGAGAAACGCGAACAGGACAAATGCAGCTATCTCCTCCTATGGATCGGGGAAAAAGGGCGTGACATTTTCAACACATGGACACTAACAGATGACGACGCGAAGAAACTACAAACATACTACGATAAGTACACCGCGTACCTCACACCAAAGTCTAATCCGATATATGCAAGATATCGTTTCCATGAGAAAACGCAAGGTGATGGGGAAACTTTTGAACACTTTGTCACGGAAGCTGTTAGTTAAGGACTGTGGATACCCCAACAGCGACGAGATGGTGCGAGACCGCATTGTTTTCGCTACAAATTCACCGCGAGTGCGGGAGAAGTTGCTTAGCCACGACGCGGAGCTAACGCTAGACCAAGCCATCGACATTGCGCGATCTCATGAGCTACCACAAGTCCAACTCAAAGAGATGGTGGGAAGCAAATACCCCAATAACGAGGCTGTACACGCCATAGCCCGAAGACCGGAACACAGATCAGCGCGCACGAGTCACAAAGCCAGGCCGAGAGAGCCCGCCACAGCACAAAGAGAATGTGATAGATGCGGCGGCCTGCATACGACTAAAGACGGCGCCTGTCCAGCTAAAGGCAAGCAATGCATGAAATGCAAAAAATTCAATCACTTTGCAAAATCTTGTAAGTCAAAACTACACACAAACACCCACACAAGAAAAGTGATTCACACGATGGATGAAGACACTGAAGATGAGCAGGTATAACTTTTTATTGACGGACTTACAAGTGAAAACACAGGAAAATGTAACAAACAAGCTTGCGCTGAAATTGAAATCGGGACTCAGAAAGTTAAATTTAAAATTGACACTGGCGCACAGACCAATGCAATTCCAGTACAGATATTTGAAAGACTGTTCAGAGACACTGCCATAAAACCAACCACTCAAAAAATCTCAGGATATGGCGGTGAGTTCCTGAAAGTGAAAGGCACCTGTGACAGAGCCCACAGAATGGGTTAATGCCCTCGTTGTTGTAGAAAAACCCCAGACTGGCAAGCTGAGAGTCTGCCTGGACCCCAGAGACCTCAACAAGGCGATAAAAAGGCCACACTACCACTTACCGACTTTAGAGGATGTCACCACAAAGCTCGCCGGAGAGAAGTACTTCAGTGTCCTCGACGCCAGATCAGGCTATTGGGCCATAAAGCTGAGCACAACGGCATCACTGCTAACAACATTTAACACCCCCTTCGGCAGATACAGGTTCCTGAGGCTGCCATTCGGAATCAATTCAGCTCAAGACGAATTCCAAAGGCGCGTTGACGAGACATATGAGGGCCTCACAGGTGTAGCTGTCATCGTCGACGACATACTCGTCTTCGGCAAGACAAAGCTTGAACACGACAACAACCTCAGGGCCATGCTGAAATGCACAAGAGAAAGAGGGGTAAGGCTAAATCCTGATAAATGCCAAATATGTGTATCAGAGGTCAGCTACTTCGGCCACACGCTCTCGCGAGAAGGTATCAAGCCAGACCCAGCGAAGGTGAAAGCGATACAAGACATGCAGCCACCCACAAGCAGAGGAGAGTTAGAAACCATTCTCGGGATGATTAACTATCTGGCCAGATTCGCACCACGCCTCTCCGAGATAAACGCACCACTACGCCAACTGCTGAAGCAGGACAGTGAGTTTTTATGGGACAAAAACCACGACAAAGCATTCACGCAGACGAAAAAATTTATAACAGACCACCCTGTGCTCGCATACTTCGACCCACAAAAAGAACTGAGACTCCAAGTAGACGCCTCAAAATGTGGCCTTGGCGCTGTCATGCTCCAGGACGAAAAACCCATTGCCTACGCTTCCAAGTCACTCAACAGCACCGAAGTGAATTACACTCAGATAGAGAAGGAACTGTATGCAGTTTTATTCGGCTGTAAGCGTTTTCACAAATACATGTACGGCCGGAGAGTGATTGTAGAATCTGACCACAAACCTCTGGAAGCTATCCTCCGAAAACGGCTGGCTGCAGCACCACCGCGGCTACAGAGGATGATACTACAGCTCCAGAAATATAACATACACATCATCCACCGGCCCGGAAAGGACATCCCAGTGGCCGATACATTGTCCCGAAAATCCATCGAGCACCAAGACAGCAGCCTTATGGAGAGCATGGAGGCACAGGTACATACACTCATAAGCACTGTTCCAGTGAGCGACAGGAAGCTACTGGAGATCAAGGATGCAACAGCACAGGATGCACAGCTTACTGCACTCAGAAGAGCCACACAGAACGGATGGCCAGACGAAAGGAGGAAATGCCCACCCAGCATCCAAGAATATTGGAACCACCGAGATGAGATCTCCGAGATGGAAGGAATACTTTTCAAAGGTGAGAAAATCATAGTTCCCCTGAGCCTCAGAGGAGACATGATCCAGCGCGTACACGCAGGACACATGGGCATGGAGAAAAGCAAACATAGAGCACAAGACCTCCTGTTCTGGCCTTGGATGGGCAAACAAATAGAAGCAACAGTAGAACAGTGTAGTATATGCCAGGAACGACGTGATGCTATCCCCAAAGAACCACTGTGGTCCCATGACATACCCGAGAGACCATGGCAAGTGGTAGGCACAGACCTCTTCACATGGAACACTCAAAACTTCATCGTCATTGTAGACTACTACAGTAGATTCTTTGAAATGGAGCAGCTCACAAATACCACCTCACTTGCAGTAATCGCCAAACTCAAGTCCGCGTTTGCTCGTCACGGCATCGCAGAGACAGTCATCAGCGACAACGGACCATGCTACAGCTCTGAGGAGTTCCGCCGCTTCGCAAACGCGTGGGACTTCACCCACACCACCACAAGTCCGCGTTACCCACAGAGCAACGGCCTTGCTGAAAAGACCGTCCAGACAGCAAAGCGCATCCTGGACAAGGCAAAAGACCCCTTCTGCTGGAGTACAGGAACACTCCAGTTGACAACCTTCAGTCACCGGCCCAGCTTCTGATGAGCCGACGACTGCGTTCCATACTCCCAGCGACCAGTAGGCATCTGCAGGCACCGGTAGCACCTCAAAGAGCTGTCCAAGACAGACGAAAGGCATGCCAACACCGCCAACAAGCATACTTCAACAGAGGCACCAAGCAACTGCCTCACCTACCTGCTGGAACACCCATTCGTTTCCGTCAGGAAGATGGCTCCTGGAGACCTGCAACGGTAACACAACATGCACACACACACAGGAACTACCACATCCAGACAGAAGATGGACAGACTCTACGGCGCAACCGTTGGCACCTCCGTGACAGCAGAGATGGTCAAGACACCAAAGACACACAGCATGCAGACACACACACCAATAACACACAGCCACCACACCCCGAACCTGCGGACCATCCGCAACCAACAAACCAACAAAAGCCCAATTACACAACAAGGTTTGGCCGCATCTCCAGGCCAAGACAAATCCTTGACCTATAATGTAAAGGGTGTAGGTGGATCGCTGCCCTAAAAAAAAAAAAAAAAGGAAAAAAAAAATCTGAATTTTGTAAAGTTGTACTTACGCTGTTGTTGTTGTCTCTTGTAAAAAAAAAAAAAAAAAAGAGGGAAACAAGAGAAAGGTGTTTTCATGTTTTAATACCTGTTACTTACCTACTACCTCTGAAACACTGTGAAATCAGTTTAACTGCCTGTTCTGTTTTTTTTTTTTTTTTTTGCACAACTAGTTCACCTTTAAGTTATTTGAATCATATGGGAAATGAAAACATTATTTCTGACTTAAAAACTAATGACTTATTGGTGCACATGTCGTATGTCATTTAACTGCTACCTGTACTTGTTTACATTACAGCAATGACACTAACGACTACAGACTGTATTTGTCAGACCGTTTATATGTGCATTCAGCACAATTGTTATGTTCGCAGAATTAATGTTGTGTGTGTTTAGGTAATGCCATTTTCTCTTGAGAAGGGAGATGTAATCCTGACTGTTACTGTATGTCCTAAAAGTGACACCGTAGCCCTCGGGCAAGTCTCGCATCCCGCGAGATTAGAGAGAGCAAGAGTAATAAAAGCATGTAGTTAAGAAAGCTCCGTGTCTGTTCCAGTTATTACATCTACAATATAGTTTAGCCAGTGAGCAAACATTACATATACTACCAAAGTTTTTATATTTGTTTCAGGCACTTCCCCCTGTTTTGCAAAAGTTTTTTTTTTTAAGGAGCTTAATAGTATTATTTCGAGGTTCTTATGGAAAGGAAAAGTGCCACGGGTCAAGCTAAGTTCACTATTTATGACATTCCGGAATGGTGGACTAAAGTTGCCCAATTTTTATTTGTATTACTGTGCAGCTCTGCTGCGCTCAATTTGGATTTGGCGATCAAAATGCGCCTCTCATCCGGTGTGGCGACAATTAGAGGAAGCACAAGTACAGGGTATAGCTCTTGCTGCAACGCCTTTTGTTCCTCTGAATTGCTTAAAGAAATTGACTTCTAATCCTCTGATAGTTGGTACTTGTAAAATTTGTACAGACCTCAGGAAAAAAATGAAATGCAAACAAACTTTGTTCAGATCCACTGCCTTTTATTATAATCTTTTCCTACCCTCAGCTCTTAAAGTGTAAGTTGCAGGTTAACCACCACAGCCAATTAATGTGTAAATTAAAGTGCTCTATATGTATAGATTTAATTATTTCTGTCTTAAAATGCGTTAAAATAACATTTGTTGGGGTTTCTTCAAAGGTAGCGTGTTTTTTCAGTAACTGGTGATGTCGTCATAAGAGGAACTCGCAACCCATACTCTGCTAGATTCCTACTGTATTATGGCTATTTGGAGAACGACTGAGGATGTGGGAAACCATCAAATTCTTTATGGACCACAGCCCTACAATTTTTAACCGGTCAGGCGTGAGAGAGGGGAGGAAATTGCCAGGACCCATGGCACTCAAAGAGTTATTAATGCATGGTGTGAGGAGAATGAGTGGAGGGTTGGCCAGGTGTCCTGGTGAGTAGCTACGTTAGAGCAAGTCTAGGCTAGCCTGGTGCAAACTTAACCCGGATAACAAAACACCGCTCTTCCTCTCCGATCACAACTTCAATTAAAGCTGCAAGCAGCGATGAAAGGGCCCTCGCACCCGTGCCGCCGCCACCCGGTGGCTTTAGGAAGACAGAGCATGGTTGGACAATGTGCATTTAAGGAGGTATATATAATAGTTGCTAGCTTGTTTAGTATGTTTCTAGCATGCTTAGTACACAATAGTTATGTGGTTAGTACTGCATTACTATGTTAACCATGTCAGTTTCTGTTGCCAGTAGGTGGGGCTATGTCTATATCTGAATATCACTATGTAGATGTGTTCAGTGCAGGACTTTTATCAAACATGTGGAGTTTGGGGCAGATTGGACATTGTATGCTTGAGTTACAACAACTTCTTTTAGCATTTCTAGCATGTTTTATGATGTTTCTAGCATATTACATATTAAGTTTGGGGCAGATTGGACATTCCATGCCTGTGTTACAGCAAATTCCTATTTAATTGCAGCAATAGCATGCTTTAGCACTTAGCTAAGTGTTTGCTAGCATGTTTCTAGTATGTTGTTAGCATGTTTAGCACTTGCTGGCACTTTATTATATGTTACCAGGAGTCCACAACAGTGTTTAACATGTCACTTCCTGTTGCCAGCAGGCGGTGCTATGACTGTAACTGAATATGAGCATGGTCATGTGTTCAGGACAGAACGCTTATCAAAAGTGTGAAGTTTGGGGCAGATTGGACATTGCCTTCTTGAGTAACAACAACATCCTGTTTCATTGAATTAGCATGCTTTAGCACTTAGCTAAGTATTGCTATCATGTTTTAACATGTTTCTAGCATTTTTAGAAGTCAATGGCATTTTTAACATGTTGCTAGAACGGCATCAACGTGTTAAACATGACACTTCCTGTTACCAGTAGGTGGCGCTATTACTATAACTGAATATTCTCATGTAGATGTGTTCAGGCCATGACTCTTATCAAACGTGTGAAGTCTGGGGCAGATTGGACATTCTGTGCCTGAGTTACAGCAAATTTCTATTTAATTGCAGTAATAACATGCTTTAGCACTTAGCTAAGTGTTTGCTAGCATGTTTTAGCATGTTTCTAGTATGTTGTTAGCATGTTTAGCACTTGCTGGCACTTTTTTATATGTTATCAGGAGTCCACAAGAGTGTTAAACATGTCACTTCCTGTTGCCAGCAGGTGGCGCTATGACTGTAACTGAATATGAGCATGGTCATGGTCACAAAAATCAGAGAGGAAGTTGAAAATGGCTGACTTCCTGTTGTGTTTAGAGCTATGCTCCAAGATACTTTTTTGTAGGTATTAGGTCCTTACACATATGTACCGAATTGCGTACACGTACGTGGAACATAGCGGGAGGCACACTCCGTTGAACTTTTATAGGTGGCGCTATCGAGCCATTTTGCCCCGCCCAATTCTGGAACCTATATCAGATGTAAATTTTCGCCAGTTCTGATGCGTGTGCAAAGTTTCGTGAGTTTTCGAGCATGTTTAGGCCCTCAAAAATGCAATTAAATGTGGAGAATAATAATAATAATAAATATAGCTGCGAGCAGCGATTACGGGCCCAAGCCGGTGGCACCGCCACCCTGGTGTCTTTAGTTACCTAAAGGCACCGGGGTGGCGGTGCCACCGGCTTTGGTCCTTCATCGCTGCTCGCAGCTATATTTATATATTTATATATACAGTGTTATGCATAAGTTTAGACACCCATGCTAAAGTTGACTAAAAAGAGGAATAAAAAATCATCTTTTGGAAATTGAACTTAATGCCTTAATTAAAAAAATTAGGAAAAATCCAACCTTTAAGGACACCAATTTTCTTTGTGAATGAATAATGTATCGTAAATAAATAAATGTTCTTCCTTAAAATACAGGGTGCATAAGTTTGGACACCCCTATGTTAAATTTCCATAGAGGCAGGCAGATTTTTATTTTTAAGTATTTTTTTTAATTTTTATTTTTAGGATACTATGCATCCTGATAAAGTTCCCTTGGCCTTTGGAATTAAAATAGCCCCACATCATCACATAGCCTTCACCATACCTAGAGTTTGGCATGGGGTACTTTCCATAAGATCATCTCTCAATCCAAATCAAACTAGCTATTAGGCTAACTGAAATAAAACCATGCCAATCTCTAGGTATGGTGAAGGCTATGTGATGATGTGGGGCTATTTTAATTCCAAAGGCCAAGGGAATTTTATCAGGATGCATAGTATCCTAAAAAAAAAAAAAAAAAAAAAAAACTTAAAAATAAAAATCTGCCTGCCTCTATGGGAATTTAACATAGGGGTGTCCAAACTTATGCACCCTGTATTTTAAGGAAGAACATTTATTTATTTACGATACATTATTCATTCACAAAGAAAATTGGTGTCCTTAAAGGTTGGATTTTTCCTAATTTTTTAAATTAAGGCATTAAGTTCAGTTTCCAAAAGATGATTACTTGTCTTCAGTGTTGGGAGTAACGCGTTACAAAAGTAATTAATTACTGTAATGCATTGCTTTTTGCTGTAACGCGGTAATGTAAGGCATTACAGGGGGAAAAAAAGTAATATTTTACTCGGTACAAATGTCAGTAACGCGCGTTACAAGCATTGTTAGTTAACCTGGAATAAAGTGTTAGTTTTTTTTTTTTCTTCATACAAATTCGCCAAAATCACCGCGAGATCAGCAGAGGAGAAACGTCCGCGCAAAATGTTTCACTTCCTGTACGTTAATCAGACAGAGCCGAGATGAGTGAGCCTGCAGCGGATAGTACATTCTCAACAGCGAGAGAGGGAGTTTCCTGCTTACCAGTCACAGTGGTCCAGCGCCGTTTCCATGGCAACTCTGCGCCACGGCCGCTCCAGTGTTTGAAAGTGACATGAATGTTCAAAGTTCACGCGCACGGCCATTGATTAAACCACGTCAAAATCATGCAGCATTTACAAACATCTAGAATTAGAACATTACTTAAATAAAAATCTCATTAATATTAAATTATACATTTAAAACTGATTTTGGAGATCTATGACTCGTTCATAGACCAAATGGCCTATGCCCACACTACTGCAGTCACTCACAATAATAATTAAAATAAAATAAAAATATTTGGCTTAGTTATTATTCATTATGTAACGCAAAGAATATGGTCAGATCACCAGCTCTCCCCCTTTATGTTAAATTACTGAAATTACCCTGTGATCAAACTCCTTTTGGTTTGAGACCTAATCAAATCACTAGCATCCTAATCCACAAACACCTCTATTGTCCCAAGATTCTTCCTTTTAGGACACTCAGACACAACGACGCCACAAATGGTGCAAATCATTGAATCCCCTATCTGGAAACGGAGATTCCTTCACTGCTGAACAAACAAAGACTCTTTTTGGTTTATGGCTCTGCCAACATCCCTGCAATAAAAGCAATTTCAAGAGAATCCCCAGGGACCCCCTGACGGACATCCATTTACATTTAGACACTCAGTTAACACGTAAGACAACCACCAGACTCTGTTCAAACCAGATGCCTAACTGATAATCTCATCAAAACCAGTAAAACGCACACACAGAGCCTCGCAACCCGTGCTCGAGGACAAAAGTTCAACACGCCAGGAGTTGAACTTTCGAACTGTCCGCACACACACACACAGAAAACACCTAGATTCTACCACGTGAGAATCAAAATCGTCTTGTGAAATGTTTAAAATGTATTCTCTTGATGTATGCATGATCCCTTATCCCAAATATTATGCCTATACAGCTTTATTGATTTGTAATCCATTTAATGTGACTATAATCGTGAAAAATCATGTATCTGCGAGTGACTAGGTCATAGAGTTACCATTCGTGGTATCATTCTGCTCCATAAATCCCAACGGTGCGGAATCTTTAACACGAAATATCAAAGGATGCGTTCTTTTATTAATACCGAGTGTTATTAATGTTAGGAACAAAATCATCCTTTCCATACCTTGTCGGAAGGGGCGTATAGACCTCCGAAAACTAAGGAGGTGGCCCGATACGTCATTAAAGACCATTGGCTCACATACGTGAGAGGGCGTGAGTTTAGCTCCTTCAAAATGCCGCGCTTCCATCTTTCCAGTGCAGTCCGCCAGAGAGAGAAAGAAGACCACGCCTTTTTCCTTCAAGGAAAACTTCGCTCGCTTTATTTTCATTTTCTTCCAAGTTTTATTTTCTTGAACCTACTCTACTTTAGTTGATAATCTTCTTCAACCAACAACGAAACCAACTTAAAGCTAAGATCACCTTGCTAAGTTTCGCTCGCCTCAAATCGCCATAGCAACCAGACGCTGTGGCAACCTGCTACGACCACGTGATCCAGGCGTTGCCTACCTCGACGCATACACAGACACGAGAGGCCGATCTACGACTCAGAGTAACGTAGCCTTTAAATTTGCAATTTGAAAGAAGGGCAGTTTAAAGTGACCTAACAATTACTAAAGCTGTTGGGGTTTTGTGGTGAATGACTGAACTGTCTCTCCCTATCTCTAAATTCTTTCATTCACACTTACACACTCTTTTACACCCACACATACACACACACACGTACCCACATGTTTCTAGACGCAAACACCACGTGCTACCATAGGCGTGCTCACCCACACACACACACACCTCTCCTTACCACACTCTTACCTTTACACACACACACGAAGCCATTCCTAAGATTCACTCTTAGTCTCTTTTTCCAATCTCTCTCTCTCTCTCTTATGTTCTCCCTTTTTCTTTCTCTGTTTTAACTTTTGATTTGTACGCTCATTTTATTGTATTCCTTATTGCGATCGTATATTGTTCTTGTTTATGCTTATTTACTCCTGTGTGATTTAAGATAGTACCTGTAACCGCTAGCTTGTTTAAATAAACTTTGTTAGATCATTTGAATTAAGTTTGCCTGTTTTGTTTCAATTCTGAGTCCCTGAGTAGTGCAGATCTTACCTCTTAAGCTCTACGGTCAATTTTACTATTGAAAGGAATCTCAAATTGTCTAAAAACACGAAGATAATTACTTTCTTTGTGGCCACAGGAAAGTGTTATCTATCTGTGTTAACAACGCTAGATTTCTGTTCAGAAATTGTACAATTTGTACGCTGGACGTGCATTTTGTACAGTAAATGAACATTCTTCAACGTCTACCTAAAATTTTCCCCAAAATTGAAATCTAATTCTACCTACCTATATCATTAATTACTACAAGAAATCGTGTAATTGTTGATATACGTTGAAGTTGACCTACTCCCTATTTGGGATCATTTAATTCATGTAAGCAACATATGCATATTCCCCTTAATGCTAATTTGAGCTAATTAATTCCCTAAACATAAGTCATTGTTGTTACAATTAGTTATTTTTATTTTTGCTAAAGTTTAAGCCTAAAGTTTACCCCGGGCTTAAAGTAAAAAGATGTCTGTACCATGCGTCCATGCAAAGTACCATGGTAATATTTGAGGTACCATGGTTATATCTGAGGTAGTATGTACCATGGTAATATGTACGGCAGAATGTACCATGGTTATATCTGAGGTACTAGGGCATGTACCATGGTAAATCTGAGGTACCATACTATGTACCATAGTAACATCTACAGTACCATGCAATGTACCATGGTACCATGATAATATCTGAAGTACTATATAGTATGTACCATGGTTAGATTTAAGGTACCATGGTCCTACCATGGTACTACTATGGTATACCATGGTATGTACTATAGTACATCATGGTAAAATTTCTTATGGGTCCAAGCTCAGTCGGATACCACATCACCTTCTACTGGATGTGTAATGAGCTAATTGAGCATCATACGCTACATTTAGATTGCCAAATCCATATTTGCAGTTATTTTGGTGAGAGTAACTTAAAAGTAATGCAATAGTAGTGTAATGCCTTACATTTTAAATACAGTAATATTGTAATGTAACGAATTACTTTGAAATGACAGTAACAAGTAATAAATAATGCATTACAGTTTTGAAGTAACTTGCCCAACACTGCTTGTCTTACCTTATTCTGATTTTATGATACACTCAAAATATTCCACAACATTGATTAACGTTGTTTAACCCGTTGATTAACCGGTGGTAAAATATTCTCACCGTCACATACCTAGTATATTTTTATATAGATACAATAGGCCTACCTGATTTTGAACACAAGAGGGCAGTATAGTACTATGAATGACATGATTTATTTATTTTTTGGACTAAAAAAACATTCTGGCTGTTTTTAAACTTAAACAATTATTAAATTGAAAAAAAAAAAAAGAATAAAATGGGTTTAGTTCTGATATTTGTATAATTTTATATAGAAATAAATGGTGTATAATTACATTTTTAGAAGATATGAGGCTTTTAGTGTTTCCATTTTTGACATTACTTTAATCCCTCGCCATAGCAAAACCGTTTGAGATATGTATTATCCGTTCACAATTTAGCATCTTTAATGTATTTTCATCATGTTGAAAAAGTTTGGTGGGAATAAAATAAACCACTTAAGAGGAGTGGGTAAAAATTCAGAGGCTGATTTTGCAAAGAAATCCACATTCAAACCAAAATATATGACTTCCTGTTGGTCGGAGCTAATGGCTGTAAATTAGAAAGTTGTCCGGCTCGATGAGACCAATATACGTACTGATTTTTTTAACTGTGGGTAAAACTAACCCCCCCCCCACTTTTGTCAAAAGCATTTTGAAAGTGACACACTTCCTGCTGCCAGTTGGTGGCGCTATAACTTTGACTCACAATAGTTACATCCATCTGATCGGCCTCTTACCATGAACACACTGCTGAAGTTTCATCAATATCAGTTAATGTGTGCAGAAGTTATAACACTTTGTGTTTCTCTTTTCTCGGCATAAATTTGTGTCCTCGCCACGGCCAAACCGTTCGAGATATCAAAAATCCGTCCGCAATTTAGCATCCTCAATGTCTTGACTTCATGCACACCGAGTTTGGTGGTGATTGAATTAATTCTCTAGGAGGAGTGTTTCAAATTCCACAGCAAGCGTTCTCCAAACAACCCATAATAGCTGACTTCCTGTTGGGCTGGTGTGAAACTTGACAAGGGAAAGTTGTTCGGCCCGATGAGATCTATATGTGTACCGAGTTTCATATTAATTCATGCAAGCGTGTTTGATATATGGACCATGTTTTTCAGACCCCATTCAAGGGGGCGCTGTTGAGCCCCCCTGCCACGCCCGTTTCTGAAACTTTTCACATGTCTACTGGCTAATAAGTGTTATGTGTTTGTCGAGTTTTATCCAATTTCAAGCTTGCTAAGAGTCTCAAACGCATCCGAAAAGAATATTAAAGTTTGATGCGTTGCCACGGCAACAGTATCTAAGATATCAATAATCCTTTCACAGGTCTACATCTGCCATGTTTCTACATTATACACATAAAGTTTGAAGCAAATCGGGTAAAAATAAGAGAGTGATTTCAAAGCATTTTGAAAGTGACACAATTCCTGCTGCCAGTTGGTGGCGCTATAACTTTGACTCACAATAGTCACATCCTTGTGTTCGGCCTCTTACAACGAATACACTGCTGAAGTTTCATCAAGATCAGATAATGTATGCTGAAGTTATAATACACTTCCTGTGTCCCTTATTCGCCATAAATTTGTTTCCTCGCCACGGCCAAACCGTTTGAGATATCAAAAATCCGTCCGCAATTTAGCATCCTCAATGTCTTGACTTCATGCTGACCGAGTTTGGTTGCGATTGGACGAATTCTCTAGGAGGAGTACATCAAATTCCAGAGGATGCGTTTTTCAAACAATCCATAATAGCTGACTTCCTGTTGGGCGAAGCTAATAACATAGAGTGTGGAAGTTGTTCGGCCTGATGAGATCTATATGTGTACCGAGTTTCATACTAATACGTTCTTGTATGTGTCCAAGATTTCAGATTGTGTTCTAGGGGGCGCTATTGAGCCCCCCTGCCACGCCCCGGGTACCAGCTTCAGCCCAGCCCTGATGGCCGCGGGTTCTGACCTGTGTGCAAAGTTTCAAGAGTTTTTGAGCACGTTAAGGGCCCCAAAAGTGCCAGAGAAGTAGAAAAAAATAATAAATATAGCTGCGAGCAGCGATTACGGGCCCAAGCCGGTGGCACCGCAACCCCGATGCCTTTAGTTACCTAAAGGCACCGGGGTGGCGGTGCCGCCGGCTTTGGCCCTTCATCGCTGCTCGCAGCTATATTTATATATATATATATATATATATATATATATATATATATATATATATATATATATATATATATATATCTTTAATGTATTTTTATCATGTTGAAAAAGTTTGGTGTGAATAAAATAAACCACTTAGGAGGAGTAACTAAAAACTCAGAGTCTGACATATCCAAAAAATCCACATTCAAACCAAAATATCTGACTTCCTGTTGCTCGGAGCTAATGACTGTAAATTAGAAAGTTGTCCGGCTCGATGAGACCAATATGCGTACTGATTTTTGTAACTGTGGGTAAAAGTCACCCCCCCACTTTTGTCAAAAGCATTTTGAAAGTGACACACTTCCTGCTACCAGTTGGTGGCGCTATAACTTTGACTCACAATAGTTACATCCATCTGACCGGCCTCTTACCATGAACACACTGCTGAAGTTTCATCAAGATCAGTTAATGTATGCAGAAGTTATAACACTTCGTGTTTCTCTTTTCTCGCCATAAATTCATTTCCTCGCCACGGCCAAACCGTTCTAGATATCAAAAATCCGTCCGCAATTTAGCATCCTCAATGTCTTGACTTCATGCTGACCGAGTTTGGTGGGGATCGGATGAATTCTCTAGGATGAGTGTTTCAAATTCCACAGCATGCGTTTTTCAAACAACCCATAATAGCAGACTTCCTGTTGGGCGGAGCTAATAATTTAGAGTGCGGAAGTTGTTCGGCCCGATGAGATCTATATGTGTACCGAGTTTCATATTAATTCATGCAAGCGTGTTTGATATATGGACCAAGTTTTCAGACCGTGTTCAAGGGGGCGCTGTTGAGCCCCCCTGCCACGCCCGTGTACCAGCTTCAGCCCGGCCCTGATGACCGTGGGTTCTGACCTGTGTGAAAAGTTTCAAGTGTTTATGAGCACGTTAAGTACGCCAAAAGCCCCTAAAACCTTGAAAAACATAGATTAAATGGAATAGACAACCCCCCCCCCCACACACACACACAGACACAGAGAGAGAGAGAGAAAATTCTTCAGAAAATCCACATTCAAACCAAAATATCTGACTTCCTGTTGGTTGGAGCTTATAAGTGTAAATTAGAAAGTTGTCCGGCTCGATGAGAACAATATACATACCGATTTTTGTGATTCTAGGAAAAACTAAGCCCCCATTTTTGACTAAAGGTGGCGCTACTGAGCCATTCCACCACGCCCGTTTCTGAAACTTTGCACATGTCTACTGGCTAATAAATGTGATGTGTCTGTCGAGTTTCATGCAATTTCAAGTATGTTAAGAGTCCCAAAAGCATCAAAAAATAATATTAAAGTTTGATGTGTTGCCACGGCAACAGTATCTAAGATATCAATAATCCTTTCACAGGTCTACATCTGCCATGTGTCTACATTGTACACATAAAGTTTGAAGCAAATCGGGTAAAAATAAGACAGTGATTTCAAAGCATTTTGAAAGTGATGTACTTCCTGCTGCCTGTTGGTGGCGCTATAACTTTGACTCACAATAGTCACATCTGTGCGATCGGCCTCTTACAACGAACACACTGCTGAAGTTTCATCAAGATCAGTTAATGTATGCAGAAGTTATAACACACTTCCTGTGTCCCTTATTCGCCATAAATTCGTTTCCTCGCCACGGCCAAACCGTTCGAGATATCAAAAATCCGTCCGCAATTTAGCATCCTCAATGTCTTGACTTCATGCTGACCGAGTTTGGAGGCGAATGGATGAATTTCCTAGGAGGAGTACATCAAATTCCACAGCATGCGTTTCCAAACAACCCATAATAGCCGACTTCCTGTTGGGCTGGCGTAAAACTTAGAGCACGAAAGTTGTTCGGCCCGATGAGATCTATATGTGTACCGAGTTTCATATTATTACATGCAAGCGTGTTTGATTTATGGACAAGTGTTCGGATCCCGTTCCAGGGGGCGCTGTCGAGCCCCCCTGCCACGCCCGGGTACCAGCTTCGGTCCGGTGGCCGCGGGTTCTGACGTGTGCAAAGTTTCAAGAGTTTTTGAGCATGTTAAGGGCCCCAAAAGTGCCCGAAAGGTTGACAAAATAATAATAATAATAATAATTAAAGCTGCAAGCAGCGATGAAAGGGCCCTCGCACCCATGCCATCAACACTCGGTGGCTTTAGGAAGACAGAGCATGGTTGGGAAATGTACATTTAAGGAGGTATATATAGTAAGAGTATGTCAAAGTCAGTTACAAAATGTTTTGTATAATGGTGATAATAGCATGCTTCATGACTCAGCTAAGTGTTGCTAGCATTTTTAGTCTGTTTCTAGCATGCTTAGTACACAATAATTATGTGGTTAGTACTGCATTACTGTGTTAACCATGTCAGTTTCTGTTGCCAGTAGGTGGCGTTATGACTATAACTGAATATGACCATGGATGTGTGTTCAGGACAGAACTCTTATCAAACGTGTGAAGTTTGGTGCAAATTGGACATTGCCTTCTTGAGTAACAACAAAGTCATGTTTCATTGAATTAGCATTCTTTAGCACTTAGCTAAGCATTGTTAGCATGTTTTAACATGTTTCTAGCATGTTTAGAACTCAATTGCATTTTTAACATGTTGCTAGAACGGCATCAAAGTGTTAAACATGTCACTTCCTGTTGCCAGTAGGTGGCGCTATTACTATAACTGAATTTGAGCATAGACATGTGTTCAGGCCATGATTCTTATCAAATGTGTGAAGTTTGGGGCAGATTGGACATTCCATGCCTGAGTTACAGCAAATTCCTATTTAATTGCAATAATAGCATGCTTTGGCACTTAGCTAAGAGTTTGCTAGCATGTTTTAGCATGTTTGTAGTATGTTGTTAGCATGTTTAGCACTTGCTGGCACTTTTTTATATGTTATTAGGAGTCCATAACAGTGTTAAACATGTCACTTCCTGTTGCCAGCAGGTGGCGCTATGACTGTAACTGAATATAAGCATGGTCATGTGTTCAGGACAGAACGCTTATCAAAAGTGTGAAGTTTGGGGCAGATTGGACATTCCATGCCTGAGTTACAGCAAATTCATATTTAATTGCAGTAATATCATTCTTTAGCACTTAGCTAAGTGTTTGCTAGTATGTTTTAGCATGTCTCTAGTATGTTGGTAGGATGTTTAGCACCTACTGGCATTTTTTTATATGTTATTAGGAGTCAAGAACAGTGTTAAACGTCACTTCCTGTTGCCAGCAGGTGGCGCTATGACTATAACTAAATATGAGCATGGACATGTGTTCAAGAGATAACTCTTATCAAACGTGTGAAGTTTGGGGTAGATTGTACATTGCCTTCTTGAGTAACAACAAAGTCCTGTTTCATTGAATTAGCATGCTTTAGCACTTAGCTAAGTATTGCTAGCATGTTTTAACATGTTTCTAGCATGTATAGAACTCAATGGCATTTTTAACATGTTGCTAGAACGGCATCAAAGTGTTAAACATGTCACTTCCTGTTGCCAGTAGGTGGCGCTATTACTATAACTGAATTCGAGCATAGACATGTGTTCAGGCCATGATTCTTATCAAATGTGTGAAGTTTGGGGCAGATTGGACATTCCATGCCTGAGTTACAGCAAATTCCTATTTAATTGCAGTAATAGCATGCTTTAGCACTTAGCTAAGTGTTTGCTAGCATGTTTCTAGTATGTTGCTAACCTGTTTAGCACTTGCTGGCTCTTTTTTATATGTTATTAGGAGACCACAAGAGTGTTAAACATGTCACTTCCTGTTGAAAGCAGGTGGCGCTATTACTATAACTGAATATTCTCATGTAGATGTGTTCAGGCCATGACTCTTATCAAACGTGTGAAGTTTGGGGCAGATTGGACATTCCATGCCTGTGTTACAGCAAATTCCTATTTAATTGCAGCAATAGCATGCTTTAGCACTTAGCTAAGTGTTTGCTAGCATGTTTTAGCATGTTTCTAGTATGTTGTTAGCATGTTTAGCACTTGCTGGCACTTTTTTTATATGTTTTTATATGTCCACAACAGTGTTTAACATGTCACTTCCTGTTGCCAGCAGGTGGCGCTATGACTGTAACTGAATATGAGCATGGTCATGTGTTTAGGACAGAACGTTTATTAAAAGTGTGAAGTTTGGGGCAGATTGGACATTGCCTTCTTGAGTAACAACAACATCCTGTTTCATTGAATTAGCATGCTTTAGCACTTAGCTAAGTATTGCTAGCATGTTTTAACATGTTTCTAGCATGTTTAGAAGTCAATGGCATTTTTAACATGTTGCTAGAATGGCATCAACGTGTTAAACATGACACTTCCTGTTACCAGTAGGTGGCGCTATTACTATAACTGAATATTCTCATGTAGATGTGTTCAGGACAGAACGCTTATCAAAAGTGTGAAGTTTGGGGCAGATTGGACATTCCATGCCTGAGTTACAGCAAATTCCTATTTAATTGCAATAATAGCATGCTTTAGCACTTAGCTAAGAGTTTGCTAGCATGTTTTAGCATGCTTCTAGTATGTTGTTAGCATGTTTAGCACTTGCTGGCACTTTTTTATATGTTATTAGGAGTCCATAACAGTGTTAAACATGCCACTTCCTGTTGCCAGCAGGTGGCGCTATGACTATAACTGAATATGAGCATGGTCATGTGTTCAGGACAGAACTCTTATCAAAAGTGTGAAGTTTGGGGCAGATTGGACATTCCATGCCTGAGTTACAGCAACTTCCTGTTTCATGGCGAAACATCGAAATTTGTCAGGCCGCCGAGGACCCGCACTTCGACGAAAACTCAAGATCTTCGCAATTTAACGTCGCAAAGGCCTGAAGATTACACTCACCAAATTTGAAGATGATCAGATTAAAACTGTAGGAGGAGTTCGTTAAAATACGAGGCCTGAAAATGGCAAAAACTGCACAAAAATCTGAGAGGAAGTTCAAAATGGCTGACTTCCTGTTGTGTTTAGGGCTACGCTCCAAGAGACTTTTTTGTAGGTATTAGGTAATTACATGTATGTACCGAATTTCGTGCACGTACGTGGAATGATGCGGGAGGCGCACTCCGTTGAACTTTTATAGGTGGCGCTATCGAGCCATTTTGCCCTGTCCAATTCTGAAACCTATATCAGATGTAAATTTTCGCCAGTTCTGACGTGTGTGCAAAGTTTCGTGAGTTTTCGAGCATGTTTAGGCCCTCAAAAATGCAATTCAATGCGGAGAATAATAATAATAATAATAATTAAAGCTGCAAGCAGCGATGAAAGGGCCCTCGCACCCGTGCCATCAACACTCGGTGGCTTTAGGAAGACAGAGCATGGTTGGGAAATGTACATTTAAGGAGGTATATATAGTAAGAGTATGTCAAAGTCAGTTACAAAATGTTTTGTATAATGGTGATAATAGCATGCTTCATGACTCAGCTAAGTGTTGCTAGCATGTTTAGTCTGTTTCTAGCATGCTTAGTACACAATAATTATGTGGTTAGTACTGCATTACTGTGTTAACCATGTCAGTTTCTGTTGCCAGTAGGTGGCGTTATGACTATAGCTGAATATGAGCATGGATGTGTGTTCAGGACAGAACTCTTATCAAACGTGTGAAGTTTGGTGCAAATTGGAAATTGCCTTCTTGAGTAACAAAAAAGTCATGTTTCATTGAATTAGCATTCTTTAGCACTTAGCTAAGCATTGTTAGCATGTTTTAACATGTTTCTAGCATGTTTAGAACTCAATGGCATTTTTAACATGTTGCTAGAACGGCATCAACGTGTTAAACATGTCACTTCCTGTTGCCAGTAGGTGGCACTATTACTATAAATGAACATTCTCATGTAGATGTATTCAGGCCATGACTCTTATCAAAAGTGTGAATTTTGGTGCAGATTGGACATTCCATGCCTGAGTTACAGCAAATTCCTATTTAATTGCAATAATAGCATGCTTTAGCACTTAGCTAAGAGTTTGCTAGCATGTTTTAGCATGTTTCTAGTATGTTGTTAGCATGTTTAACACTTGCTGGCATCTTTTTTATATGTTATTAGGAGTCCATAACAGTGTTAAACATGTCACTTCCTGTTGCCAGCAGGTGGCGCTATGACTGTAACTGAATATAAGCATGGTCATGTGTTCAGGACAGAACGCTTATCAAAAGTGTGAAGTTTGGGGCAGATTGGACATTCCATGCCTGAGTTACAGCAAATTCATATTTAATTGCAGTAATATCATTCTTTAGCACTTAGCTAAGTGTTTGCTAGTATGTTTTAGCATGTCTCTAGTATGTTGGTAGGATGTTTAGCACCTACTGGCATTTTTTATATGTTATTAGGAGTCAAGAACAGTGTTAAACGTCACTTCCTGTTGCCAGCAGGTGGCGCTATGACTATAACTAAATATGAGCATGTTCATGTGTTCAAGAGATAACTCTTATCAAACGTGTGAAGTTTGGGGTAGATTGTACATTGCCTTCTTGAGTAACAACAAAGTCCTGTTTCATTGAATTAGCATGCTTTAGCACTTAGCTAAGTATTGCTAGCATGTTTTAATATGTTTCTAGCATGTTTAGAACTCAATGGCATTTTTAACATGTTGCTAGAACGGCATCAACGTGTTAAACATGTCACTTCCTGCTGCCAGTAGGTGGCGCTATTACTATAACTGAATTTGAGCATAGACATGTGTTCAGGCCATGATTCTTATCAAACGTGTGAAGTTTGGGGCAGATTGGACATTCCATGCCTGGGTTACAGCAAATTCCTATTTAATTGCAGTGATAGCATGCTTTAGCACTTAGCTAAGTGTTTGCTAGCATGTTTTAGCATGTTTCTAGTATGTTGTTAGCATGTTTAGCACTTGCTGGCACTTTTTTTTATATGTTTTTATATGTCCACAACAGTGTTTAACATGTCACTTCCTGTTGCCAGCAGGTGGCACTATGACTGTAACTGAATATGAGCATGGTCATGTGTTCAGGACAGAACGTTTATTAAAAGTGTGAAGTTTGGCGCAGATTGGACATTGCCTTCTTGAGTAACAACAACATCCTGTTTCATTGAATTAGCATGCTTTAGCACTTAGCTAAGTATTGCTAGCATGTTTTAACATGTTTCTAGCATGTTTAGAAGTAAATGGCATTTTTAACATGTTGCTAGAATGGCATCAACGTGTTAAACATGACACTTCCTGTTACCAGTAGGTGGCGCTATTACTATAACTGAATGTTCTCATGTAGATGTGTTCAGGACAGAACGCTTATCAAAAGTGTGAAGTTTGGGGCAGATTGGACATTCCATGCCTGAGTTACAGCAAATTCCTATTTAATTGCAATAATAGCATGCTTTAGCACTTAGCTAAGTGTTTGCTAGCATGTTTTAGCATGCTTCTAGTATGTTGTTAGCATGTTTAGCACTTGCTGACACTTTTTTATATGTTATTAGGAGTCCATAACAGTGTTAAACATGTCACTTCCTGTTGCCAGCAGGTGGCGCTATGACTGTAACTGAATATGAGCATGGTCATGTGTTCAGGACAGAACGCTTATCAAAAGTGTGAAGTTTGGGGCAGATTGGACATTCCATGCCTGAGTTACAGCAACTTCCTGTTTCATGGCGAAACATCGAAATTTGTCAGGCCGCCGAGGACCCGCCCTTTGACGAAAACTCAAGATCTTCGCAATTTAACGTCGCAAAGGCCTTAAGATTACACTCACCAAATTTGAAGATGATCAGATTAAAACTGTAGGAGGAGTTCGTTAAAGTACGAGGCCTGAAAATGGCAAAAACTGCACAAAAATCTGAGAGGAAGTTCAAAATGGCTGACTTCCTGTTGTGTTTAGGGCTATGCTCCAAGAGACTTTTTTGTAGGTATTAGGTCATTACATGTATATACCGAATTTCGTGCACGTACGTGGAACGTTGCGGGAGGCGCACTCCGTTGAACTTTTATAGGTGGCGCTATCGAGCCGTTTTGCCCCGTCCAATTCTGAAACCTATATCAGATGTAAATTTTCGCCAGTTCTGACGCGTGTGCAAAGTTTCGTGAGTTTTCGCGCATGTTTAGGCCCTCAAAAATGCAATTCAATGCGGAGAAGAAGAAGAAGAATAATAATAATAAATATAGCTGCAAGCAGCAATTACCGGGGCCAAGCAGAATAAGACGACAAGACATGCCAAAATGTCTGAAAGTGTCAGACCAACTGCAACAATGAGCAATTAAAGACATTTAAAGAGGATTTTAGGCGAAATGGCTGAAAAATCATGTAAAAAGTGATTCAAAATATGATTTAATGGATTGTCACTTTTGACCAAAAGGTGGCGCTGTTACGAAATTGATGTGGTGTGGTCAGAGTAAGTAGACAGTGACACATACAAAGTTTTGTGTCAATATGTCGAGGCATTGCAGATATAAAGCCTGAATAGTCATTTTGGCATCATGCCTCAACTTTGCTGCTGTGCTATACGAAAACGGTTTCATCAATCGACACGAAATCCATAACTTTTTGTCGGCACAGTCTGGAGATGATACGATTCGATTTTGGTGAAAATCGGACAAACGGTCTAGGAGGAGTTCGAAAAAGTAGGTTTTGAATGAAAATCAAGATGGCGGACAGGAAGTTTGGCCAAATAAGGAAAACTTGGTATCTATGTTCTCGGCTTGACCCAAGGAATCTATTAAGAACCGTGGAATTTCAATAGCCAGATTTATTCAAAAGTTATTAGCCTTTTTGGAAATTTTGTTATAACTTTTGACCACTAGGTGGCGCTGTCTTGAAATATTTTGGTTGCCTTCAGGGGATGGTGCTGATGACACAATCTGAGTTTCGTAATATTACACCAATGCATTTGTTTAGTATAGCATTGTATTTCACAAAACTGTATTGAAGTCAATGGGAATTTCATATTTTGTTCAATTATAGCGCCACCAAGAGGCTCAGTCCCACAATTTTTTTTACGTGTCCTCAGAGTGAGCCCATACATATGTGTGTCAATTTTGGTGAAAATATCTCAATTCGCTTCGGAGTTATAGACATTTATATGAAAAAACACGAAAAAAATGACTGACACATGACTTTGATTGGAAATTAGTACCCCTAAACATCAATATTTTCGCATTTGGGCATTGGCGTTTAGCTATCGACCTATGTTTCCAAACTTCTGACGGTGGTTTCGTCTCGATCGGACTAGCGGTTTCAAAGATATAGCCAAATGTTTTTTAAGCGCTAAATCACAACGCTACACAAACCGTAAGGCAAAACCTAGCATGTTTGGTATCGTAGGACTCGGCAACGATTCAGGAGTCTAAAAAGATGAGTTTCGTGAAAATAAGTCGACCACACCCAAAGTTATAAGCATTTGAAAAAAAAATTTCACCACTAGGTGGCGCTGTTTCGAAACTTCTCAGGCTCATTCAGGGCATTGTGCTGATGACCCATACCACATTTCGTAACAATCCGTTCATGCGTTCATAAAATACAGAATTTTAGCACAAAATTCAAAATGGCCGACAGCCAAAATGACCGATATGGTCAAATTGGATATCAGTCGACTCGGCATGTTGCCCTGAATCTAACGAGACCAATTGTATGATTTTTGGACAAACTGTTCAGAAGTTATAAGCAAAAATAGCCATTTTTCATATCTCCGGACCAGTAGGTGGCGCTGCGCCGAAACACAGCATGTAGCCTCAGGTCATGCTTGTGAGTACAAGTACCAAGTTTGGTCTGAATACGATAAACCGTTGCGGAGATACGGCCTTACGACTGTTTTTGCTAGCGCTACGTAAAATGTATTTGTGCGTTTATTGAAAACGGTTTGACGAATCCATTTGAATTCCATAACTTTTTGTCAGCACTACCTGAAGATGATCTGGTTGAATTTTCGTGCAAATCGGACAAACCGTCTAGGACGAGTTCGAAAAAGTAGCTTTTTTTGAAAATTCAAGATGGCGGCCATATTTTTATGACGGCAAATGACGTCATAGGGTGCAATCGAATCGCCATGAGCTCAGGAATCAGAGGAAAAAAGAATTTCGCTGATTGGCCTTACGGTTCAAAAGTTATTAGCAAAATAAAAGTGAAATTTTGGACAGGTGGTGGCGCTAGAGGGAATGACTTAGAAACACCAAAATTGGTGTATTTAATGTTGAGACGGTCCTCTATCAGAATGTCAAACCAAAACAACTTTCCCGCAATCGGTTCTATGGGCTGCCATAGACTCCCATGGCGGAAGAAGAAGAAGAAGAAGAATAAATATAGCTGCAAGCAGCAATTACCGGGGCCAAGCAGAATAAGACGACAAGACATGCCGACATGTCTGAAAGTGTCAGACCAACTGCAACAATGAGCAATTAAAGACATTTAAAGAGGATTTTAGACGAAATGGCTGAAAAATCATAGAAACAGTAATTAAAAATATGATTTAATGGATTATCACTTTCGACAAATAGGTGGCGCAGTTACAAAACTGATGTGATGTGGTCAGAGTGAGGAGACAATGACACATACAAAGTTTGGTGTCAATATGTCAAGGCATTGCAGAGATAAAGCCTGAATAGTGCTATTAGCATCATGCCTCAAATTTGCTGCTGCGCTATACGAAAACGGTTTCGTCAATTGACACGAAATCCATAACTTTTAGTCGGCACAGTCTGGGGATGATACGATTCGATTTTGGTGAAAATCGGACAAACGGTGTGGGAGGAGTTTGAAAAAGTAGGTTTTGAATGAAAATAGCATTTTATCTCACAAAACTGTATTGAAGTCAATGGGAATTTCATGTTTTGTTCTATTATAGCGCCACCAAGAGGCTCAGTCCCACAATTTTTTTTACGTGTCCTCAGAGTGAGCCCATACATATGTGTGTCAGTTTTGGTGAAAATATCTCAATTTGCTTTAGAGTTATAAACATTTATATGAAAAAACACGTAAAAAATGACTGACACATGACTTTGTTTGAATTTTACTACCCCTAAACATCAATATTTTCGCATTTGGGCATTGGCGTATAGCTATCGACCTATGTTTCCAAACTTCTGACGGTGGTTTCGTCTCGATCGGACAAGCGGTTTCGAAGATATAGCCTAATGTTTTTTAAGCGCTAAATCACAACGCTACACAAACCGTAAGGCGAAACCTAGCATGTTTGGTATCGTAGGACTCGGCAAGGTTTCAGGAGTCTAATTAGATGAGTCTCGTGAAAATAAGTCGACCGCACCCAAAGTTATAAGCATTTGAAAAAAAAAATTCCCCACTAGGTGGCGCTGTTTCGAAACTTCTCACACTCCTTCAGGACATCGTGCTGATGACCCATGCCAAGTTTCGTAACAATCCGTTCATGCGTTCATAAAATACAGCATTTTAGCACATAATTCAAAATGGCCGACAGTCAAAATGGCCGATATGGTAAAATTGGATATCAGTCGACTCGGCATGTCGCCCTGAATCTAACGAGACCAATTTTATGATTTTTGGACAAACTGTTCAGAAGTTATAAGCAAAAATAGCCATTTTTCATATCTCCGGACCAGTAGGTGGCGCTGCGCCGAAACGCAGCATGTAGCCTCAGGTCATGCTTGTGATGACATGTACCAAGTTTGGTCTGAATACGATAAACCGTTGCAGAGATACAGCCTTACGACTGTTTTTGCAGGCGCTACGTAAAATTTGTTCGTGCGTTTATTGAAAACGGTTTGACGAATCAATTTGAATTCCATAACTTTTGGTCAGCACTGCCTGAAGATGATCTGGTTCAATTTTCGTGCAAATCGGACAAACCGTCTAGGACGAGTTCGAAAAAGTAGCTTTTTCAGAAAATTAAAAATGGCGGCCATATTTATATGACGGAAAATGACGTCATAGGGTGCAATCGAATCGGCATGAGCTCAGAAATAAGAGGAAAAAAGAATTTTGTTGATTGGCCTTACGGTTCAAAAGTTATTAGCAAAATAAAAGTGAAACTTTGGACAGGTGGTGGCGCTAGAGGGAATGACTTAGAAACACAAAAATTGGTGTATTTAATGTTGGGACTGTCCTCTATCAGAATGTCAAACCAAAACAACTTTCCCGCAATCGGTTCTATGGGCTGCCATAGACTCCCATGGCGGAAGAAGAAGAAGAATAATAATAATAAATATAGCTGCAAGCAGCCATTACCGGGGCCAAGCAGAATAAGACGACAAGACATGCCAACATGTCTGAAAGTGTCAGACCAACTGCAACAATGAGCAATAAAGACATTTAAAGAGGATTTTAGGCAAAATGCCTGAAAAATCATAGAAACAATAATTAAAAATATGATTTGATGGATTATCACTTTCGACCAATAGGTGGCGCAGTTACAAAACTGATGTGATGTGGTCAGAATGAAGTTACAATGACACATACAAAGTTTGGTGTCAATATTTCAAGGCATTGCAGAGATAAAGCCTTAATTAGTGCTATTAGCATCATGTCTCAACTTTGCTGCTGCGCTATACGAAAACGGTTTCGTCTATCGACACGAAATCCATAACTTTTAGTCGGCACAGTCTGGAGATGATACGATTCGATTTTGGTGAAAATCGGACAAACGGTCTAGGAGGAGTTCGAAAAAGTAGGTTTTGAATGAAAATCAAGATGGCGGACAAGAAGTTTGACCAAATAAGGAAAATTTGGTATATATGTTCTCGGCTTGATCCAAGGAATCTATTAAGACCAGTGGTATTTACATAGGCCGATGTATTCAAAAGTTATTAGCAGTTTTGGAAATGCTATTATAACTTTTGACCACTAGGTGACGCTGTCTCTAAATATTTTGGGTACCTTCAGGGGATGGTGCTGATGGCACATTCTGAGTTTCGTATTATTACACCAATGCATTTGTTAAGTATAGCATTTTATTTCACAAAACTGCATTGAAGTCAATGGGAATTTCATGTTTTGTTCTATTATAGCGCCACCAAGAGGCTCAGTCCCACCATTTTTTTTATGTGTCCTCAGAGTGAGCCCATACATATATGTGTCGATTTTGGTGCAAAAATCTCAATTTGCTTCGGAGTTATAGACATTTATATGAAAAAACACGTAAAAAATGACTGACACATGACTTTGATTGAATATTACTACCCCTAAACATCAATATTTTCGCATTTGGGCATTGGCGTATAGCTATCGACCTATGTTTCCAAACTTCTGACGGTGGTTTCGTCTCGATCGAACAAACGGTTTCGAAGATATAGCCTAATGTTTTTGAAGCGCTAAATCACAACGCTACACAAACCGTAAGGCGAAACCTAGCATGTTTGGTATCGTTGGACTCGGCAACGATTCAGGAGTCTAAGGAGATGAGTTTCGTGAAAATACGTCGACCACACCCAAAGTTATAAGCATTTGAAAAAAAAAATTCACCACTAGGTGGCGCTGTTTCGAAACTTCTCACACTTCTTCAAGACATCGTGCTGATGACCCATACCAAGATTTGTAACAATCCGTTCATGCGTTGTTAAAATACAGCATTTTAGCACAAAATTCAAAATGGCCGACAGCCAAAATGACCGATATGGTCAAATTGGATATCAGTCGACTCGGCATGTTGCCCTGAATCTAACGAGACCAATTGTATGATTTTTGGACAAACTGTTCAGAAGTTATAAGCAAAAATAGCCATTTTTCATATCTCCGGACCAGTAGGTGGCGCTGCGCCGAAACACAGCATGTAGCCTCAGGTCATGCTTGTGAGTACAAGTACCAAGTTTGGTCTGAATACGATAAACCGTTGCGGAGATACGGCCTTACGACTGTTTTTGCTAGCGCTACGTAAAATGTATTTGTGCGTTTATCGAAAACGGTTTGACGAATCCATTTGAATTCCATAACTTTTTGTCAGCACTACCTGAAGATGATCTGGTTCAATTTTCGTGCAAATCGGACAAACCGTCTAGGACGAGTTCGAAAAAGTAGCTTTTTTTGAAAATTCAAGATGGCGGCCATATTTTTATGACGGCAAATGACGTCATAGGGTGCAATCGAATCGCCATGAGCTCAGGAATCAGAGGAAAAAAGAATTTCGCTGATTGGCCTTACGGTTCAAAAGTTATTAGCAAAATAAAAGTGAAACTTTGGACAGGTGGTGGCGCTAGAGGGAATGACTTAGAAACACCAAAATTGGTGTATTTAATGTTGAGACGGTCCTCTATCAGAATGTCAAACCAAAACAACTTTCCCGCAATCGGTTCTATGGGCTGCCATAGACTCCCATGGCGGAAGAAGAAGAAGAATAATAATAATAATAATAATAATAATAAGAACGCGAACAGAAACAATAGGTGCCTCCGCACCTTCGGTGCTTGGCCCCTAATAATAATAATAATAAGAACGCGAACAGAAACAATAGGTGCCTCCGCACCTTCGGTGCTTGGCCCCTAATAATAAGAACGGGAACAGATACAATAGGTGCCTCCGCACCTTCGGTGCTTGGCCCCTAATTAAAGCTGCAAGCAGCGATGAAAGGGCCCTCGCACCCGTGCCATCAACACTCGGTGGCTTTAGGAAGACAGAGCATGGTTGGGAAATGTACATTTAAGGAGGTATATATAGTAAGAGTATGTCAAAGTTAGTAACAAAATGTTTTGTATAATGGTGATAATAGCATGCTTCATGACTCAGCTAAGTGTTGCTAGCATGTTTAGTCTGTTTCTAGCATGCTTAGTACACAATAATTATGTGGTTAGTACTGTATTACTGTGTTAACCATGTCAGTTTCTGTTGCCAGTAGGTGGCGTTATGACTATTGCTGAATATGAGCATGGATGTGTGTTCAGGACAGAACTCTTATCAAACGTGTGAAGTTTGGTGCAAATTGGAAATTGCCTTCTTGAGTAACAAAAAAGTCATGTTTCATTGAATTAGCATTCTTTAGCACTTAGCTAAGCATTGTTAGCATGTTTTAACATGTTTCTAGCATGTTTAGAACTCAATGGCATTTTTAACATGTTGCTAGAACGGCATCAACGTGTTAAACATGTCACTTCCTGTTGCCAGTAGGTGGCGCTATTACTATAAATGAACATTCTCATGTAGATGTATTCAGGCCATGACTCTTATCAAAAGTGTGAAGTTTGGGGCAGATTGGACATTCCATGCCAGAGTTACAGCAAATTCCTATTTAATTGCAATAATAGCATGCTTTAGCACTTAGCTAAGAGTTTGCTAGCATGTTTTAGCATGTTTATAATATGTTGTTAGCATGTTTAACACTTGCTGGCACTTTTTTATATGTTATTAGGAGTCCATAACAGTGTTAAACATGTCAGTTCCTGTTGCCAGCAGGTGGCGCTATGTCTGTAACTGAATATAAGCATGGTCATGTGTTCAGGACAGAACGCTTATCAAAAGTGTGAAGTTTGGGGCAGATTGGACATTCCATGCCTGAGTTACAGCAAATTCATATTTAATTGCAGTAATATCATTCTTTAGCACTTAGCTAAGTGTTTGCTAGTATGTTTTAGCATGTCTCTAGTATGTTGGTAGGATGTTTAGCACCTACTGGCATTTTTTTTATATGTTATTAGGAGTCAAGAACAGTGTTAAACATCACTTCCTGTTGCCAGCAGGTGGCGCTATGACTATAACTAAATATGAGCATGGACATGTGTTCAAGAGATAACTCTTATCAAATGTGTGAAGTTTGGCGCAGATTGGACATTGCCTTCTTGAGTAACAACAACATCCTGTTTCATTGAATTAGCATGCTTTAGCACTTAGCTAAGTATTGCTAGCATGTTTTAACATGTTTCTAGCATGTTTAGAAGTCAATGGCATTTTTAACATGTTGCTAGAATGGCATCAACGTGTTAAACATGACACTTCCTGTTACCAGTAGGTGGCGCTATTACTATACCTGAATTTTCTCATGTAGATGTGTTCAGGACAGAACGCTTATCAAAAGTGTGAAGTTTGGGGCAGATTGGACATTCCATGCCTGAGTTACAGCAAATTCCTATTTAATTGCAATAATAGCATGCTTTAGCACTTAGCTAAGAGTTTGCTAGCATGTTTTAGCATGCTTCTATTATGTTGTTAGCATGTTTAGCACTTGCTGGCACTTTTTTATATGTTATTAGGAGTCCATAACAGTGTTAAACATGTCACTTCCTGTTGCCAGCAGGTGGCGCTATGACTGTAACTGAATATGAGCATGGTCATGTGTTCAGGACAGAACGCTTATCAAAAGTGTGAAGTTTGGGGCAGATTGGACATTCCATGCCTGAGTTACAGCAACTTCCTGTTTCATGGCGAAACATCGAAATTTGTCAGGCCGCCGAGGACCCGCCCTTTGACGAAAACTCAAGATCTTCGCAATTTAACGTCGCAAAGGCCTTAAGATTACACTCACCAAATTTGAAGATGATCAGATTAAAACTGTAGGAGGAGTTCGTTAAAGTACGAGGCCTGAAAATGGCAAAAACTGCACAAAAATCTGAGAGGAAGTTCAAAATGGCTGACTTCCTGTTGTGTTTAGGGCTATGCTCCAAGAGACTTTTTTGTAGGTATTAGGTCATTACATGTATGTACCGAATTTCGTGCACGTACGTGGAACGTTGCGGGAGGCGCACTCCGTTGAACTTTTATAGGTGGCGCTATCGAGCCATTTTGCCCCGTCCAATTCTGAAACCTATATCAGATGTAAATTTTCGCCAGTTCTGACGCGTGTGCAAAGTTTCGTGAGTTTTCGAGCATGTTTAGGCCCTCAAAAATGCAATTCAATGCGGAGAAGAAGAAGAAGAAGAATAATAATAATAAACAGAGCAATTCCAAGAGGGTCCTCACACCATCGGTGCTCGGGCCCTAATAATAAACAGAGCAATTCCAAGAGGGTCCTCACACCATCGGTGCTCGGGCCCTAATTAAAGCTGCAAGCAGCGATGAAAGGGCCCTCGCACCCGTGCCATCAACACTCGGTGGCTTTAGGAAGACAGAGCATGGTTGGGAAATGTACATTTAAGGAGGTATATATAGTAAGAGTATGTCAAAGTCAGTTACAAAATGTTTTGTATAATGGTGATAATAGCATGCTTCATGACTCAGCTAAGTGTTGCTAGCATGTTTAGTCTGTTTCTAGCATGCTTAGTACACAATAATTATGTGGTTAGTACTGCATTACGGTGTTAACCATGTCAGTTTCTGTTGCCAGTAGGTGGCGTTATGGCTATAACTGAATATGAGCATGGATGTGTGTTCAGGACAGAACTCTTATCAAACGTGTGAAGTTTGGTGCAAATTGGACATTGCCTTCTTGAGTAACAACAAAGTCATGTTTCATTGAATTAACATTCTTTAGCACTTAGCTAAGCATTGTTAGCATGTTTTAACATGTTTCTAGCATGTTTAGAACTCAATGGCATTTTTAACATGTTGCTAGAACGGCATAAAAGTGTTAAACATGTCACTTCCTGTTGCCAGTAGGTGGCGCTATTACTATAACTGAATTTGAGCATAGACATGTGTTCAGGCCATGATTCTTATCAAATGTGTGAAGTTTGGGGCAGATTGGACATTCCATGCCTGAATTACAGCAAATTCCTATTTAATTGCAATAATAGCATGCTTTAGCACTTAGCTAAGAGTTTGCTAGCATGTTTTAGCATGTTTCTAGTATGTTGTTAGCATGTTTAGCACTTGCTGGCACTTTTTTATATGTTATTAGGAGTCCATAACAGTGTTAAACATGTCACTTCCTGCTGCCAGCAGGTGGCGCTATGACTGTAAGCATGATCATGTGTTCAGGACAGAACGCTTATCAAAAGTGTGAAGTTTGGGGCAGATTGGACATTCCTTGCCTGAGTTACAGCAAATTCATATTTAATTGCAGTAATATCATTCTTTAGCACTTAGCTAAGTGTTTGCTAGTATGTTTTAGCAAGTCTCTAGTATGTTGGTAGGATGTTTAGCACCTACTTGCATTTTTTTATATGTTATTAGGAGTCAAGAACAGTGTTAAACGTCACTTCCTGTTGCCAGCAGGTGGCGCTATGACTATAACTAAATATGAGCATGGACATGTGTTCAAGAGATAACTCTTATCAAACGTGTGAAGTTTGGGGTAGATTGTACATTGCCTTCTTGAGTAACAACAAAGTCCTGTTTCATTGAATTAGCATGGTTTAGCACTTAGCTAAGTACTGCTAGCATGTTTTAACATGTTTCTAGCATGTATAGAACTCAATGGCATTTTTAACATGTTGCTAGAACGGCATCAAAGTGTTAAACATGTCACTTCCTGTTGCCAGTAGGTGGTGCTATTACTATAACTGAATTTGAGCATAGACATGTGTTCAGGCCATGATTCTTATCAAATGTGTGAAGTTTGGGGCAGATTGGACATTACATGCCTGAGTTACAGCAAATTCCTATTTAATTGCACTAATAGCATGCTTTAGCACTTAGCTAAGTGTTTGCTAGCATGTTTCTAGTATGTTGCTAACCTGTTTAGCACTTGTTGGCTCTTTTTTATATGTTATTAGGAGACCACAAGAGTGTTAAACATGTCACTTCCTGTTACCAGTAGGTGGCGCTATTACTATAACTGAATTTTCTCATGTAGATGTGTTCAGGACAGAACGCTTATCAAAAGTGTGAAGTTTGGGGCAGATTGGACATTCCATGCCTGAGTTACAGCAAATTCCTATTTAATTGCAATAATAGCATGCTTTAGCACTTAGCTAAGAGTTTGCTAGCATGTTTTAGCATGCTTCTATTATGTTGTTAGCATGTTTAGCACTTGCTGGCACTTTTTTATATGTTATTAGGAGTCCATATCAGTGTTAAACATGTCACTTCCTGTTGCCAGCAGGTGGCGCTATGACTGTAACTGAATATGAGCATGGTCATGTGTTCAGGACAGAACGCTTATCAAAAGTGTGAAGTTTGGGGCAGATTGGACATTCCATGCCTGAGTTACAGCAACTTCCTGTTTCATGGCGAAACATCGAAATTTGTCAGGCCGCCGAGGACCCGCCCTTTGACGAAAACTCAAGATCTTCGCAATTTAACGTCGCAAAGGCCTTAAGATTACACTCACCAAATTTGAAGATGATCAGATTAAAACTGTAGGAGGAGTTCGTTAAAGTACGAGGCCTGAAAATGGCAAAAACTGCACAAAAATCTGAGAGGAAGTTCAAAATGGCTGACTTCCTGTTGTGTTTAGGGCTATGCTCCAAGAGACTTTTTTGTAGGTATTAGGTCATTACATGTATGTACCGAATTTCGTGCACGTACGTGGAACGTTGCGGGAGGCGCACTCCGTTGAACTTTTATAGGTGGCGCTATCGAGCCATTTTGCCCCGTCCAATTCTGAAACCTATATCAGATGTAAATTTTCGCCAGTTCTGACGCGTGTGCAAAGTTTCGTGAGTTTTCGAGCATGTTTAGGCCCTCAAAAATGCAATTAAATGCGGAGAAGAAGAATAATAATAATAATAATAATAAACAGAGCAATTCCAAGAGGGTCCTCACACCATCGGTGCTCGGGCCCTAATAATTAAAGCTGCAAGCAGCGATGAAAGGGCCCTCGCACTTGTGCCATCGTCACTCGGTGGCTTTAGGAAGACAGAGCATGGTTGGGCAATGTGCATTTAAGGAGGTATATATAGTAGTTGCTAGCAGTGGTTAGTACTGCATTACTGTGTTAACCATGTCAGTTTCTGTTGCCAGTAGGTGGGGCTATGTCTATATCTGAATATCGCTATGTAGATGTGTTCAGTGCAGGACTTTTATCAAACATGTGAAGTTTGGGGCAGATTGGACATTGTTTGCTTGAGTTACAACAACTTCCTTTAGCATTTCTGGCATGTTTTATGATGTTTCTATCATATTACATATTAATTTTGGGGTAGATTGGACATTGCATGCCTGAGTTACAGAAAATTCCTATTTAATTGCAGTAATAGCATGCTTTAACACTTAGCTAAGTATTTGATAGCATGTTTCTAGTATGTTGCTAACATGTTTAACAGTTGGTGGCACTTTTTTATATGTTATTAGGAGTCCAGAACAGTGTTAAACGTCACTTCCTGTTGCCAGCAGGCGGCGCTATGACTATATCTGAATATGAGCATGGACTTGTGTTTAGGAGATAACTCTTATCAAACGTATGAAGTTTGGGATAGATTGGACATTGTGTGCTTAAATTACAACAACTTCCTTTGGCATTTCTAGCATGCTTTAGAACTTAGCTATGTGTTGCTAGCATGTTTCTTGCATGTTACATATTAAGTTTGGGGCAGATTGGACATTCCATGCCTGTGTTACAGGAAATTCCTATTTAATTGCAGCAATAGCAGGATTTAGCACTTAACTAAGTGTTTGCTAGCATGTTTTAGCATGTTTATAGTATGTTGTTAGCATTTGTTAGCATGTTTAGCACTTGCTGGCACTTTTTTATATGTTATTAGGAGTCCATATCAGTGTTAAACATGTCACTTCCTGTTGCCAGCAGGTGGCGCTATGACTGTAACTGAATATGAGCATGGTCATGTGTTCAGGACAGAACGCTTATCAAAAGTGTGAAGTTTGGGGCAGATTGGACATTCCATGCCTGAGTTACAGCAACTTCCTGTTTCATGGCGAAACATCGAAATTTGTCAGGCCGCCGAGGACCCGCCCTTTGACGAAAACTCAAGATCTTCGCAATTTAACGTCGCAAAGGCCTTAAGATTACACTCACCAAATTTGAAGATGATCAGATTAAAACTGTAGGAGGAGTTCGTTAAAGTACGAGGCCTGAAAATGGCAAAAACTGCACAAAAATCTGAGAGGAAGTTCAAAATGGCTGACTTCCTGTTGTGTTTAGGGCTATGCTCCAAGAGACTTTTTTGTAGGTATTAGGTCATTACATGTATGTACCGAATTTCGTGCACGTACGTGGAACGTTGCGGGAGGCGCACTCCGTTGAACTTTTATAGGTGGCGCTATCGAGCCATTTTGCCCCGTCCAATTCTGAAACCTATATCAGATGTAAATTTTCGCCAGTTCTGACGCGTGTGCAAAGTTTCGTGAGTTTTCGAGCATGTTTAGGCCCTCAAAAATGCAATTAAATGCGGAGAAGAAGAAGAATAATAATAATAAATATAGCTGCGAGCAGCGATTACGGGCCCAAGCCGGTGGCACCGCGACCCTGTTGCCTTTAGTTACCTAAAGGCACCGGGGTGGCGGTGCCACCGGCTTTGGCCCTTCATCGCTGCTCGCAGCTATATTTATATATATATATATATATATATATATATATATATATATATATATATATATATATATATATATATAAAAGACAGAAACCTTATTACCTTATTCTGATTTTATGATACACTCAAAATATTTATAACAATTATAACAAATCTTTTAAATTTAATGTAAAAATAAAAACGAAAGTAAGCACTGTTGGGCTCACGTAACCCTCTCATTAGAATCAAAATGTTTCAGCATTTGCGATGTATTTGGATGCTAAACTATTCTTTATTATAGGCTTTGTTCTTCACTAGTGTTCCAATATCGACGGAAAAAATCATCCTCTTCACACGCGCAAAAATGTGCTTGAAACATCACAGTGGAGCGGTGCTTACTGTGAATGTACGAATTGTACTACTGACTATTTAGAGCAGTGTAATTTTTATATGTTAGGTTAACTATTTTATTATTATATTTTATTAAGGCTATAATGAACAGGCTGCGATGTCAAGATTGCAATGCTGGAATGTGTGTTTGTGTGTGTGTGTGTGTGTGTGTGTGTGTGTGTGTGTGTGTGTATATGTGTGTTCATGTTTTTCTATCCTGGTGGGGACTTCAACCTGAATGCACATAGACTCATGGGGACTCATGTCACAGTGGGGACCTAAATAGAGGTCCCCATGGATAAACAAGCTTATAAATCATACAGAATGAGTTTTTTTGGAAATGTAAAAATGCAGAAAGTTTTCTGGGATAGGTAGGTTTAGGGGTAGGGTTAGTGTGAGGAGATAGAATATACAGTTTGTACAGTATAAAACCATTAAGTCTATGGAGAGTCCCCACAAAGATAGTAAACCGTGTGTGTGTGGCGTGGGCGCGATTGAACAGTGGACACATAAAAACATACTCCGTCATTATACAGGACGACATTCAAACTGCAAAGTGTTAACTTATATTTGTGTACAGTCGCAATAAAACACAACATTGTGCTTTTGTAAAATAATTTCAAGCAATCCACCCCCCGAAAGGCGCTCATTTTAAAATTAAATTAAAATGCTCATGGCTGCACGGGCATTCATAACGGTGCGCATCCACGGCGAGGAACGAGCAGAACAGAGTGAACGTTTTTCAGTTAATTCCTACTTCCATAGGAATTCATTTGAAAAGCTCGCTCAACCACTATCAATGTCAGTGCGGACGAGCATATTTTACTTTCGTTTTTAAGTTGGCGATTCAAAAGCCCCCAGCGGTATCACACGTCGATTAACCGGTGGTAAAATATTCTCAACGTCACAAACCTAGTATATTTTTATGTAGATACAATAGGCCTACCTGATTTTGAACACAAGAGGACAGTATAGCCCTATGTATGACTTGACTTTTATGGGACTAAATAGTACAATTACTATTTTTAAACTTATAAATAATTATTAAATTGAAAAAAAAAAGAATAAAATGGGTTTAGTTGTGATATTTGTATACTTTTATATAGAAATAAATGTTTTTAATTACATTTTTAAAAGATGAGGCTTTTAGTTTCCTTTTTGTACATTACTTTAGTCCCTCACTATAGCAAAACGTTTGAGATGTTTAATATCCGTTCACAATTTAGCATCTTTAATGTATTTTCATCATTTTGAAAAAGTTTGGTGTGAATAAAATAAACCTAATAAAAAGGAGGAAGAGTAGCTAAAAACTCAGAGTCTGAAATATCCAAAAAATCCACATTCAAACCAAAATATCTGACTTCCTTTTGCTCTGAGCTAATAACTGTAAATTAGAAAGTTGTCTGGCTCGGTGAGACCAATATATATTCTGATTTCTGTAACTGTTGGTAAAACTAACCCCCCCACTTTTTTCAAAAGCATGTTGAAAGTGACACACTTCCTGCTGCCAGTTGGTGGCGCTATAACTTTGGCTCACAATAGTTACATCCATCTGATCGGCCTCTTACCACAAACACACTGGTGAAGTTTCATGAAGATCAGTTAATGTATGCAGAAGTTATACCACTTCTTGTTTCTCTTTTCTCGCCATCATTTCGTTTCCTCGCCACGGCCAAACCGTTCGAGATATCAAAAATCCGTCCGCAATTTAGAATCCTCAATGTCTTGACTTCATGCACACCGAGTTTGGTGGGGATTGGATGAATTCTCTAGGAGGAGTACTTCGCATTCCACAGCAAGCGTTTTCCAAACAACCCATAATAGCCGACTTCCTGTTGGGCTGGCGTAAAACTTGACCGGGGGAAAGTTGTTCGGCCCGATGAGAACTATATGTGTACCGAGTTTCATATTAATTCATGCAAGCGTGTTTGATCTATGGACCAAGTTTTGGGACCCCTTTCAAGGGGGCGCTGTTGAGCCCCCCTGCCACGCCCGGGTACCAGCTTCAGCCCGTCCCTGATGGCAGGGGGTTCTGACTTGTGTGCAAAGTTTCAAGAGTTTTTGAGCATGTTAAGGACCCCAAAAGCCCCTGAAACCTTGATTAACAATATAAAAGCAATAGTCAAATCCCCCCTCCCCTCACACACACAGAGACACAGAGAGAGGGAGAGAAAATTCTTCAGAAAATCCACATTCAAACCAAAATATCTCTCTCCCTGTTGGTCGGAGATAGATCATGTAAATTAGAAAGTTGTCCGTCTTGATGAGAACAATACACATACCAAGTTTTGTTGCTGTTGATAAAACTAACCCCCCCCACTTATGACTAAAGGTGGCGCTACTGAGCCCCTCACCACGCCCGTTTCTGAAACTTTGCACATGTCTACGGGCTAATAAATGTGATGTGTCTGTCGAGTTTCATGCAATTTCAAGTATGTTAAGAGTCTCAAAAGCATAAAAAAAGAATATTAAAGTTTGATGCGTTGCCACGGCAACAGTATCTAAGATATCAATAATCCTTTCACAGGATTACATCTGCCGTGTGTCTACATTGTACACATAAAGTTTGAAGCAAATCTGGTAAAAATAAGACAGTGATTTCAAAGCATTTTAATAGTGATGTACTTCCTGCTGCCTGTTGGTGGCGCTATAACTTTGACTCACAATAGTCACATCTGTGCGATCGGCCTCTTACAACGAACACACTGCTGAAGTTTCATCAAGATCAGTTAATGTATGCAGAAGTTATAACACACTTCCTGTTTCATTTTTTCGCCATAAATTCGTTTCCTCGCCACGGCCAAACCGTTCGAGATATCAAAAATCCGTCCGCAATTTAGCATCCTCAATGTCTTGAATTCATGCTGACCGAGTTTGGAGGAGATTGGATGAATTCTCTAGGAGGAGTACATTAAATTCCACAGCATGCGTTTCCAAACAACCCTAAATAGCCGACTTCCTGTTGGGCGGAGCTAATAACTTAGAGCGCGGAAGTTGTTCGGCCCGATGAGATCTATATGTGTACCGAGTTTCATATTATTACATGCAAGCGTGTTTGATTTATGGACACGTGTTCGGATCCCGTTCCAGAGGGCGCTGTCGAGCCCCCCTGCCACGCCCGGGTACCAGCCTCAGCCCGGCCCTGATGGCCGCGGGTTCTGACCTGTGTGCAAAGTTTCAAGAGTTTTCGAGCATGTTAAGGGCCCCAAAAGTGCCCGAAAGGTTGACAAAATAATAATAATAATAATAATAATAATAATAATAATAATAATAATAATAAATATAGCTGCGAGCAGCGATTACGGGCCCAAGCCGGTGGCACCGCAACCCCGGTGCCTTTAGTTACCTAAAGGCACCGGGGTGGCGGTGCCTCCGGCTTTGGCCCTTCATCGCTGCTCGCAGCTATATTTATATATATATATATATATATCTTTAATGTATTTTTATCATGTTGAAAAAGTTTGGTGTGAATAAAATAAACCACTTAGGAGGAGTAGCTAAAAACTCAAGGGTCTGACATATCCAAAAAATCCACATTCAAGCCAAAATATCTGACTTCCTGTTGCTCGGAGCTAACGACTGTAAATTAGAAAGTTGTCCGGCTCGATGAGACCAATATGCGTACTGATTTTTGTAACTGTGTATATATTTTTTGTAACCGGGCTATATATATATATATATAAAAGACAGAAACCTTATTACCTTATTCTGATTTTATGATACACTCAAAATATTCCACAACAAATCTTTTAAATTTAATGTAAAAATAAAAACGAAAGTAAGCACTGTTGGGCTCACGTAACCCTCTCATTAGAATCAAAATGTTTCAGCATTTGCGATGTATTTGGATGCTAAACTATTCTTTATTATAGGCTTTGTTCTTCACTCGTGTTCCAATATCGACGAAAAAAAATCATCCTCTTCACACGCGCAAAAATGTGCTTGAAACATCACAGTGGAGCGGTGCTTACTGTGAATGTACGAATTGTACTACTGACTATTTAGAGCAGTGTAATTTTTATATGTTAGGTTAACTATTTTATTATTATATTTTATTAAGGCTATAATGAACAGGCTGCGATGTCAAGATTGCAATGCTGGAATGTGTGTGTGTGTGTGTGTGTGTGTGTGTGTGTGTGTGTGTGTGTGTGTGTGTGTGTGTGTGTGTGTTTGTGTGTGTATGTGTTCATGTTTTCCTATCCCGGTGGGGACTTCAACCTGAATGCACACAGACTCATGGGGACTCATGTCACAGTGGGGACCTAAATAGATGTCCCCATGGGTAAACAAGTTTATAAATCATACAGAATGAGTTTTTTTGGAAATGTAAAAATGCAGAAAGTTTTCTGGGATAGGTAGGTTTAGGGGTAGGGTTAGTGTGAGGAGATAGAATATACAGTTTGTACAGTATAAAAACCATTAAGTCTATGGAGAGTCCCCACAAAGATAGTAAACCGTGTGTGTGTGTGTGGCGTGGGCGCGATTGAACAGTGGACACATAAAAACATACTCCGTCATTATACAGGACGACATTCAAACTGCAAAGTGTTAACTTATATTTGTGTACAGTCACAATAAAACACAACATTGTGCTTTTGTAAAATAATTCCAAGCAATCCACCCCCCGAAAGGTGCTAATTTTAAAATGAAACTAAAATGCTCATGGCTTCCATAGGAATTCATTTGAAACGCTCGCTCAACCACTATCAATGTCAGTGCGGACGAGCATATTTTACTTTCGTTTTTAAGTTGGCGATTCAAAAGCCCCCAGCGGTGTCACACATAGATTAACCAGTGGTAAAATATTCTCAACGTCACAAACCTAGTATATTTTTATGTAGATACAATAGGCCTACCTGATTTTGAACACAAGAGGGCAGTATAGCCCTATGTATGACTTGACTTTTATGGGACTAAATAGTACAATTACTATTTTTAAACTTATAAATAATTATTAAATTGAAAAAAAGAATAAAATGGGTTTAGTTGTGATATTTGTATACTTTTATATAGAAATAAATGTTTTTTAATTACATTTTTAGAAGATGAGGCTTTTAGTTTCCTTTTTGTACATTACTTTAGTCCCTCACTATAGCAAAACCGTTTGAGATGTTTAATATCCGTTCACAATTTAGCATCTTTAATGTATTTTCATCATTTTGAAAAAGTTTGGTGTGAATAAAATAAACCAGTTAGGAAGAGTAGCTAAAAAGTCTGAAATATCCAAAAAATCCACATTCAAACCAAAATATCTGACTTCCTTTTGCTCTGAGCTAATAACTGTAAATTAGAAAGTTGTCTGACTCGATGAGACCAATATATATACTGATTTTTGGAACTGTTGGTAAAACTAACCCCCCCACTTTTGTCAAAAGCATGTTGAAAGTGACACACTTCCTGCTGCCAGTTGGTGGCGCTATAACTTTGGCTCACAATAGTTACATCCATCTGATCAGCCTCTTACCACGAACACACTGGTGAAGTTTCATGAAGATCAGTTAATGTATGCAGAAGTTATACCACTTCGTGTTTCTCTTTTCTCGCCATAATTTCGTTTCCTCGCCACGGCCAAACCGTTCGAGATATCAAAAATCCGTCCGCAATTTAGAATCCTCAATGTCTTGACTTCATGCACACCGAGTTTGATGGGGATTGGATGAATTCTCTAGGAGGAGTACTCCGCATTCCACAGCAAGCGTTTTCCAAACAACCCATAATAGCCGACTTCCTGTTGGGCTGGCGTAAAACTTGACCGGGTGAAAGTTTTTCGGCCCGATGAGATCTATATGTGTACCGAGTTTCATATTAATTCATGCAAGCGTGTTTGATCTATGGACCAAGTTTTGGGACCCCTTTCAAGGGGGCGCTGTTGAGCCCCCCTGCCACGCCCGGGTACCAGCTTCAGCCCGTCCCTGATGGCAGGGGGTTCTGACTTGTGTGCAAAGTTTCAAGAGTTTTTGAGCATGTTAAGGACCCCAAAAGCCCCTGAAACCTTGATTAACAATACAAAAGCAATAGTCAAATCCCCCCTCCCCTCACACACACAGAGACACAGAGAGAGGGAGAGAAAATTCTTCAGAAAATCCACATTCAAACCAAAATATCTCTCTTCCTGTTGGTCGGAGATATATCATGTAAATTAGAAAGTTGTCCGTCTTGATGAGAACAATACACATACCAAGTTTTGTTGCAGTTGATAAAACTAACCCTCCCACTTATGACTAAAGGTGGCGCTACTGAGCCCCTCACCACGCCCGTTTCTGAAACTTTGCACATGTCTACGGGCTAATAAATGTGATGTGTCTGTCGAGTTTCATGCAATTTCAAGTTTGTTAAGAGTCTCAAAAGCATAAAAAAAAAATATTAAAGTTTGATGCGTTGCCACGGCAACAGTATCTAAGATATCAATAATCCTTTCACAGGTTTACATCTGCCGTGTGTCTACATTGTGCACATAAAGTTTGAAGCAAATCTGGTAAAAATAATAAAGTGATTTCAAAGCATTTTAATAGTGATGTACTTCCTGCTGCCTGTTGGTGGCGCTATAACTTTGACTCACAATAGTCACATCTGTGCGATCGGCCTCTTACAACGAACACACTGCTGAAGTTTCATCAAGATCAGTTAATGTATGCAGAAGTTATAACACACTTCCTGTTTCATTTTTTCGCCATAAATTCGTTTCCTCGCCACGGCCAAACCGTTCGAGATATCAAAAATCCGTCCGCAATTTAGCATCCTCAATGTCTTGACTTCATGCTGACCGAGTTTGGAGGAGATTGGATGAATTCTCTAGGAGGAGTACATTAAATTCCACAGCATGCGTTTCCAAACAACCCTAAATAGCCGACTTCCTGTTGGGCTGGCGTAAAACTTAGAGCACGAAAGTTGTTCGGCCCGATGAGATCTATATGTGTACTGAGTTTCATATTATTACATGCAAGCGTGTTTGATTTATGGACACGTGTTCGGATCCCGTTCCAGGGGGCGCTGTCGAGCCCCCCTGCCACGCCCGAGTACCAGCCTCAGCCCGGCCCTGATGGCCGCGGGTTCTGACCTGTGTGCAAAGTTTCAAGAGTTTTCGAGCATGTTAAGGGCCCCAAAAGTGCCCAAAAGGTTGACAAAATAATAATAATAATAATAATAATAATAATCCTACCGAAAACAATAGGGCCTTCGCCCTTTCAGGGCTTGGGCCCTAATAATCCTACCGAAAACAATAGGGCCTTCGCCCTTTCAGGGCTTGGGCCCTAATAATAAATATATATATATATATATATATATATATATATATATATATATATATATATATAAATATATATATAAATATAGCTGCGAGCAGCGATTACGGGCCCAAGCCGGTGGCACCGCAACCCCGGTGCCTTTAGTTACCTAAAGGCACCGGGGTGGCGGTACCGCCGGCTTTGGCCCTCCATCGCTGCTCGCAGCTATATTTATATATATATTTATATATATATATATATATATATATATATATATATATATATATATATATATATATATATATATATATATATACACACATACACACACATACATATATAACCGTTCAAAAGTTTGGGGTCAGTAAGATTTTTAATGTTTTTAGGAGAAGTCTCTTCTGCTCACCAAGGCTGCATTTATTTGATTAAAAATACAAACAAAAACTGTAATATTGTGAAATATTATTCCAATTTAAAACAGCTGTTTTCAATTTTAAAATATTTTACATAGTAATTAATTTTTGTGATCAAAGTTGAGTTTTCAGCATCATTACTCCAGTCTTCAGTGTCACATGATCCTTCAGAAATCATTCTAATATGATGATTGATGCTCAATAAATATTCATTATTATTTTCAATGTTGAAAACAGTTGTGTACAGATTTTTTTTTCAAAATGCTTTGATGAATGTAAAGTTCAAAAGAACAGCATTTATTTCAAATATAATTTTTTTAACATTATAAATGTCTTTACTGTAACTGTTGATCAGTTTAACTCATCCTTCATAAATAAAAGTATTGATTTATTTTATTTCTTTCCCCCAAAAATAAAATTAAAATTATTACTAATCCCAAACTTTTGAGCGGTAGTGTTATGTTACAAAAGCTTTAGATTTCAGATAAATGCTGTTCTTTTGAACTTTCTATTCATCAAAGACTGTACACAACTGTTTTCGACAGTTTCTTGAGCATTAATCATCATATTAGAATAATTTCTGAAGGATCATGTGACAGTGACTCCGCTTTGATCACAGGAATAAATAACAGTTTAAAATATATTAAAATAGAAAGCAGCTGTTTTAAATTGGAATAATATTTTACAATATTACTGTTTTTGTTTGTATTTTTAATCAAATAAATGCAGACTTGGTGAGCAGAAGAAACTTCTCTGGGTGAGCAGAAGAAACTTCTCTGGTATGTGCGCACCACAGACTGCACGCACGTCCGCTTAGAGTTCCGCCTTTTGCGTTCCGTCAATATTACGTTATTAGAAAAATATTTTTTTAGAGAATCAATTTTTTGACATTTGTGCATCGATTCAGAATCGTCCACGTCCGGATCGCGATGCATCTAAGAATCAATTTTTTCTCCCACCACTAGATTTCATACAACAGGTTAATAATCAGTTACAATTAACCGAATAACCAGTGGGAAAATATCCTCAGACACATACCTAATAAATGTATCTTTAAATAGAATATTGGCCTACCTGGTAAAAAGTTTTATATACTATTTTGATGTGCTTTTGGACACAAGAGGGCAGTATAGCCCTATGTATGACTTGTTTTTGTTTTTTTACTTTACTGTTTTTAATTTTAGAATAAAATTAGAATAAAATTCTTTTTAAAAACAGGATAAAATGGGTTTAGTTGTGATATTTGTATACTTTTATATAGAAATAAATGGTATATAATTACATTTTTATAAGATTTGAGGCTTGTAGTGTTTCCTTTTTGGACATTACTTTAATCCCTCGCCATAGCAAAACCGTTTGAGATATTTATTATCCGTTCACAATTTAGCATATTTAATGTATTTTCATCATGTTGAAAAAGTTTGGTGGGAATAAAATAAATAGTTTAAGAGGAGTGGCTAAAAATTCAGAGGCTGATTTTGCAAAAAAATCCACATTCAGACCAAAATATCTGACTTCCTGATGGCTGTAGCTAATGAAAGTAAATTAGAAAGTTGTCCAGCTTTATAAGAACAATATACAAACAATTTTTTTTTACTGTAGTTAAAACTTACCCCCCCAGTTTTGTCAAAAGCATGTTGAAAGTGACACACTTCCTGCTGCCAGTTGGTGGCGCTATAACTTTGACTCACAATAGTTACATCCATCTGATCGGCCTCTTACCACGAACACACTGCTGAAGTTTCATCAAGATCAGTTAATGTATGCAGAAGTTATTCCACTTCGTGTTTCTTCTTTCTCGCCATAAATTCGATTCCTCGCCACGGCCAAACCGTTCGAGATATCAAAAATCCGTCCGCAATTTAGCATCCTCAAAGTCTTGACTACATGCACACCGAGTTTGGAGGGGACACAGTGAATTTTCTAGGAGGAGTATTTCACATTCCACAGCAAGCGTTTTCCAAACAACCCATAATAGCCGACTTCCTGTTGGGCTGGCGTAAAACTTGACCAGGACAAAGTTGTTCGGCCCAATGAGATCTATATGTGTACCGAGTTTCACATTAATTCATGCAAGCGTGTTTGATTAATGGACCAAGTTTTCAGACCCCGTTCAAGGGGGCGCTGTTGAGCCCCCCTGCCACGCCCGTTTCTGAAACTTTGCACATGTCTACTGGCTAATAAGTGTGATGTGGCTGTCGAGTTTCATCCAATTTCAAGCATGCTAAGAGTCTCAAAAGCATCCGAAAAAAATATTAAAGTTTGATACGTTGCCACGGCAACAGTATCTAAGATATCAATAATCCTTTCACAGGTCTACATCTGCCGTGTGTTTACATTATACACATAAAGTTTGAAGCAAATCGGGTAAAACTAAGAGGGTGATTTCAAAGCATTTTGAAAGTGACAAACTTCCTGCTGCCAGTTGGTGGCGCTATAACTTTGACTCACAATAGTTACATCCATGTGATCGGCCTCTTACAACGAACACACTGCTGAAGTTTCATCAAGATCAGTTAATGAATGCAGAAGTTATAACACACTTCCTGTTTGAATTATTCGCCATAAATTCGTTTCCTTGCCACGGCCAAACCGTTCGAGATATCAAAAATCCGTCCGCAATTTAGCATCCTCAATGTCTTGACTTCATGCCGACCGAGTTTGGAGGCGAATGGATGAATTTCCTAGGAGGAGTACATCAAATTCCACAGCATGCGTTTCCAAACAACCCATAATAGCTGACTTCCTGTTGGTCTGGCGTAAAACTTAGAGCACGAAAGTTGTTCGGCCCGATGAGGTCTATATGTGTACCGAGTTTCATATTATTACATGCAAGCATGTCTGATTTATGGACAAGTGTTCGGATCCCGTTCCAGGGGGCGCTGTCGAGGCCCCCTGCCACGCCCGGGTACCAGCCTCAGCCCGGCCCTGATGGCCGCGGGTTCTGACCTGTGTGCAAAATTTCAAGAGTTTTCGAGCATGTTAAGGACCCCAAAAGTGCCCGAAAGGTTGACAAAATAATAATAATAATAATAATAATAATAAATATAGCTGCGAGCAGCGATTACGGGCCCAAGCCGGTGGCACCGCAACCCCGGTGCCTTTAGTTACCTAAAGGCACCGGGGTGGCGGTGCCTCCGGCTTTGGCCCTTCATCGCTGCTCGCAGCTATATTTATATATATATATATATATATCTTTAATGTATTTTTATCATGTTGAAAAAGTTTGGTGTGAATAAAATAAACCACTTAGGAGGAGTAGCTAAAAACTCAAGGGTCTGACATATCCAAAAAATCCACATTCAAGCCAAAATATCTGACTTCCTGTTGCTCGGAGCTAACGACTGTAAATTAGAAAGTTGTCCGGCTCGATGAGACCAATATGCGTACTGATTTTTGTAACTGTGTATATATTTTTTGTAACCGGGCTATATATATATATATATAAAAGACAGAAACCTTATTACCTTATTCTGATTTTATGATACACTCAAAATATTCCACAACAAATCTTTTAAATTTAATGTAAAAATAAAAACGAAAGTAAGCACTGTTGGGCTCACGTAACCCTCTCATTAGAATCAAAATGTTTCAGCATTTGCGATGTATTTGGATGCTAAACTATTCTTTATTATAGGCTTTGTTCTTCACTCGTGTTCCAATATCGACGAAAAAAAATCATCCTCTTCACACGCGCAAAAATGTGCTTGAAACATCACAGTGGAGCGGTGCTTACTGTGAATGTACGAATTGTACTACTGACTATTTAGAGCAGTGTAATTTTTATATGTTAGGTTAACTATTTTATTATTATATTTTATTAAGGCTATAATGAACAGGCTGCGATGTCAAGATTGCAATGCTGGAATGTGTGTGTGTGTGTGTGTGTGTGTGTGTGTGTGTGTGTGTGTGTGTGTGTGTGTGTGTGTGTGTGTTTGTGTGTGTATGTGTTCATGTTTTCCTATCCCGGTGGGGACTTCAACCTGAATGCACACAGACTCATGGGGACTCATGTCACAGTGGGGACCTAAATAGATGTCCCCATGGGTAAACAAGTTTATAAATCATACAGAATGAGTTTTTTTGGAAATGTAAAAATGCAGAAAGTTTTCTGGGATAGGTAGGTTTAGGGGTAGGGTTAGTGTGAGGAGATAGAATATACAGTTTGTACAGTATAAAAACCATTAAGTCTATGGAGAGTCCCCACAAAGATAGTAAACCGTGTGTGTGTGTGTGGCGTGGGCGCGATTGAACAGTGGACACATAAAAACATACTCCGTCATTATACAGGACGACATTCAAACTGCAAAGTGTTAACTTATATTTGTGTACAGTCACAATAAAACACAACATTGTGCTTTTGTAAAATAATTCCAAGCAATCCACCCCCCGAAAGGTGCTAATTTTAAAATGAAACTAAAATGCTCATGGCTTCCATAGGAATTCATTTGAAACGCTCGCTCAACCACTATCAATGTCAGTGCGGACGAGCATATTTTACTTTCGTTTTTAAGTTGGCGATTCAAAAGCCCCCAGCGGTGTCACACATAGATTAACCAGTGGTAAAATATTCTCAACGTCACAAACCTAGTATATTTTTATGTAGATACAATAGGCCTACCTGATTTTGAACACAAGAGGGCAGTATAGCCCTATGTATGACTTGACTTTTATGGGACTAAATAGTACAATTACTATTTTTAAACTTATAAATAATTATTAAATTGAAAAAAAGAATAAAATGGGTTTAGTTGTGATATTTGTATACTTTTATATAGAAATAAATGTTTTTTAATTACATTTTTAGAAGATGAGGCTTTTAGTTTCCTTTTTGTACATTACTTTAGTCCCTCACTATAGCAAAACCGTTTGAGATGTTTAATATCCGTTCACAATTTAGCATCTTTAATGTATTTTCATCATTTTGAAAAAGTTTGGTGTGAATAAAATAAACCAGTTAGGAAGAGTAGCTAAAAAGTCTGAAATATCCAAAAAATCCACATTCAAACCAAAATATCTGACTTCCTTTTGCTCTGAGCTAATAACTGTAAATTAGAAAGTTGTCTGACTCGATGAGACCAATATATATACTGATTTTTGGAACTGTTGGTAAAACTAACCCCCCCACTTTTGTCAAAAGCATGTTGAAAGTGACACACTTCCTGCTGCCAGTTGGTGGCGCTATAACTTTGGCTCACAATAGTTACATCCATCTGATCAGCCTCTTACCACGAACACACTGGTGAAGTTTCATGAAGATCAGTTAATGTATGCAGAAGTTATACCACTTCGTGTTTCTCTTTTCTCGCCATAATTTCGTTTCCTCGCCACGGCCAAACCGTTCGAGATATCAAAAATCCGTCCGCAATTTAGAATCCTCAATGTCTTGACTTCATGCACACCGAGTTTGATGGGGATTGGATGAATTCTCTAGGAGGAGTACTCCGCATTCCACAGCAAGCGTTTTCCAAACAACCCATAATAGCCGACTTCCTGTTGGGCTGGCGTAAAACTTGACCGGGTGAAAGTTTTTCGGCCCGATGAGATCTATATGTGTACCGAGTTTCATATTAATTCATGCAAGCGTGTTTGATCTATGGACCAAGTTTTGGGACCCCTTTCAAGGGGGCGCTGTTGAGCCCCCCTGCCACGCCCGGGTACCAGCTTCAGCCCGTCCCTGATGGCAGGGGGTTCTGACTTGTGTGCAAAGTTTCAAGAGTTTTTGAGCATGTTAAGGACCCCAAAAGCCCCTGAAACCTTGATTAACAATACAAAAGCAATAGTCAAATCCCCCCTCCCCTCACACACACAGAGACACAGAGAGAGGGAGAGAAAATTCTTCAGAAAATCCACATTCAAACCAAAATATCTCTCTTCCTGTTGGTCGGAGATATATCATGTAAATTAGAAAGTTGTCCGTCTTGATGAGAACAATACACATACCAAGTTTTGTTGCAGTTGATAAAACTAACCCTCCCACTTATGACTAAAGGTGGCGCTACTGAGCCCCTCACCACGCCCGTTTCTGAAACTTTGCACATGTCTACGGGCTAATAAATGTGATGTGTCTGTCGAGTTTCATGCAATTTCAAGTTTGTTAAGAGTCTCAAAAGCATAAAAAAAAAATATTAAAGTTTGATGCGTTGCCACGGCAACAGTATCTAAGATATCAATAATCCTTTCACAGGTTTACATCTGCCGTGTGTCTACATTGTGCACATAAAGTTTGAAGCAAATCTGGTAAAAATAATAAAGTGATTTCAAAGCATTTTAATAGTGATGTACTTCCTGCTGCCTGTTGGTGGCGCTATAACTTTGACTCACAATAGTCACATCTGTGCGATCGGCCTCTTACAACGAACACACTGCTGAAGTTTCATCAAGATCAGTTAATGTATGCAGAAGTTATAACACACTTCCTGTTTCATTTTTTCGCCATAAATTCGTTTCCTCGCCACGGCCAAACCGTTCGAGATATCAAAAATCCGTCCGCAATTTAGCATCCTCAATGTCTTGACTTCATGCTGACCGAGTTTGGAGGAGATTGGATGAATTCTCTAGGAGGAGTACATTAAATTCCACAGCATGCGTTTCCAAACAACCCTAAATAGCCGACTTCCTGTTGGGCTGGCGTAAAACTTAGAGCACGAAAGTTGTTCGGCCCGATGAGATCTATATGTGTACTGAGTTTCATATTATTACATGCAAGCGTGTTTGATTTATGGACACGTGTTCGGATCCCGTTCCAGGGGGCGCTGTCGAGCCCCCCTGCCACGCCCGAGTACCAGCCTCAGCCCGGCCCTGATGGCCGCGGGTTCTGACCTGTGTGCAAAGTTTCAAGAGTTTTCGAGCATGTTAAGGGCCCCAAAAGTGCCCAAAAGGTTGACAAAATAATAATAATAATAATAATAATAATAATCCTACCGAAAACAATAGGGCCTTCGCCCTTTCAGGGCTTGGGCCCTAATAATAATAATAATAATCCTACCGAAAACAATAGGGCCTTCGCCCTTTCAGGGCTTGGGCCCTAATAATAATAAACAGAGCAATTCCAAGAGGGTCCTCACACCATCGGTGCTCGGGCCCTAATAATAAACAGAGCAATTCCAAGAGGGTCCTCACACCATCGGTGCTCGGGCCCTAATAATAATAAACAATAATCCTACCGGAAACAATAGGGCCTTCGCCCTTTCAGGGCTTGTGCCCTAAATATAGCCTAAATTATATTATAAATATAAATATTTATAAATATAAATATATATATATATATATATATATATAAATATATATATATATATATATAAATATAGCTGCGAGCAGCGATTGCGGGCCCAAGCCGGTGGCACCGCCACCCTGGTGCCTTTAGTTACACTAAAGGCACCGGGGTGGCGGTGTCACCGGCTTGGGCCCTCCATCGCTGCTCGCAGCTATATTTATATATATATATATATATATATATATATTTATATATACGGTATATGTGTATATATATATATATATATATATATATATATATATATATATATATATATATATATATATATATACACACACACTTCAAAAAATAAATAAAGGTGTACAAAAAGCTATATTTATATATATATATATATATATATATATATATATATATATATATATATATATATATATATATATATATATATATATATACACACTTTAAAAAAAATATATATATATATATATATATATTTATATATATAATTAAATTTTTTGGATGCTAAACATTTGTGTATTAAAGGCTTTGTACTTCACTCACGTTCCACTATTGAAGGGAAAAATTATCCTCTTCACATGCGCAAAAATGTGCTTGGAAACATCACAGTGGAGCGGTGATTACTGTGAATAGTATGAATTGTACTACTGACTATTTAAACAGAGCAGTGTAATTTTTATATGTTAGGTTGGCTATTTTATTATTATATTTTATTAAGGCTATAATGAACAGACTGCGATGTCAAGACTGCAATGCTGGAGTGTGTGTGTGTGTGTGTGTGTGTGTGTGTTCATGTTTTTCTATCCCGGTGGGGACTTCAACCTGAATGCACACAGACTCCTGGGGACTCGTGTCACAGTGGGGACCTAAATAGAGGTCCCCATGGGTAAACAAGCTTATAAACCATACAGAATGAGTTTTTTTGGATATGTAAAAATGCAGAAAGTTTTCTTTGATGGGTAGGTTTAGGGGTAGGGTTGGTGTTAGGAGATAGAATATACAGTTTGTACAGTATAAAAACCATTAAGTCTATGGAGAGTCCCCACAAAGATGGTAAACCGTGTGTGGCGTGGGCGCGATTTAACAGTGGACACATAAAAACATACTCCGTCATTATACAGGACGACATTCAAACTGCAAAGTTTTAACTTATATTTGTGTACAGTCGCAATAAAACACAACATTGAGCTTTTGTAAAATAATTTCAAGCAATCCACCCCCCGAAAGGCGCTAATTTTAAAATTAAACTAAAATGTTCACGGCTGCACAGGCATTCATAACAGTGCGCGTCCACGGCGAGGAACGAGCAGAACAGAGTGAACGTTTTTCAGATAATTCCTACTTCCATAGGAATTCATTTGAAACGCTCGCTCAACCACTATCAATGTCAGTGCGGACGAACATATATTACTTTCCTTTTTAAGTTAGCGATTCGAAAGCCCCCAGCGGTGTCACATGTCGATTAACCGGTGGTAAAATATTCTCACCGTCACATACCTAGTATATTTTTATTTAGATACAATAGGCCTACCTGATTTTGAACACAAGAGGGCAGTATAGCCCTATGTATGACTTGACATTTATGGGACTAAAGAGTACAATTGCTATTTTTAAACGTATAAGTAATTCTTAAATTGAAAAAGAAAAAAGAATAAAATGGGTTTAGTTGTGATATTTGTATACTTTTATATAGAAATAAATGGTGTATAATTACATTATTAGAAGATGAGGCTTTTAGCGGTTCCTTTTTGTACATTACTTTAATCCCTCACTATATCAAAACCGTTTGAAATATTTAATATCCGTTCACAATTTAGCATCTTTAATGTATTTTCATCGTGTTGAAAAAGTTTGGTGTGAAAAAAATAAACCAGTTAGGAGTAGCTAAAAACTCAGAGTCTAAAATATCCCCAAAATCCATATTCAGACCTAAATATCTGACTTTCTGTTGGTCGGAGCTAATTACTTTAAATTAGAAAGTTGTCCGGCTCGATGAGACCAATGTACGTACTGATTTTTGTTACTGTATATACAACTACCCCCCCCACTTTTGTCAAAAGCATTTTGAAAGTGACACACTTCCTGCTACCAGTTGGTGGCGCTATAACTTTGACTCACAATAGTTACATCCATCTGATCGGCCTCTTACCACGAACACACTGGTGAAGTTCCATTAAGATCAGTTAATGTGTGCAGAAGTTATAACACTTCGTGTTTCTCTTTTCTTGCCATAAATTCGTGTCCTCGCCACAGCCAAACCGTTCGAGATATCAAAAATCCGTCCGCAATTTAGCATCCTCAATGTCTTGACTTCACGCTGACCGAGTTTGGAGGCGATTGGATGAATTCTCTAGGATGAGTACATCAAATTCCACAGCATGCGTTTTTCAAACAACCCATAATAGCCGACTTCCTGTTGGGCGGAGCTAATAACTTAGAGTGCGGAAATTGTTCGGCCCGATGAGATCTATATGTGTACCGAGTTTCATATTAATTTATTCAAGTGTGTTTGAAATATGGACCAAGTTTTCAGAACGTGTTCAAGGGGGCGCTGTTGAGCCCCCCTGCCACGCCCGGGTACCAGCTTCAGCCTGGCCCTGATGACCCTGGGTTCTGACCTGTGTGAAAAGTTTCAAGAGTTTTTGAGCACGTTAAGGGCCCCAAAAGCCCCTGAAACCTTGAAAACAAAGATTAAATGGAACAGACAAATCCCCCCCACCCCCTCCACATACACACACACACACACACACAGAGAGAGAGAGAAAATTCTCCAGAAAATCCACATTCAAACCAAAATATCTGACTTCCTGTTGGTCTGAGCTAATGACAATAAATTAGAAAGTTGTCCGGCCTGATGAGAACAATATACGTACCAAGTTTTGTGATTCTAGGAAAAACTAAGCCCCCATTTTTAGCTAAAGGTGGCGCTATTGAGCCATTCCACCACGCCCGTTTCTGAAACTTTGCACATGTCTACTGAATAATAAATGTGATGTGTCTGTCGAGTTTCATGCAATTTCAAGTATGTTAAGAGTCTCAAAAGCTTAAAAAAAGAATATTAAAGTTTGAAGCATTGCCACGGCAACAGTATCTAAGATATCAATAATCCTTTCACAGGTCTACATCTGCCGTGTGTCTACATTATACACATAAAGTTTGAAGCAAATCGGGTAAAAATAAGAGAGTGATTTCAAAGCATTTTGAAAGTGACAAATTTCCTGCTGCCAGTTGGTGGCGCTATAACTTTGACTCACAATAGTCACATCCATGTGATCGGCCTCTTACAACGAACACACTGCTGAAGTTTCATCACGATCAGTTAATGTATGCAGAAGTTATAACACACTTCCTTTTTCCATTATTCGCCATGAATTCGTTTCCTCGCCACGGCCAAACCGTTCGAGATATCAAAAATCCGTTCGCAATTTAGCATCCTCAATGTCTTGACTTCATGCTGACTGAGTTTGGAGGCGAATGGATGAATTCCCTAGGAGGAGTACATCAAAATCGACAGCATGCGTTTCCAAACAACCCATAATAGCCGACTTCCTGTTGGGCTGGCGTAAAAAGTAAAAGTACGAAAGTTGTTCGGCCTGATGAGATCTATATGTGTACTGAGTTTCCTATTATTACATGCAAGCGTGTCTGATTTATGGACCAAGTTTTCGGACCTCGTTCAAGGGGGCGCTGTTGAGCCCCCCTGCCACGCCCGGGTACCAGCTTCAGCCCAGCCCTGATGGCCGCGGGTTCTGACCCGTGTGCAAAGTTTCAAGAGTTTTCGAGCATGTTAAGGGCCCCAAAAGTGCCCGAAAGGTTGACAAAAAAATAATAATAATAAAATATAGCTGCGAGCAGCGATTACGGGCCCAAGCCGGTGGCACCGCAACGGTGGCGGTACCGCCGGCTTTGGCCCTTCATCGCTGCTCGCAGCTATATATATATATATATATATATATATATATATATATATATATATATATATATATATATATATATATATATATATATATATATGGCTATAATGAACAGGCTGCGATGTCAAGATTGCAATGCTGGAATTTGTGTGTGTGTGTTTGTGTGTGTGTGTGTTCATGTTTTTCTATCCCGGTGGGGACTTCAACCTGAATGCACACAGACTCATGGGGACTCGTGTCACAGTGGGGACCTAAATAGAGGTCCCCATGGGTAAACAAGCTTAGAAATCATACAGAATTAGTCTTTTTGGAAATGTAAAAATGCAGAAAGTTTTCTGTAATGGGTAGGTTTAGGGGTAGGGTTAGTGTGAGGAGATAGAATATACAGTTTGTAAAGTATAAAAACCATTAAGTCTATGGAGAGTCCCCACAAAGATAGTAAACTGTGTGTGGCGTGGGCGCGATGGAACAGTGGACACATAAAAGCATACTCCGTCATTATGCAGGACGACATTCAAACTGCAAAGTTTTAACTTATATTTGTGTACAGCCGCAATAAAACACAACATTCAGCTTTTGTAAAAAAATTTCAAGCAATCCACCCCCCGAAAGGCGCTAATTTTAAAATTAAACTAAAATGCTCATGGCTGCACGGGCATTCATGGTGCGCATCCACGACAAGGAACGAGCAGAACAGAGTGAACGTTTTTCAGTTTATTCCTACTTCCATAGGAATTCATTTGAAACGCCCGCTCAACCGCTCACCCTGTGGTCTGTGTGAGTCCTAATGCCCCAGTGTAGTGACGGGGACACTATACTGCCAATAGAGCACCGTCCTTCGGATGAGACGTTAAACCGAGGTCCTGACTCTCTGTGGTCATTAAAAATCCCAGGATGTCCTTCGAAAAAGAGTAGGGGTGTAACCCCGGCATCCTGGCCAAATTTGCCCCTTGGCCTCTATCCATCATGGCCTCCTAATCATCCCCATGTACTGATATACTGATTGGCTTCATCACTGTCTCCTCTCCACCAGTAAGCTGGTGTGTGGTGGGCGTTCTGGCGCAATATGGCTGCCGTCGCATCATCCAAGTGGATGCTGCACATTGGTGGTGGTTGAGGAGATTCCCCCCATCTATGTAAAGCGCTTTGAGGTCTCAGAAAAAGCGCTATATAAATGTAACAAATTATTATTATTATTATCAACCACTATCAATGTCAGTGCGGACGAAAATATTTTACTTTCGTTTTTAAGTTTGCGATTCAAAAGCCCCCAGCGGTGTCACACGTCGATTAACCGGTGGTAAAATATTCTCACCGTCACATACCTAGTATATTTTTATGTAAATACAATAGGCCTACCTGATTTTGAACACAAGAGGGCAGTATAGCCCTATGTATGACTTGACTTTTATGAGACTAAATAGTACAATTACTATTTTTAAACTTATAAATAATTATTAAATTTAAAAAAAAAAAAAAAAGAATAAAATGAGTTTGGTTGTGATATTTGTATACTTTTATAGAAATAAATGGTGTATAATTACATTTTTAGAAGATGAGGCTTTTAGTGTTTAATTTTTGTACATTACTTCAGTCCCTCACTATAGCAAAAACATTTGAGATGTTTAATATCCGTTCACAATTTAGCATCTTTAATGTATTTTCATCATTTTGAAAAAGTTTGGTGTGAATAAAATAAGCCAGTTTGGAAGAGTAGCTAAAAACTCAGAGTCTGAAATATCCAAAAAATCCACATTCAAACCAAAATATCTGACTTTCTTTTGCTCTGAGCTAATGACTGTTAATTAGAAAGTTGTCCGGCTCGGTGAGACCAATATATATACTCATGTTTGTAACTGTTGGTAAAACTAACCCCCCCACTTTTGTCAAAAGCATGTTTAAAGTGACACACTTCCTGCTGCCAGTTGGTGGCGCTATAACTTTGACTCACAATAGTTACATCCATCTGATCGGCCTCTTACCACAAACACACTGCTGAAGTTTCATCAAGATCAGTTAATGTATGCAGAAGTTATAACACTTCGTGTCTCTCTCTTCTCGCCATAAATTAATTTCCTCGCCACGGCCAAACCGTTCAAGAAATCAAAAATCCGTCCGCAATTTAGCATCCTCAATGCCTTGACTTCACGCTGACCGAGTTTGGAGGCGAATCGATGTATTTCCTAGGAGGAGTACATTAAATTCCACAGCAAGCGTTTCCAAACAACCCTAAATAGCCGACTTCCTGTTGGGCTGGCGTAAAACTTAGAGCACGAAAGTTGTTCGGCCCGATGAGATCTATATGTGTACCGAGTTTCAAATTAATTCATGCAAGCGTGTTTGATATATGGACCAAGTTTTAGAACCCCGTTCAAGGGGGCGCTGTTGAGCCCCCCTGCCACGCCCGGCTACCAGATTCAGCCCCGCCCTGATGGCCGCTGGTTCTGACCTGTGTGCAAAGTTTCAAGAGTTTTCGAGCACGTTTAGGGACCCAAAAGCCCCAGAAACCTTGAAAAACAAATGAAAAAGTAAAATCTCACTCAACTGACAAATCACCCCCACCCCTCACACACTCCGAGACAGAGAGAGAGAGAAAATTCTCCAAAAAAATCACATTCAAACCAAAATATCTGACTTTCTGTTGCTTTGAGCTATTAAGTGTAAATTAGAAAGTTGTCCGGCTCGATGAGAACAATATACATACCGATTTTTGTGATTCTAGGAAAAACTAAGCCCCCATTTTTGACTAAAGGTGGCGCTACTGAGCCATTCCACCACGCCCGTTTTTGAAACTTTGCACATGTCTACTGGCTAATAAGTGTGATGTGTCTGTCGAGTTTCATGCAATTTCAAGTATGTTAAGAGTCTCAAAAGCATCAAAAAATAATAATAAAGTTTGATGCGTTGCCACGGCAACAGTATCTAAGATATCAATAATCCTTTCACAGGTCTACATCTGCCGTGTGTCTTCATTATACACATAAAGTTTGAAGCAAATCGGATAAAAATAAGAGGGTGATTTCAAAGCATTTTGAAAGTGACACACTTCCTGCTGCCAGTTGGTGGCGCTATAACTTTGACTCACAATAGTCACATCCATGTGATCGGCCTCTTACAACGAACACACTGCTGAAGTTTCATCAAGATCAGTTAATGTATGCAGAAGTTATAACACACTTCCTGTTTCCATTATTCGCCATAAATTTGTTTCCTCGCCACGGCCAAACCGTTCGAGATATCAAAAATCCCCTGGCAATTTTTCATCCTCAATGCCTTGACTTCATGCACACCGAGTTTGGTGGCGATCGGGTGAATTCCCTAGGAGAAGTGTTTCAAATACCAGACCATGCGTTTCCAAACAACCTTTAATAGCTGACTTCCTGTTGGGCTGGCGTAAAAAGTAAAAGTACGAAAGTTGTTCGGCCCGATGAGATCTATATATGTACCGAGTTTCATATTATTACATGCAAGCGTGTCTGATTTATGGACCAAGTTTTCGGACCCCGTTCAAGGGGGCGCTGTTGAGCCCCCCTGCCACGCCCGGGTACCAGCTTCAGCCCGGCCCTGATGGCCGCGGGTTCTGACCTGTGTGCAAAGTTTCAAGAGTTTTCGAGCACGTTAAGGGTCTCAAAAGTGCCCGAAAGGTTGACAGAAAAATAATAATAATAATAATAATAATAATAATAATAAATAATCCTACCGAAAACAATAGGGCCTTCGCCCTTTCAGGGCTTGGGCCCTAAATATAGCTGCGAGCAGCGATTGCGGGCCCAAGCCGGTGGCACCGCCACCCTGGTGCCTTTAGTTACACTAAAGGCACCGGGGTGGCGGTGTCACCGGCTTGGGCCCTCCATCGCTGCTCGCAGCTATATTTATATATATATATATATATATATATATATATATATATATATATATATATATATAAAAATGTAATATATATATCGGACAAGTAATATTCTCTGTCTTGTCACTTATAATATATATATATATATAAAATTCAGAGGCCAATTTTGCAAATAAATCCACATTCAAACCAAAATATCTGACTTCCTGTTGGTCAGAGCTAATGACTGTAAATTAGAAAGTTGTCCGGCTCGATGAGACCAATATATGTACTGATTTTTGTAACTGTGGGTAAAAGTAACCCCCCCATTTTGTCAAAAGCATTTTGAAAGTGACACAGTTCCTGTTGCCAGTTGGTGGCGCTATAACTTTGACTCACAATAGTTGCATCCATCTGACCGGCCTCTTACCACGAACACACTGCTGAAGTTTCATCAAGATCAGTTAATGTGTGCAGAAGTTATAACACTTCGTGTTTCTCTTTTCTCGCCATAAATTTGTTTCCTCGCCACGGCCAAACCGTTCGAGATATCAAAAATCCGTCCTCAATTTAGCATCCTCAAAGTCTTGACTACATGCACACCGAGTTTGGAGGGGACACGGTGAATTTTCTAGGAGGAGTATTTCACATTCCACAGCAAGCGTTTTCCAAACAACCCATAATAGCCGACTTCCTGTTGGGCTGGCGTAAAACTTGACCGGGGGAAAGTTGTTCGGCACGATGAGATCTATATGTGTACCGAGTTTCATATTAATTCATGCAAGCGTGTTTGATATATGGACCAAGTTTTAGAACCCCGTTCAAGGGGGCGCTGTTGAGCCCCCCAGCCACGCCCGGGTACCAGCTTCTGCCCGTCCCTGATGGCAGGGGGTTCTGACTTGTGTGCAAAGTTTCAAGAGTTTTCGAGCACGTTAAGGACCCCAAAAGCCCCTGAAACCTTGATTAACAATATAAAAGCAATAGTCAAATCCCCCCCTCCCCTCACACACACAGAGACACAGAGAGAGGGAGAGAAAATTCTTCAGAAAATCCACATTCAAACCAAAATATCTCTCTTCCTGTTGGTCGGAGATAGTTAATGTCAATTAGAAAGTTGTCCGTCTTGATGAGAACAATACACATACCAAGTTTTGTTGCTGTTGATAAAACTAACCCCCCCACTTATGACTAAAGGTGGCGCTACTGAGCCCCTCACCACGCCCATTTCTGAAACTTTGCACATGTCTACTGGCTAATAAATGTGATGTGTCTGTCGAGTTTCATGCAATTTCAAGTATGTTAAGAGTCTCAAAACCATCAAAAAAGAATATTAAAGTTTGATGTGTTGCCACGGCAACAGTATCTAAGATATCAATAATCCTTTCACAGGTCTACATCTGCCGTGTGTCTACATTGTACACATAAAGTTTGAAGCAAATCGGGTAAAAATAAGACAGTGATTTCAAAGAATTTTGAAAGTGATGTACTTCCTGCTGCCTGTTGGTGGCGCTATAACTTTGACTCACAATAGTCACATCTGTACGATCGGCCTCTTACAACGAACACACTGCTGAAGTTTCATCAAGATCAGTTAATGTATGCAGAAGTTATAACACACTTCCTGTTTCATTTTTTCGCCATAAATTTGTTTCCTCGCCACGGCCAAACCGTTCGAGATATCAAAAATCCCCTGGCAATTTTTCATCCTCAATGTCTTGACTTCATGCACACTGAGTTTGGTGGTGATCGGGTGAATTCTCTAGGAGAAGTGTTTCAAATACCAGACCATGCGTTTCCAAACAACCCTTAATAACCGACTTCCTGTTGGGCTGGCATAAAAAGTAAAAGTACGAAAGTTGTTCGGCCCGATGAGGTCTATATGTGTACCGAGATTCATATTATTACATGCAAGCGTGTCTGATTTATGGACCAAGTTTTCGGACCCCGTTCAAGGGGGCGCTGTCGAGCCCCCCTGCCACGCCCGGGTACCAGCTTCAGCCCGGCCCTGATGGCCGCAGGTTCTGACCCGTGTGCAAAGTTTCAAGAGTTTTCAAGCACGTTAAGGGTCTCAAAAGTGCCCGAAAGGTTGACAGAAAAATAAGAATAATAATAATAATAAATAATCCTACCGAAAACAATAGGGCCTTCGCCCTTTCAGGGCTTGGGCCCTAATAATCCTACCGGAAACAATAGGGCCTTCGCCCTTTCAGGGCTTGGGCCCTAATAATAATAATAATAATAAATATAGCTGCGAGCAGCGATTACGGGCCCAAGCCGGTGGCACCGCAGCCCCGGGGCCTTTAGTTACCTAAAGGCACCGGGGTGGCGGTACCGCCGGCTTTGGCCCTTCATCGCTGCTCGCAGCTATATTTATATATATATATATATATATATATATATATATATTTACACACACATATACATATATATACACATATACATATATAAATATATAAAAGACAGAAAATATTACTTGACTTACCTTATTCTGATTTTATGATGCACTCAAAATATTCCACAACAAATCCTTTAAATTTAATGTAAAAAAAAAACGAAAGTAAGCAGTGTTGGGCTCACGTAACCCTCTCATTAGAATCAAAATGTTTCAACATTTGGCATGTATTTGGATGCTAAACTATTCTTTATTATAGGCTTTGTACTTCACTCGTGTTCCAATATCGACGGAAAAAAGCATCCTCTTCACACGCGCAAAAATGTACTTGGAAACATCATAGTGGAGCGGTGCATACTGTGAATGTACGAATTGTACTACTGACTATTAAGAGCAGTGTAATTTTTATATGTTAGGTTGACTATTTTATTATTATACTTTATTAAGTCTACAATGAACAGGCTGCGATGTCAAGATTGCAATGCTGGAATGTGTGTGTGTGTGTTCATGTTTTTCTATCCCGGTGGGGACTTCAACCAGAATGCACACAGACTCATGGGGACTCGTGTCACAGTGGGGACCTAAATAGAGGTCCCCATGGGTAAACAAGCTTATAAATCATACAGAATGAGTTTTTTTGGAAATGTAAAAATGCAGAAAGTTTTCTGTGATGGGTAGGTTTAGGGGTGGGGTTAGTGTAAGGAGATAGAATATACAGTTTGTACAGTATAAAAACCATTAAGTCTATGGAGAGTCCCCACAAAGATAGTAAACCGTGTGTGTGTGTGTGTGTGTGTGTGTGTGTGTGGCGTGGGCGCGATTGAACAGTGGACACATAAAAACATAGTCCGTCATTATACAGGACGACATTCAAACTGCAAAGTGTTAACTTATATTTGTGTACAGTCGCAATAACATTGTGCTTTTGTAAAATAATTTCAAGCAATCCACCCCCCGAAAGGCGCTAATTTTAAAATGAAACTAAAATGCTCATGGCTGCACGGGCATTCATAACGGTGCGCATCCACGGCGAGGAACGAGCAGAACAGAGTGAACGTTTTTCTGTTAATTCCTACTTCCATAGGAATTCATTTGAAACGCTCGCTCAACCACTATCAATGTCAGTGCGGACGAGCATATTTTACTTTCGTTTTTAAGTTAGCGATTAAAAAGCCCCCAGCGGTGTCACACGTCAGTTAACCGGTGGTAAAATATTCTTACCGTCACATACCTAGTATATTTTTATATAGATATAATAGGCCTACCTGATTTTGAACACAAGAGGGCAGTATAGCACTATGTTTGACTTTATTTATTTATTGTTTAGACTAAACAACCATTCTGGCAGTTTTTAAACTTAAACTTCATTCTTAAATTGAAAAAAAAAAAAAAATGAGTTAAGTTCTGATATTTGTATACTTTTATATAGTAATAAATGGTTTATAATTAAATTTTTAGAATATATGAACCTTTTAGTGTTTCCTTTTTAGACAATACTTTAATTCCTCTCCATAGCAAAACCGTTTGAGATATTTATTATCCGTTCACAATTTAGCATCATTAATATATTTTTATCATGTTGAAAAAGTTTGGTGGGAATAAAATAAACCACTTAGATAAAGGTGGCTTAAAATTCAGAGGCTGATTTTGCAAAAAAATCCACATTCAGACCAAAATATCTGACTTCCTGATGGTCAGAGCTAATGACTTTAAATTAGAAAGTTGTCCGGGTCGATGAGATCAATATATGAACTGAGTTTTTTTTACTGTAGTTAAAACTAACCCCCCCACTTTTGTCAAAAGCATGTTGAAAGTGACACACTTCCTGCTGCCAGTTAGTGGCGCTATAACTTTGAATCACAATAGCTACATACATCTGATCGGCCTCTTACCACGAACACACTGCTGAAGTTTCATCAAGATCAGTTAATGTATGCAGAAGTTATTCCACTTCGTGTTTCTCTTTTCTCGCCATAAATTCGATTCCTCGCCATGGCCAAACCGTTCGAGATATCAAAAATCCGTCCGCAATTTAGCATCCTCAAAGTCTTGACTACATGCACACCGAGTTTGAAGGGGACACGGTGAATTTTCTAGGAGGAGTATTTCACATTCCACAGCAAGCGTTTTCCAAACAACCCATAATAGCCGACTTCCTGTTGGGCTGGCGTAAAACTTGACCGGGGTAAAGTTGTTCGGCCCGATGAGATCTATATGTGTACCGAGTTTCATATTAATTCATGCGAGCGTGTTTGATATATGGATCAAGTTTTAGAACCCCGTTCAAGGGGGCGCTGTTGAGCCCCCCAGCCACGCCCGGGTACCAGCTTCAGCCCGGCCCTGATGGCCGTGGGTTCTGACCTGTGTGCAAAGTTTCAAGAGTTTTTGAGCACGTTAAGGACCCCAAAAGCCCCTGAAACCTTGATTAACAATATAAAAGCAATAGTCAAATCCCCCCCTCCCCTCACACACACACAGACACAGAGAGAGGGAGAGAAAATTCTTCAGAAAATCCACATTCAAACCAAAATATCTCTCTTCCTGTTGGTCGGAGATGGTTCATGTAAATTAGAAAGTTGTCCGTCTTGATGAGAACAATACACCTACCAAGTTTTGTGATTCTAGGAAAAACTAAGCCCCCATTTTTGACTAAAGGTGGCGCTACTGAGCCATTCCACCACGCCCGTTTCTGAAACTTTGCACATGTCTACGGGCTAATAAATGTGATGTGTCTGTTGAGTTTCATGCAATTTCAAGTATGTTAAGAGTCTCAAAAGCATCAAAAAATAATATTAAAGTTTGATGCGTTGCCACGGCAACAGTATCTAAGATATCAATAATCCTTTCACAGGTTTACATCTGCCGTGTGTCTACATTGTACACATAAAGTTTGAAGCAAATCGGGTAAAAATAAGACACTGATTTCAAAGCATTTTGAAAGTGATGTACTTCCTGCTGCCTGTTGGTGGCGCTATAACTTTGACTCACAATAGTCACATCCATGTGATCGGCCTCTTACAACGAACACACTGCTGAAGTTTCATCAAGATCAGTTAATGTATGCAGAAGTTATAACACACTTCCTGTTTCATTTTTTCGCCATAAATTTGTTTCCTCGCCACGGCCAAACCGTTCGAGATATCAAAAATCCGTCCGCAATTTAGCATCCTCAATGTCTTGACTTCATGCACACCGAGTTTGGAGGCGAATCGATGAATTCCCTAGGAGGAGTACATTAAATTCCACAGCATGCGTTTCCAAACAACGCTAAATAGCCAACTTCCTGTTTGGCTGGCGTAAAACTTAGAGCACGAAAGTTGTTCGGCCCAATGAGATCTATATGTGTACCGAGTTTCATATTATTACATGCAAGCGTGTTTGATTTATGGACACGTGTTTGGATCCCGTTCCAGGGGGCGCTGTCGAGCCCCCCTGCCACGCCCGGGTACCAGCTTCAGTCCGGCCCTGATGGCCGCGGGTTCTGACGTGTGTGCAAAATTTCAAGAGTTTTCGAGCATGTTAAGGGCCCCAAAAGTGCCCGAAAGGTTGACAAAATAATAATAATAATAATAATAATAATAATAATAATCCTACCGAAAACAATAGGGCCTTCGCCCTTTCAGGGCTTGGGCCCTAATAATCCTTACGAAAACAATAGGGCCTTCGCCCTTTCAGGGCTTGGGCCCTAATAATAAAATATAGCTGCGAGCAGCGATTACGGGCCCAAGCCGGTGGCACCGCAACCCCGGAGCCTTTAGTTACCTAAAGGCACCGGGGATGGCGGTGCGGCCGGCTTTGACCCTCCATGTATATGTATGTGTGTGTATGTATATATATATATATAGATAGATATTTATATATATATATATATATATATATATATATATATATATATATATATATATATATATATATATACACACACACACACACACACACACACACACACATATATATATATATATATATATATATATATATATATATATATATATATATATATATAAATATCTATCTATATATATATATATACATACACACACATACATATACATATATATATATATATATATATATATATATATATATATATATATAAATATCTATCTATCTATCTATCTATCTATCTATCTATATATATATATATATATACATACACACACATACATATACATATATATATATATATATATATATATATATATACACACACATGTATATATATATATAAGACAGAAAATATTACTTGTCTTACCTTATTCTGATTTTACACTCAAAATTATACACTCAAAATATTCCACAACAAATCCTTTAAATTTAATGTAAAAATAAAAACGAAAGTAAGCAGTGTTGGTCTCACGTAACCCTCTCATTAGAATCAAAATGTTTCTATATTTGCGATGTATTTGGATGCTAAACTATTCTTTATTATAGGCTTTGTACTTCACTCGTGTTCCAATATCGATGGAAAAAATCATCCTCTTCACACGCGCAAAAATGTGCTTGGAAACATCACAGTGGAGCTCTGCTTTCTGTGAATGGTACCAATTGTACTACTGACTATTTAAACAGAGCAGTGTAATTCGTTTATGTTAGGTTGACTATTTTTATTATTATATTGTATTAGGGCTATAATGAACAGGCTGCGATGTCAAGATTGCAATTCTGCAATGTGTGTGTGTGTGTGACGCGGTTGCGGTTGAACAGTGGACACAAAAACATAAATAAAATGTTTTAGTTAATTCCTACATCCATAGGAATACATTGAAAATGCTCGCTCTACTCCGCACCATTATCAATGTCTGTGCGGACGTCTGTATTTTACTAGTATATAGTATACTATAGTTAGCGAATTAAAAGCCCTCAGCGGTGTCACACGTCGATTAACCGGTGGGAAAATTTTATCACAGTCACATCCCTAATATATTTATATATAAATACAATAGGCCTACCTGAAAGAGAATTGTACTTGCCCGACCAGAGTATAGCCTGATTAGAACGTCAATAACAAAAAAATAACTTGGGAGTCACTAAAACGAGAGATTATTCTAATTTCATTACATTCATTTTAAGTTGCAATCAGCAGTTAAAAATGAATGTATTACTGATCAATGGTAACAAGGTTGCACTGCTGAGGCTCATGCTGCTTCTCCAGGAGAATTGTAAACAAATGAGCGCAGCACACAAAAAAGCAAACCAGTTAACAACATACTGACTATAAAAATTACAAATATGGAGTTTTTATATATTTTATAACATATGATAGAGTTAAGCAACCTCACTTGACGAGTAGGCAACTATTTCCTGAATACAATCACGATTGAAACTGTGACATTGATTTCATACAACAGGTTAATAAACAGTTACAATTAAGTCACTTACATTTTAGATGCAATATTGACTGTTTTTGTTCTGTTTCAGCAGCAAAAATAGTTAAACAAAGATCACAGCAGAACCATTGCGCATCTCACAGCAACTTGTTTTCTCATTACTGAATGATTCAGCATTTTGAAACGAATCGGTTGACTTAAAGATTCAATGGTCAATCCATAAACATCTGTCTCAATCATGAATGACTCAGTCATTGGAACGAATCGTTTGAACGAATGAATCAATGACTCGCTCATTAAGATGGTCGCCTGGCGACACCTAATGGCGGTTTAGTGTTATGTTTAAAAGTATCATTCTTTCCAACGTGTGTGCACCATTATCAATGTCTGTGCGGACATCTTTACTTTCACTTTTATATTAGCGATTTAAAAGCACCCGCTCGTGTCACACGTCGATTAACCGATGGGAAAATATCCTCACAGTCATATACCTAATAAATTTATATTTAAATACAATAGGCCTACCTAGTAAAACGTTTTATATACTATTTTGATATCCTTTTGGACACAAGAGGGCAGTATAGCCCTATGTTTGCTTTTTTGTTGAACCAAATAGCACTAAATAGCCTGTTTTTAACTTTTTCATACTTCTTGAATTGTATAATTTTATATAAAAATAAATGGTGTATAATTACATTTTTAGAAGTTATGAGATGTTTCCTGCTTCCTTTTTGACATTAATTTAATCCCTCGCCATAGCAAAACCGTTTGAGATATTCAATATCCGTTTACAATTTAGCATCATTAATATATTTTTATCATGTTGAAAAAGTTTGGTGGGAATAAAATACACCTTTTAGGAGGAGTAACTAAAAACTCAGAGGCTGATTTAACAAAAAATCCATATTCAGACCAAAATATCTGACTTCCTGTTGGTTGCAGCTAATGCCTGTAAATTAGAAAGTTGTCCGGCTCGATGAGACCAATATACGTACTGAATTTTGTAATTGTGGGTAAAACTAACCCCCCCACTTTTGTCAAAAACATTTTGAAAGTGACACACTTCCTGCTGCCAGTTGGTGGCGCTATAACTTTGACTCACAATAGTCACATCCATCTGATCGGCCTCTTACCACGAACACACTGCTGAAGTTTCATCAAGATCAGTTAATGTGTGCAGAAGTTATAACACTTCGTGTTTCTCTTTTCTCGCCATAAATTCGTGTCCTCGCCACGGCCAAACCGTTTGAGATATCAAAAATCCCTCCGCAATTTAGCATCCTCAATGTCTTGACTTCATGCACACCGAGTTTGGTGGCGATTTAATTAATTCTCTAGGAGAAGTGTTTCAAATTCCACAGCAAGCGTTCTCCAAACAACCCATAATAGCCGACTTCCTGTTGGGCTGGCGTAAAATTTAGAGCACGAAAGTTGTTCGGCCCGATGAGATCTATATGTGTACCGAGTTTCATATCATTACATGCAAGTGTGTTTGATTTATGGACAAGTGTTCGGATCCCGTTCCAGGGGGCGCTGTTGAGCCCCCCTGCCACGCCCGGGTACCAGCTTCAGCCTGGCCCTGATGGCCGCGGGTTCTGACCTGTGTGCAAAGTTTCAAGAGTTTTCGAGCACGTTAAAGGCCCCAAAAGCCCCTGAAACCTTGAAAAACAGGAATTTTAAACAAATCTCACTCAAAAGACAAATCCCCCCACCCCTCACACACACAGAGACGCAGAGGCAGAGAGAGAGAGGGAGAGAATTCTCCAAAAAATCACATTCAAACCAAAATATCTCACTTCCTGTTGGTCACAGCTTATGACTATAAATTAGAAAGTTGTCCGGCTTGATGAGAACAATATACATAATGATTTTTGTGACTCTACTTAAAACTAAGCCCCCATTTTTGACTAAAGGTGGCGCTACTGAGCCCCTCACCACGCCCGTTTCTGAAACTTTGCACATGTCTACTGGATAATAAATGTGATGTGTCTGTCGAGTTTCATCCAATTTCAAGTATGTTAAGAGTCTCAAAAGCATCTGAAAAGAATATTAAAGTTTGATGCGTTGCCACGGCAACAGTATTTAAGATATCAATAAACCTTTCACAGGTCTACATCTGCCGTGTGTCTACATTATACACATAAAGTTTGAAGCAAATCGGGTAAAAATAAGAGGGTGATTTCAAAGCATTTTGAAAGTGACACACTTCCTGCTGCCAGTTGGTGGCGCTATAACTTTGACTCACAATAGTCACATCCATGTGATCGGCCTCTTACAACGAACAAACTGCGGAAGTTTCATCAAGATCAGTTAATGTATGCAGAAGTTATAACACACTTCCTGTTTATCTTTTCTCGCTATAAATTCGTTTCATCGCCACGGCCAAACCGTTCGAGATATCACAAATCCGTCCGCAATTTAGCATCCTCAATGCCTTGACTTCATGCTGACCGAGTTTGGTGGGGATCGGATCAATTCCCTAGGAGGAGTACATTAAATTCCACAGCATGCGTTTTTCAAACAACCCATAATAGCTGACTTCCTGTTGGGCAGAGCTAATAACTTCGAGTGCGAAAGTTGTTCGGCCCGATGAGATCTATATGTGTACCGAGTTTCATACTAATACATTCTTGTATGTGTCCAAGATTTAAGATTGTGTTCTAGGGGGCGCTGTCGAGCCCCCCTGCCACGCCCGAGTACCAGCTTCAGCCCGGCCCTAATGGCCGCGGGTTCTGACCTGTGTGCAAAGTTTCATGAGTTTTTGAGTCTGTTAAGGGTCCCAAAAGCCCCCGAACCCTTGAACAACAATAATAATAATAATAATCCTAACGAAAACAATAGGGCCTTCGCCCTTTCAGGGCTTGGGCCCTAATAATCCTACCGGAAACAATAGGGCCTTCGCCCTTTCAGGGCTTGGGCCCTAATAATAAATAATCCTACCGGAAACAATAGGGCCTTCGCCCTTTCAGGGCTTGGGCCCTAATAATCCTACCGGAAACAATAGGGCCTTCGCCCTTTCAGGGCTTGGGCCCTAATAATAATAATAAATAATCCTACCGGAAACAATAGGGCCTTCGCCCTTTCAGGGCTTGGGCCCTAATAATAATAATCCTAACGAAAACAATATGGCCTTCGCCCTTTCAGGGCTTGGGCCCTAATAATCCTACCGGAAACAATAGGGCCTTCGCCCTTTCAGGGCTTTGGCCCTAATAATCCTAACGAAAACAATAGGGCCTTCGCCCTTTCAGGGCTTGGGCCCTAATAATAATAATCCTTACGAAAACAATAGGGCCTTCGCCCTTTCAGGGCTTGGGCCCTAATAATAATAAATAATCCTACCAAAAACAATAGGGCCTTCGCCCTTTCAGGGCTTGGGCCCTAATAATCCTACCGAAAACAATAGGGCCTTCGCCCTTTCAGGGCTTGGGCCCTAATAATAAATAATCCTACCGGAAACAATAGGGCCTTCGCCCTTTCAGGGCTTGGGCCCTAATAATAATAAATAATCCTACCGGAAACAATAGGGCCTTCGCCCTTTCAGGGCTTGGGCCCTAATAATAATAATCCTACCGAAAACAATAGGGCCTTCGCCCTTTCAGGGCTTGGGCCCTAATAATAATAATAAACAATAATCCTACCGAAAACAATAGGGCCTTCGCCCTTTCAGGGCTTGGGCCCTAATAATCCTACCGAAAACAATAGGGCCTTCGCCCTTTCAGGGCTTGGGCCCTAATAAATAATCCTACCGAAAACAATAGGGCCTTCGCCCTTTCAGTGCTTGTGCCCTAATAATAATAATAATAAATAATCCTACCGAAAACAATAGGGCCTTCGCCCTTTCAGGGCTTGGGCCCTAATAATAATAATAACAAATAATCCTACCGAAAACAATAGGGCCTTCGCCCTTTCAGGGCTTGGGCCCTAATAATAATAATAAATATAGCTGCGAGCAGCGATTACGCAATTTATATATATAATGTATTTTTATCATGTTGAAAAAGTTTGGTGTGAATAAAATAAACCACTTAGGAGGAGTAGCTAAAAACTCAAGAGTCTGACATATCCAAAAAAATCCACATTCAAACCAAAATATCTGACTTCCTGTTCCTGTCGGAGCTAATGACTGTAAATTAGAAAGTTGTCCGGCTCGATGAGACCAATATGCGTACTGATTTTTGTAACTGTGGGTAAAGGTAACCCCCCCCACTTTTGTCAAAAGCATTTTGAAAGTGACACACTTCCTGCTACCAGTTGGTGGCGCTATAACTTTGACTCACAATAGTTACATCCATCTGACCGGCCTCTTACCACGAACACACTGCTGAAGTTTCATCAATATCAGTTAATGTATGCAGAAGTTATAACACTTCGTGTTTCTCTTTTCTCGCCATAAATTTGTGTCCTCGCCATGGCCAAACCGTTTGAGATATCAAAAATCCATCCGCAATTTAGAATCCTCAATGTCTTGACTTCATGCTGACCGAGTTTGGAGGCGAGTGGATGAATTCTGTAGGAGGAGTACATCAAATTCCACAGCATGCGTTTTTCAAACAACCCATAATAGCCGACTTCCTGTTGGGCGGAGCTAATAACTTAGAGTGCGGAAGTTGTTCAGCCCCATGAGATCTATATGTGTACCGAGTTTCATATTAATTCATGCAAGAGTTTTTGATATATGGACCAAGTTTTCAGACCGTGTTCAAGGGGGCGCTGTTGAGCAAGGGGGCGCTTTTGACCGTGTTCAAGGGGGAGCTGTTGAGGGCCCAAGCCCTAAATAATCCTACCAAAAACAATAGGGCCTTCGCCCTTTCAGGGCTTGGGCCCTAATAATCCTAACGAAAACAATAGGGCCTTCGCCCTTTCAGGGCTTGGGCCCTAATAATCCTACCGAAAACAATAGGGTTCTTCGCCCTTTCAGGGCTTGGGCCCTAATAATCCTAACGAAAACAATAGGGCCTTCGCCCTTTCAGGGCTTGGGCCCTAATAATAAAAATAATCCTAACGGAAACAATAGGGCCTTCGCCCTTTCAGGGCTTGGGCCCTAATAAATATAGCTGCAAGCAGCAATTACCGGGGCCAAGCACAATCAGATGACAAGACATGCCAACATTGCTGAAAGTGTCAGACCAACTGCAACAATGAGCAATTAAAGACATTAAAGAGGATTTTAGGCAAAATGCCAAAAAAATCATAGAAACAGTAAATAAAAATAGGATTTAATGGATTATCACTTTCGACCAATAGGTGGCGCAGTTACAAAACTGATGTAATGTGGTCAGAGTGAAGTGACAATGACACATACAAAGTTTGGTGTCAATATGTCAAGGCATTGCAGAGATAAAGCCTGAATAGTGCTTTTAGCATCATGCCTCAACTTTGCGGATGCGCTATACGAAAACGGTGTCTATTAACACTAAATCAATAACTTTTAGTCGGCAAAGTCTGAAGATGATACGATTCGATTTTTGTGAAAATCGGACAAACGGTCTAGGAGGAGTTCGAAAAAGTAGGTTTTGAATGAAAATCAAGATGGCGGACAGGAAGTTAGGCCAAATAAGGAAAACTTGGTATCTATGTTCTCGGCTTGACCCAGGGAATCTATTAAGACCAGTGGCATTTCAATAGCCAGATAATTCAAAAGTTATTAGCATTTTTGGTAATTTTGTTATAACTTTTGACCACTAGATGGCTCTCTCTCGAAATATTTTGAGTACCTTCAGGGGATGGTGCTGATGTCACATTCTGAGTTTCGTAATATTACACAAAAGCCTTTGTTAAGTATAGCATTTTATTTCACAAAACTGTATTAAAGTCAATGGGAATTTCATGTTTTGTTCTATTATAGCGCCACCAAGAGGCTCAGTCCCACCATTTTTTTGTCCTCAGAGTGAGCCCATACATATGTGTGTTAATTTTGGTGAAAATATCTCAATTCACTTCAGAGTTATAGACATTTATATGAAAAAACACGTAAAAAATGACTGACACATGACTTTGATTGGATTTTACTACCCCTTACTATCAATATTTTCGTATTTAGGCTTTTGACATGTTGTAAACAAGCTATGATTCCAAACTTCTGACGGTGGTTTCGTCTCGATCGGACAAACGGTTTCGAAGATATCGCCTAATGTTTTTTAAGCTCTAAATCACAACGCTACACAAACCATAAGGCGAAACCTAGCATGTTTGGTATCGTTGGACTCGGCAAGGATTCAGGAGTCAATTGAGATGAGTTTCGTGAAAATAAGTCGACCACACCCAAAGTTATAAGCATTTGGAAAAAAAAATCACCACTAGGTGGCGCTGTTTCGAAACTTCTCACGCTCCTTCAGGGCATCGTTCTGATGACCCATGCCAAGTTTCGTAACAATCCGTTCATGCGTTGTTAAAATACAGCATTTTAGCACAAAATTCAAAATGGCCGACAACCAAAATGGCCGATATGGTCAAATTTGATATCAGTCAACTCGGCATGTCGCCCTGAATCTAACAAGACTGTTCAGAAGTTATAAGCAAAAATAGCCATTTTTCATATCTCCGGACCAGTAGGTGGCGCTGCACCGAAACACAGCATTTTGCCTCAGGTCATGCTTGTGAGTACATGTACCAAGTTTGGTCTGAATACGATAAACCGTTGCGGAGATACAGCCTTACGACTGTTTTTGCAAGAGCTACGTAAAATTTATTCGTGCGTTTATTGAAAACGGTTTGACGAATCAATTTGAATTCCATAACTTTGTGTCAGCACTACCTGAAGATGATCTGGTTCAATTTTCGTGCAAATCGGACAAACCGTCTAGGACGAGTTTGAAAAAGTAGCTTTTTTGGAAAATTCTAAATGGTGGCCATATTTTTAGGATGGAAAATGAAGTCATCGTGTGCAATCGAATCGGCATGAGCTCAGGACTCAGAAGAAAAAATAATTTTGTTGATTGGCCTTACGGTTCAAAAGTTATTAGCAAAATAAAAGTGAAATTTTGGACAGGTGGTGGCGCTAGACGGAATGACTTAGAAACACCAAAATTGGTGTATTTAATGTTGGGACTGTCCTCTTTCAGAATGTCAAACCAAAACAACTTTCCCGCAATCGGTTCTATGGGCTGCCATAGACTCCCATGGCGGAATAATAATAATAAGAAGAACGGGAACAGATACAATAGGTGCCTCCGCACCTTCGGTGCTTGGCCCCTAATAATAATAATAATAAACAGAGCAATTCCAACACCATCCTCACACCATCGGTGCTCGGGCCCTAAATAGATTATCCCCTCTCAGTGAAACACCCACTGTGAATCCTGTTGAATGTGCCCTAGTTATTGGCGATTCTATTACATGGAACATGAAAATAGAGACACCAGCCACCATAGTCTCATATTTGCCGGGAGCCAGAGCGCCTGACATCAAAGCAAATTTAAAAGTGCTGGCTAATGCTAATCGCAAATTCTCTAAGATTATTATTCTTGTCGGCACAAATGATGTTTGACTCCGCCAGTCGGAGATTACCAAAATTAATGTTAAAGAGGTGTGTGAACTCGCAAGTACGATGTCAGGCACTGTAATTTGCTCTGGCCCCCTTCCTGTTCGCAGGAGTGATGAGACACTTAGTAGATTGTCCTCAATCAATGGCTGGTTGTCTAAGTGGTGTCCGCAAAATAACATAGAATTCATAGACAATTGGAAAAGTTTTTGGGGCAGACCTGACCTGTTGAAAAGAGATGGTATTCATCCCTCCTGGGATGGTGCTGCTCTTCTTTCTAGTAATATGGCACATAGTCTTAGAGCTCAAACATGACAATCTGGGGCTCAGGTCAGGAAGCAGACAGACTGGCTAAACCGACTGTCTGCTAGCTGTCTCACGTCACCAAGGTCAGATAAATTCCATCATATAGTGCCTCTTTCACCTAGATATCATCATATAGAGACTGTGTCTGTTCCCCGAATTAGGACATACAAAAAACTTCCAAACCCATCTAAGGGTAAAAATTTAATTGATGTTCAACAAATAAAAAACAGATATAATACAAATGAGCAAATGATAAAGCTTGGGTTGCTGAATATTAGATCCCTTACTTCAAAAGCACTTATTGTTAATGATATGATTACAGACTATAATCTAGATGTGCTGTGTTTGACAAAAACCTGGCTAAAACCAAATGATTACATTACTTTAAATGAGACCACCCCAGAAGATTACTGTTATAAACATGAACCTCGTCTGAAAGGCAAAGGGGGAGGTGTTGCCGTAATTTATAGTAATATTTTTAGAATTACTAAGAAGTCTAGTTTCAAATATAACTAGAAAAATGCATTTCCGGAGGAACTGCAAAGTGTGCTTGCTCGGGTGCAGTGCACTAACGTTAGCAGGCAGTGGATAAGGGTGCGTTGAAGTTTGCTTGATCTGAGAATTTCAACAATAGTACTTTTTTCAAGATTGTGCAAAAAGGTGAAAAGTTATGTGCATTAAGAGACATGTCTGCAATGTAGACTAGTGCCAATGGCATTGTTTATGTGGCTTGGTTGTTGGTTTTGAAATAATTGGTTATGAATATACAGCAGAGAGTGGGAGTGTTTTGGGTGATGCAATAGTAGCTTATTGAAAAGAAGTTGAACTTATTACTGTTGAAGTTACAACTCATATTGTAATTAAATGAAAAACGCTATCAGTTTCACTATTAGCTTACTCTAGCGATGCAATCGCAACAACATGGATAACACTGTTTGGCCTTGCCTAACTTTATATGACATATGCGCCATATGCTAGAGTTACACACCCCGCTGCCATTTCAGGGCTTGAATTTCGGTGCGGGAATGTGGGGATTGCGCATAATTAACCATTCCCGCAAGGTTAGCTTTTATAGTGCGAGAAATTCCCGTACAAATATATTTGGTTCATCTCAGAACAAATGATTAAAAAATAAATTCACAGATGCGAGAAAAAAGATTTGACAAACTAATAAAAATAGACAAACTGTCTTTTATTTTTTAATTTAATTCCTCAATCAGCGCTGGACTGGCATTGTCTGTCTTCCGCTGAGTCTTGGCCGTAGACAGATCATATGTTTCACGCTGTCAATGCAGTGGTCTGCGTTGCGCTGATATTCACACTATCAAATGTGTAGGTGCAGCATTCTAACATTGAGTCATAATGAGCTGCTTGTGAAGAAATTATTTGCTTCCAAATTATATCATTTTAATGAAATGTAATTTCACGAAATTGAAACATTAAAAAACAATTTGCTCTTTATGGTGTGCGAGTGATAAAGCGTGGCAGCAACGAACCAACTGATCAGCTTACAGCGTAACAACATTGAATGCTCGGCCGAACAGCTGATCATAGCAGTACAGGGCGCCTTATTATTTTTCATCTCCATAAATATATCTAGTAGTAAAGCTAATGCAAGGGCTAGAAATCAATTAATCTTTTGCTGATAGCCTACTTCCTTGTCATCATGGAGAGCGCAGTTCATGGTTGCATAGCAACGACAGACGCCACAGGAGAACAAGCGCTTGTGGAAAGGAGACAGCGGCGCGCTCGCTTTCCACTTGTTTTTACACATCTAAGGTGCATTCCATTCGACAGGGTCCATCCATACGCAGTGTTCACTGCTCCCCTACTCCCTGAGCACAGTATATCAGTTGAAGTGGACTTCACTGACAATAACCGTTCATTTGAAACGCCCAGCAAATGTCATCAAAGAAAGTCAACGATGGAGTCGCACAGATTATGATATAACAAATATATATAGGACTACATTCATATTTAAATTTTTATTATTATATTATATATTTACAATTATATTGCACTATTTTACAACTTCCTAAAATAAAATCACTTTACTTCACAAACTAGCTAAGCTGACTGCATTCACTGAGGTAAATTATAATCATCAAAAATAGTATATGTAATATTCACAACAATAACCGTTAAAAATACTGTCATTTGTATAACAATGGCGAAATGTATTACTTACACACATACGTAAACTCCTCCATCATTAGTTATGACCGTTCTGACTGGTGATGACGTGGTGCGCGAAATGACAGTTGGGTGTGTGATCATCGCTCTCCACTTCCTGTGAAGTGATGTATCGATGTTCCCTTATTCCCTAGGCCGTGCCCTTCGAACTGAACATGTTCGCTCCCTTCGGATTAGACTCTAACTTAAAATGGCGGAAAACCCTGTGAAGTCCACTTCGCAGTCCACAACGCACCTCTAGAGCGACGTTGTTGATTGTTTGAGCATGTGACTGCGCGTTTCTCCTTGTTTTCTATTGTTATGCGCAGCATATTTCCCGTACGCACAAACACAGCCACAGACAATGAATTGTTTGTTCGGTTATCGAAGAAGAGCATGATGTATTTTGTATAAAGTTTTTTTTTTTATTATTTATTAACTGCTTTGAGGATTGGAAATGCACAATTCATGCATACAAATCTGCATATATTAATAAATGAAGATGATTAAAATAGACCAATGCAAAAAACGAAATTCATGCCTGCATTTATTAAGACAAACCTGGTAAAATCGAATGCAGTCTATACACTGACTTGGCTGCTCTGTGAAATGTAATACAACAGTGCCACCTACTGTCTAAATGCATTAACATTAAAAGGTGAAACTCTTGCATAGACATAGGTAAATGGGTTTGTCTATTAGCCTGAAATAAAAAAATAAAAATAAAAATTCAGATCTTGTGCTTCCTCACATTGGAGTCCCGAGTTCATGTATAAAGTTTGGTTTCGATACGTGACAGAGTTCCTGAGATATGGACGACTTCCTGTTTGGCGACTACGCCGCTGATTTCGTTTGGCTGTGACGGGCAAACGCTTCCGAAAATCAAAAATCCTTCTAGTAACTTTTGTGAGGCTTGGTCCAAGGATCATGTACGTCTAGTTTCGTGAAGTTCGGACTAAATTTGTGACCTGTGAAAATTTAGTTTCGCTTTCTGTTCAATCCAGTGTGGCGGACAAACGACATGGACTCGTGATGTCATCTTCGCGAGCAACTTAAACCGGTACTGACCGTACGTTTTAAAGTTGGAACGGTGTCTCTGTCTCAAAGGGCCTAGGCGCAGGAGCTGGCCAAAATTTTTCTCCCGGGAATAATAATAATAACTAGAAAAATGCATTTCCGGAGGAACTGCAAAGTGTGCTTGCTCGGGTGCAGTGCACTAACGTTAGCAGGTAGTGGATAGATGCGAGATGCGAGAAAAAATGCGAGAATGCGAGAAAAAAGATGTAAAACTGTCTTTATTTTTTAATTTAATTCCTCAATCAGCGCTGGACCGGCATTTTCTGTCTTAGGCTGAGCCCTGGCCGTAGACAGAACATATGTTTTACCCTGTCAATGCAGTGGTCTGCGTTGCGCTGATCTTATTCACACTATCGACTCGAGTGTAGGTGCAGCATTCTAACATTGAGTCATAATGAGCTGTTTGTGAAGAAGTTATCCACTTCCAAATTATGTCATTTTAATCACGAAATTGAAACATTAAAAAACAATTTGCTCTTTATGGTGTGCGCGTGATAGAGCGCGGCAGCAACGAACCATCAGCTCGCAGCGTAACAACATTGAATGCTCGGCCCAACAGCTGATCATAGCTGTACAGGGCGCCTTATTATTTTCCATCTCCATAAATATATCTAGTAGTAAAGCTAATGCAAGGGCTAGAAATCTATTAATCTTTTGCTGATACTTCCTTAGCTGTGTCTGAAACCGCTCACTCGTTCACTAATCCCGTATAGTGAATGGCAGTTGAGTGCACTACATCAGCAAAGAATTCGGACGCTGACATAATTATCACGCGCCAGAGAGCTCAGACAATTTGTCATAAACATTACCTACCCATCTTTAATATTTCCATTTTTTGGCTGTATGAACTGTATGTAACAATTGTATGTATGTATTTTTCACGTTTATTGCGTTATTTGATTAAAATAAAAAAAAATAAAAACACTTGCTTGTCATATTTATTTACTTTTTACATTTATATGTGAAAATAAAAGAGAACAAAACACTACACAACACATTTGATTTTTCAAATATAGATATAACGGTATATATAAATAAATAACCAGGCGTCTGGTCTTATAAATGATTGTTTTCTAACTCGCGTGCACCGTTGCCATGGTGACATTTTTGTTTATTTTTCATTCGCGCTCTGTCGCCTTATCGTGTTGGATTGTGGGAAATACTGTCTCAGCAAGTGTACATCGTACACTCGAATTCAGAGAGGATTGGGTAAAAGTAGTGAAGAATGGAGGGAATGATGTCGTTCACTCAGAATTCGGACACCTCTACAAAATGGCCGACACCCTAAATAGTGCACTATATAGTGGATAGGGAGCGATTTCAGACACAGCTCTTGTCATCATGGAGAGTGCAGTTCATGGTTGCATAGCAACAACAGACGCCACAGGAGAACAAGCGCTTGTAGAAAGGAGACAGCGGCGCGCTCACGCTTTCCACTTGTTTTTACACATCTAATGTGCGTTCCATTCGACAGGGTCCATATGCAGTGTTCACTGCTCCCCTACTCCCTGAGCACAGTATATCAGTTGAAGTGGACTTCACTGACAATAACCGCTCATTTGAAACGCCCTGCAAATGTCATTAAAGAAAGTCAACGACAGAGTCGCGCAGATTATGATATAACATATATATAGGACTACATTCATATTTTAATTTTTATTATTATATTATATATTTACAATTATATTGCACTATTTTACAACTACCTAAAATAAAATCACTTTACTTCACAAACTAGCTAAGCTGGCTGCATTCACTGAGGTAAATTATAATCATCAAAAATAGTATATGTAATATTCACAACAATAACCGTTAAAAATACTGTCATTTGTATAACAATGGCGAAATGTATGAATACTTACACACATACGTAAACTCCTCCATCGTTAGTTATGACCGTTCTGACTGGTGATGACGTGGTGCGCGAAATGACAGTTGGGTGTGTGATCATCGCTCTCCACTTCCTGTAAAGTGATGTATCGATGTTCCCTTATTCCCTATGCCGTGCGCAGTGCCCTTCGAACTGAACATGTTCGCTCCCTTTGGATTAGACTCTAATTTAAGATGGCGGAAAACCCTGTGAAGTCCACTTCGCAGTCCACAACGCATCTCTAGAGCGACGTTGTTGATTGTTTGAGCATGTGACTGCGCGTTTCTCCTTGTTTTCTATTGTTATGCGCAGCATATTTCCCGTACGCACAAACACAGCCACAGACAATGAATTGTTTGTTCGGTTATCGAAGAAGAGCATGATGTATTTTGTATAAAGTTTTTTTTTAATTTTTATTTTTTTATTAACTGCTTTGAGGATTGGAAATGCACAATTCATGCATACAAATCTGTATATATTAATAAATGAAGATGATAAAAATAGACCAATGCAAAAAACGAAATTCATGCCTGCATTTATTAAGACAAACCTGGTAAAAACGAATGCAGTCTATACACTGACTTGGCTGCTCTGTGAAATGTAATACAACAGTGCCACCTACTGTCTAAATGCATTAACATTAAAAGGTGAAACTCTTGCATAGACATAGGTAAATGGGTTTGTCTATTAGCCTGAAATTAAAAAAAAATAAAAAAAATTCAGATCTTGTGCTTCCTCACATTGGAGTCCCGAGTTCATGTATAAAGTTTGGTTTCGATACGTGACAGAGTTCCTGAGATATGGACGACTTCCTGTTTGGCGACTACGCCGCTGATTTCGTTTGGCTGTGACGGGCAAACGCTTCCGAAAATCAAAAATCCTTCTAGTAACTTTTGTGAGGCTTGGTCCAAGGATCATGTACGTCCAGTTTCGTGAAGTTCGGACCAAATTTGTGACCTGTGAAACTTTAGTTTAGCTTTCTATTCAATCCAATATTGCGGACAAACGACATGGACTCATGATGTCATCTTCACAAGCAACTTACACCGGTACTGACCGGACGTTTTAAAGTTGGAACGGTGTCTCTGTCTCAAAGGGCCTAGGCGCAGGAGCTGACCAAATAGCTGGGGGGGGGGGGGTTGCCAAATTATGTAAAATTTTGGATTTTAAAAAAAAAAAAATTATCTTGTACATCCTCACATTGGAGTCTTGAGTTAATGTACAAAGTTTGGTTTCGATACGTGATAGAGTTCCTAAAATATGAACTACTTCCTGTTTTGGCAACTACGCCGCAGATTTCGTTTGGCTGTGACGGGCAAACGCTTCCGAAAATCAAAAATCCTTCTAGTAACTTTTGTGAGGCTTGGTCCAAGGATCATGTACGTCTAGTTTCGTGAAGTTCGGACTAAATTTGTGACCTGTGAAACTTTAGTTTCGCTTTCTGTTCAATCCACTGTGGCGGACAAACGACATGGACTCGTGATGTCATCTTCGCGAGCAACTTAATCCGGTACTGACCGTACGTTTTAAAGTTGGAACGGTGTCTCTGTCTCAAAGGGCCTAGGTGCAGGAGCTGGCCAAAATTTTTCTCCCGGGAATAATAATAATAAGAAGAATAATAAGAAAACTTAAGAAGAACTATAAGTGTGCTGCTTTCAGCAAGCACACTTAATAACTAGAAAAATGCATTTCCGGAGGAACTGCAAAGTGTGCTTGCTCGGGTGCAGTGCACTAACGTTAGCAGGTAGTGGATAGATGCGAGATGCGAGAAAAAATGCGAGAATGCGAGAAAAAAGATGTCAAACTGTCTTTTATTTTCAAATTTAATTCCTCAGTCAGCGCTGGACCGGCAGTTTCTGTCTTCCGCTGAGCCCTGGCCGTAGACAGATCATATGTTTTACCCTGTCAATGCAGTGGTCTGCGTTGCGCTGATCTTATTCACACTATCGAGTGTAGGTGCAGCATTCTAACATTGAGTCCAAATTATGTCATTTTAATCACGAAATTGAAACATTAAAAAACAATTTGCTCTTTATGGTGTGCGAGTGATAGAGCGCGGCAGCAACGAACCATCAGCTTGCAGCGTAACAACATTGAATGCTCGGCCGAACAGCTGATCATAGCTGTACAGGGCGCCTTATTATTTTTCATCTCCATAAATATATCTAGTAGTAAAGCTAATGCAAGGGCTAGAAATCTAGTAATCTTTTGCTGATACTTCCTTAGCTGTGTCTGAAACCGCTCACTCGTTCACTAATCCCTACATAGTGAATGGCAGTTGAGTGCACTACATCAGCAAAGAATTTGGACGCTGACATAATTGTCACGCGCCAGAGAGCTCGGACAATTTGTCATAAACATTACCTACCCATCTTTAATATTTCCTTTTTTTGGCTGTATGAATTGTAACAATTGTATGTATGTATTTTTCACGTTTATTGCGTTATTTGATTAAAAAAATATAATAAAAACACTTGCTTGTCATATTTATTTACTTTTTACATTTATATGTGAAAATAAAAGAGAACAAAACACTACACAACACATTTGATTTTTCAAATATGGATATAAATGGTATATATAAATAAATAACCAGGCGTCTGGTCTTATAAATGATTGTTTTCTAACTCGCGTGCACCGTTGCCATGGTGACATTTTTGTTTATTTTTCATTCGCGCTCTATCGCCTTATCGTGTTGGATTGTGGGAAATAGTGTCTCAGCAAGTGTACATCGTATGTACACTCGAATTCAGAGAGGATTGTGGATAAAAGTAGTGAAAAATGTAGGGAATGATGTTGTTCACTCAGAATTCGGACACCTCTACAAAATGGCCGACACCCTAAATAGTGCACTATATAGTGGATAGGGAGCGATTTCAGACACAGCTCTTGTCATCATGGAGAGTGCAGTTCATGGTTGCATAGCAACGACAGACGCCACAGGAGAACAAGCCCTTGTGGAAAGGAGACAGCGGCGCGCTCGCGCTTTCCACTTGTTTTTACACATCTAATGTGCGTTCCATTCGACAGGGTCCATATGCAGTGTTCACTGCTCCCCTACTCCCTGAGCACAGTATATCAGTTGAAGTGGACTTCACTGACAATAACCGCTCATTTGAAACGCCCAGCAAATGTCATCAAAGAAAGTCAACGACAGAGTCGCGCAGATTATGATATAACATATATATAGGACTACATTCATATTTTAATTTTTATTATTATATTATATATTTACAATTATATTGCACTATTTTACAACTACCTAAAATAAAATCACTTTACTTCACAAACTAGCTAAGCTGGCTGCATTCACTGAGGTAAATTATAATCATCAAAAATAGTATATGTAATATTCACAACAATAACCGTTAAAAATACTGTCATTTGTATAACAATGGCGAAATGTATGAATACTTACACACATACGTAAACTCCTCCATCGTTAGTTATGACCGTTCTGACTGGTAATGACGTGGTGCGCGAAATGACAGTTGGGTGTGTGATCATCGCTCTCCACTTCCTGTAAAGTGATGTATCGATGTTCCCTTATTCCCTATGCCGTGCGCAGTGCCCTTCGAACTGAACATGTTCGCTCCCTTCGGATTAGACTCTAATTTAAGATGGCGGAAAACCCTGTGAAGTCCACTTCGCAGTCCACAACGCATCTCTAGAGCGACGTTGTTGATTGTTTGAGCATGTGACTGCGCGTTTCTCCTTGTTTTCTATTGTTATGCGCAGCATATTTCCCGTACGCACAAACACAGCCACAGACAATGAATTGTTTGTTCGGTTATCGAAAAAGAGCATGATGCATTTTGTATAAAGTTTTTTTAATTTTTATTTTTTTTATCAACTGCTTTGAGGATTGGAAATGCACAATTCATGCATACAAATCGTACTCGGTTACTAACGTAACCTCGGTTCTCTCTAGAAGAGGGAACGAGTACTGCGTTTGAAAAACGCTGCGGGAAAAGGTCTCTTTTCACGAAATACTGAAGCAAAATTATCCTTAATTTTCATAAATGTAAAACGCATTGCAGCAGTGCACAGCTATGGCGAGACGGCTCGCTCGCTCATAGGCTGTTCTGCGGCAACTGCATTAGCCTATCGAGCGAGGGCTGATGCAACATCAGGCCAATGAGAGCGCTTCGCGCGCTCCTCGCCACATCCCGCCGAAACGGGTGTGGCAGTCCCCTATAAAAGGAGCTCGAGTAGGCTGATTCAACTGGTTTTCATCGCCGAAGCGAACCAGAGCGAACCGTACGCACGGCAGGGAACGCAGTACTCGTTCCCTCTTCTAGAGAGAACCGAGGTTACGTTAGTAACCGAGTACGTTCTCTTACGAGAGTTCTCTCGTACTGCGTTTGAAAAACGCTGCGGGAACCACTTGTAAGACGCCGTGCGTGCTGGGATAAGACACCGATCACTGGAAGCCAGTCCAGATATACAGTGCATAATCACCAGGTAGACTCAGAGAGTCTGGAGATAAAAAGGGGGGGGGACATCCGCCCTTAAAGGTTGCGTCCTCAGACGCGATATAACGTCACATAGGCAGGGGAAGGCCTGGCTAATGTGGGAATGTGGGTCTTACACAATTCTGCCCAGAATTTTCCGGGGCGCTGTGCGCCTGCGAAATCAGTGTCCGGGCTAGACAGCTGACTCGACTATACCGAAAGCAGCTTTGCCTGCAAGGCGGGAACCTCTAGGTTGTAAAACCTTATGAATGTAGACGGTGAGGCCCAGCCTGCCGCCATACATATTTCCTGTAAGGAAATCCCGCTAGACCAGGCCCACGATGAGGCGACGCCCCTCGTGGAGTGCGCTCTCACGCCCAAGGGGCACTGAAGGCCCTTGGTGGTGTAAGCCAGCGCTATGGCGTCAACTACCCATCTGGATAGACTCTGTTTCGAAACAGCTGCTCCCTTGGAACGACCGCTGAACGAGACAAAGAGCTGCTCAGTCTGTCTGAAGACAGCAGAGCGGGACACATAAGCTCTTAAAGCCCTAACGGGGCAAAGACAGCTCGAGTCCCCTTCCTCACTCGGTAGGGCGGACAGGGAGATAACCTGAGCCCTAAACGGTGTGTTGAGGGATTTTGGCACGTAACCGTGTCTAGGTTTGAGTATGACCTTGGAGTCATTAGGCCCAAACTCTAAGCACGCTGGGCTCACAGAGAGCGCGTGCAGATCGCCTATGCGCTTCACTGAAGCTAGGGCCAGCAAAAACACTGTTTTGAACGACAGATGTTTGAGGCTGACAGTTTGAATAGGCTCAAAAGGGGCACCTTTCATGGCCGCCAAGACCGTAGAAAGGTCCCACATCGGGACTGAAGGAGGTCTGGGGGGATTCAGCCTCCTAGCTCCTCTGAGGAAGCGGATGACTAAATCGTTCCTTCCTAGTGACTGGCTTAGCGTTGCTGTCGAGAACGCTGCGATAGCCGCCACATAGACTTTGAGCGTGGAGGGGGACCTGCCCTTATCCAACAGCTCTTGTAGGAAGGAGAGAACCTCCGTCACCTCACAATCGAGGGGTGACAGGCCCCGAGCAGCACACCAGCTGGAGAAAACCGACCACTTCGAGGCATAAAGCCGCCTGGTCGACGGTGCTCTAGCCTGAGTGATGGTATTCAGCACTCCCTCCGTGAGGTCAACGGATACCCGTTGAGCGCCCACGCATGAAGGGACCACAACTCCGGATGTGGGTGCCAAATCGAGCCCTTGGCCTGCGAGAGGAGATCTCTCCTCAAAGGTATCGGCCACGGGGCGGAGTCTGCTAACTGCATCAGGGCTGGAAACCAGGCTTGGCTGGCCCAGAACGGTGCTACAAGCAGTACTGGGCATTTCACTTCCCTGACTCGCTCTAATACCTGAGGCAGGAGGGAGACTGGGGGAAACGCGTATAGCGGGCAGTGCGGCCACATGTGAGACAGCGCGCTGTCGTTCTTTGAAAAGAACACGGGGCAATGAGCGTTTTCTGGGGACGCGAATAGGTCCACCTCCGCCCTGCCGAATCTCTGCCACAGCAGCTGGACTGTTTGTGGGTGTAGAGACCATTCGCCCGTGGGAACGTTGTTCCTGGACAGTCTGTCTGGACCCAGGTTGTGGACCCCAGGCACATGCACTGCTCTCAGCGAGCGCAAGTTGCGCTGAGCCCATGTCAGGAGGCGCTTGGCCAGCCTGTACAGAATATTGGATCTGAGACCGCCCTGGCGATTTATGTAGGACACCACGGCCGTGTTGTCCGAGCGGACTACGACGTGCTGGTCCTTGATTTGGGGACAAAAGCGCGTCAGCACGTTGTGAACTGCTAGCATTTCTAAGCAGTTGATGTGATGGAGCTTCTCTCGTTCTGACCACTGGCCAAAGAACGGTCTGCCCTCGAGCAGCGCTCCCCATCCCGAGGTGGATGCGTCCGTAGACACCACTTTCACCCTCGAGGGAGTCCCCAGGCTTACACCCGAACGGTACCAATCGCTCGCCGCCCAAGGTCTCAGGGCTGCCACGCAGTCCTGATCGACTCTGAGGCGTAATCGGCCAAGTGCCCACGCTCTGAGAGGCACTCGCGCTTTTAGCCAGAACTGCAGAGGGCGCATGCGAAGCAAGCCCAACTGGAGAACCGATGCTGCTGAGGCCATAAGACCCAGCAGCCTCTGAAACTTTTTGAGCGTGGTAGTCGCACCACAGCGAAAGGCTCTCGCTGTGTGCTGAATGTGCAGCGCGCGCTGTGTTGACAGCCGCGCCGTCATGGACTGCGAGTCCAGAACGACACCCAGAAACGAGATAGTTTGACTGGGGTTCAGGGAGCTCTTTGTCCAATTGATCATAATACCAAGATTCTCGAGGTGATCGAGTAACATGGTTCTGTGCTCCACGAGCTGTGATCGCGATTGAGCTATGATCAGCCAGTCGTCCAAATAGTTCAGCACTCGCATGCCTCTGAGTCTGAGGGGGGCGAGCGCTGCGTCCATGCATTTCGTAAACGTACGAGGTGCCAGGGACAAGCCGAAAGGCAGGACTGTGTACTGGTATGCCCGACCCTCGAAGGCGAATCTCAAGAATCGCCTGTGACGTGACGCTATCTGTATCTGGAAATACGCGTCCTTCAGATCTATCGACATAAACCAGTCTTCTCGGCGAATATGCGCGAGGATTTTTCTGGTCGTGAGCATTTTGAAACTGCGTTTCACTAAAGCTCTGTTTAGTCGTCTTAGATCCAGAATGGGTCTGATACCTCCGTCCTTTTTCGGGACTAGAAAGTATCTGCTGTATAGCCCCCTTTCGCTTTGAGCTGGGGGTACAAGCTGTATCGCCCCTTTGCTCAACAGTTTTGATATTTCGGCACGAAGCAGGTGTGCTGCTTCTGAATTCACCGTGGTTTCGACGCGCGCTGTGAAGCGGGGGGGGCGTCGGCAAAACTGTAGCGAGAAGCCTCTCTTTATAATGTCTAGCACCCAGTCTGAAACCCCTGGAAGCGCGGCCCACGCATCTGCATGGCCGGCTAGGGGCTGAATGCGAAGCTCGCTCTGTCCGCAGTGCGGCAGTGGTGCTTCGGGGTGCGATAACATAGGCGTTACGCCTGTGACATATGAGGCGGGGAGCGCGCTTAACACAGCGGGCATAGCTCTCATCCTCGACCGCGTTACAGTGCTTAACTGAGCGAGGGAGGTCTGAGAAGGTCGCATGGGACTCATGTAGCCTGCAGGTGGACGTGGGCGGGGACCGGGCACGTTCACTGCTTTGGTCGCGCTGTCTGTGTGAGCAGCGCGGGCGCGCACAGATCCCGCTTTTACGGGGAGACTGTGATCTGCCAGACATAGTGTTTGTGGGCACTGGGAAGTGGGCACTTTGACTATGTTTAGAGCGCGATCGACCTGAGTCGATCTTATGAGCGCGGGCCCCGTGTGCGGGGCTGTGCTTTTGTGTAGGGATGGGCACAAAGGAGTGGGCATCAGCACTACGTTTATAGCACCATCGGCCGTGGCCGGGACACCAGAAAATACACTCTTTTCGGGATTTATCTGGGTAGCCGTAAAAACGGCTTTTGTGTGCAGGCAAGCGGGCAGCTGTGCGGGCTTGTGTACTGCAGAAAACACTGAAGCAGTCGCAAATCTTGGGACTAAGACAGCGGTGCGCTTTGGTGAGGGCCCGGCCGCAACGGGGCTTACACACCTGCGCTTTCCTAGGCATGCTATGACTTCTTTGGGGCTTCCGGCTTCAACGTGATCCTCGGCCGCGGCCCGCGGTGTGTGGGGCGGCGGCTGGTAGAGCGAGAGCGGGGCTGAGAGCTGCGCTGCTGTCGCTGTGAAGAGGATGCAGAAGGCGGGGGCTGAGGCTGAGAGCTCCGTGAGGCCGGTTTTTCACGGGCCGCTGTAGAGCTGGAGCGCTTCGGCAGGAAGTGCTTAAAAGCCTGAGACGCTTTCTGGGCTTCGGAAAATCTCTCCACGAACTCGGAGAGAGAAGATCCGAAGAGGCCAGCGGGGGAAAGCGGGGCGTCGAGGAACGCGTTGCGCTCTGAGTCACCCATTTCCGTGAGCGTCAGCCAGAGATGCCTTTCTGCTACGGTAGCGGAAGCCATACACCGTCCCACGGCCTGTGCTGCAGCCTTTGTAGCGCGGAGGGAGAGATCCGACGCGCTTCTCAGGTCTTCTCAGATGCAGACATCCTCAGGTCCTATCTCGTCCAGTCGACGGAGGAGATCGCCCTGAAAGATCTGTAGCGTGGCCATGGTGTGTAGAGCCGATGCAGCCTGCCCAGCGGCGGAGAAGATCCGCGTGAGCAGCGTCGACGTTGTTCGACAGGCTTTGGATGGCAACACCGGTTTAGTCCGCCGTCCAGCAGAGGGCGGACAAAGGTGGGTCGCTATCGCCTGTTCCACCGGCGGAAGGGAGAGGTAGCCTCGGTCCTGAGCACCATCCACGGAAGCGAAAGCTGGTGAAACCGAGGATCGTGTCCGTGTGGAAAACGGAGCGTTCCAGGCCTTAGCCACTTCTTCGTGAAGCTCAGGAAGAAAGGGTGCGGGCTTAGACTCCGGAGAAGTACGCTCGCCAGGGAGGAAGCTACCATCCAGCCGGGTGCGAGAGGGGAGCTTCGGTGCAGACCACTCGAGGCCGAGGCTCGCCGCGGCCAGCGCGAGTACCCGCATGAGCTCCCTCTCGATGCTAGCTCTAGCCGAGGGCTTACAAGCAGGAGGCGTGAGATCCGCAGAGCTCGCCCAATCCTCACTGCCCGATGCTAGCAGAGAGCAGGAATCTTTATCCACCGACTCAGCTTCAGAAGCGGCTCCCTCGGATGAAGCGGCGGCAGACTGCGGTCGCTGTGTACTGGGAAGTGCTTCGGGGGAAGCTGGCGAAGCAGGCGGGCGAACCGGCGAGCTTTGTCGGGACGGAACTGGTTCCGGGGCCCGTTGCGAGCGGCGCTTTTTACGGCGCGGCATCGCGGCAGGGCGTGCAGGCTCGGAGAAGTGCGCGAGGCGAGTCCTCAGAGTCACCATCGGCAGAAGCTCGCAGTGAGGGCAGCCGCCGTCAGCGAGCGCGAGCGCTGCGTGATCCTCACCCAGACAGGAGACGCAGATGACATGGCGGTCTCCCTCGGTGAGTGGGGCTCGGCACGAACCACAGGATGGCATCTTAAAAAAGACGCGGCTCTTTTAGAGGGTGAGTGTTCGGAGAACACAACACACACACACACAAACAGAGCAGAAAAGGATATGTAGCGCCGGAAAGCGCAGCAGGTACGGCTTGTAGAAGGCGGCGAAGGCCAGCAGCTTCAAGGGCTCGTCCCGCTGAGATGCTTGTTCTCGACGGCGTTAGCTTCTTCGTGATCCAGCGATGCGTGCGCTTCGCTGAAGAGATGAAAATCAGTTGAATCAGCCTACTCGAGCTCCTTTTATAGGGGACTGCCACACCCGTTTCGGCGGGATGTGGCGAGGAGCGCGCGAAGCGCTCTCATTGGCCTGATGTTGCATCAGCCCTCGCTCGATAGGCTAATGCAGTTGCCGCAGAACAGCCTATGAGCGAGCGAGCCGTCTCGCCATAGCTGTGCACTGCTGCAATGCGTTTTACATTTATGAAAATTAAGGATAATTTTGCTTCAGTATTTCGTGAAAAGCAGCGTTTTTCCCGCAGCGTTTTTCAAACGCAGTACGAGAGAACTCTCGTAAGAGAACTGTATATATTAATAAATGAAGATGATAAAAATAGACCAATGCAAAAAACGAAATTCATGCCTGCATTTATTAAGACAAACCTGGTAAAAACGAATGCAGTCTATACACTGACTTGGCTGCTCTGTGAAATGTAATACAACAGTGCCACCTACTGTCTAAATGCATTAACATTAAAAGGTGAAACTCTTGCATAGACATAGGTAAATGGGTTTGTCTATTAGCCTGAAATAAAAAAAAAAATTAAAAAAAATTCAGATCTTGTGCTTCCTCACATTGGAGTCCCGAGTTCATGTATAAAGTTTGGTTTCGATACGTGACAGAGTTCCTGAGATATGGACGACTTCCTGTTTGGCGACTACGCCGCTGATTTCGTTTGGCTGTGACGGGCAAACGCTTCCGAAAATCAAAAATCCTTCTAGTAACTTTTGTGAGGCTTGGTCCAAGGATCATGTACGTCCAGTTTCGTGAAGTTCGGACCAAATTTGTGACCTGTGAAACTTTAGTTTAGCTTTCTGTTCAATCCAATATTGCGGACAAACGGCATGGACTCATGATGTCATCTTCACGAGCAACTTACACCGGTACTGACCGGACGTTTTAAAGTTGGAACGGTGTCTCTGTCTCAAAGGGCCTAGGCGCAGGAGCTGACCAAATAGCTGGGGGGGGGGGGGGGGGGGTTGCCAAATTATGTAAAATTTTGTTTTTTTAAAAAAAAAAATTTATCTTGTACATCCTCACATTGGAGTCTTGAGTTAATGTACAAAGTTTGGTTTCGATACGAAGAGTTCCTGAAATATGAACTACTTCCTGTTTTGGCGACTACGCCGCAGATTTCGTTTGGCTGTGACGGGCAAACTCTTCCGAAAATCAAAAATCCTTCTAGTAACTTTTGTGAGGCTTGGTCCAAGGATCATGTACGTCTAGTTTCGTGAAGTTCGGACTAAATTTGTGACCTGTGAAACTTTAGTTTCGCTTTCTGTTCAATCCACTGTGGCGGACAAACGACATGGACTCGTGATGTCATCTTCGCGAGCAACTTAATCTGGTACTGAATAGTGAATGGCAGTTGAGTGCACTACATCAGCAAAGAATTCGGACGCTGACATAATTATCACGCGCCAGAGAGCTCAGACAATTTGTCATAAACATTACCTACCCATCTTTAATATTTCCTTTTTTTGGCTGTATGAATTGTATGTAACAATTGTATGTATGTATTTTTCACGTTTATTGCGTTATTTGAAAAAAAAAAAAAAGATAATAAAAACACTTGCTTTGTCATATTTATTTACTTTTTACATTTATATGTGAAAATAAAAGAGAACAAAACACTACACAACACATTTGATTTTTCAAATATAGATATAACGGTATATATAAATAAATAACCAGGCGTCTGGTCTTATAAATTATTGTTTTCTAACTCGCGTGCACCGTTGCCATGGTGACATTTTTGTTTATTTTTCATTCGTGCTCTATCGCCTTATCGTGTTGGATTGTGGGAAATAGTGTCTCAGCAAGTGTACATCGTATGCGTTTATATACTGTCTATGATCGTATGTACACTCGAATTCAGAGAGGATTATGGATAAAAGTAGTGAAGAATGTAGGGAATGATGTCGTTCACTCAGAATTCGGACACCACTACAAAATGGCCGACACCCTAAATAGTGCACTATATAGTGGATAGGGAGCGATTTCAGTCACAGCTCTTGTCATCATGGAGAGCGCAGTTAATGGTTGCATAGCACCGACAGACGCCACAGGAGAACAAGCGCTTGTGGAAAGGAGACAGCGGCGCGCTCGCGCTTTCCACTTGTTTTTACACATCTAATGTGCGTTCCATTCGACAGGGTCCATATGCAGTGTTCACTGCTCCCCTACTCCCTGAGCACAGTATATCAGTTGAAGTGGACTTCACTGACAATAACCGCTCATTTGAAACGCCCAGCAAATGTCATCAAAGAAAGTCAACGACGGAGTCGCGCAGATTATGATATAACAAATATATATAGGACTACATTCATATTTTAATTTTTATTATTATATTATATATTTACAATTATATTGCACTATTTTACAACTACCTAAAATAAAATCACTTTACTTCACAAACTAGCTAAGCTGGCTGCATTCACTGAGGTAAATTATAATCATCAAAAATAGTATATGTAATATTCACAACAATAACCGTTAAAAATACTGTCATTTGTATAACAATGGCGAAATGTATTACTTGCACACATACGTAAACTCCTCCATCGTTATGACCGTTCTGACTGGTGATGACGTGTGACAGTTGGGTGTGTGATCATCGCTCTCCACTTCCTGTGAAGTGATGTATCGATGTTCCCTTATTCCCTATTCCCTATGCCGTGCGCAGTGCCCTTCGAACTGAACATGTTCGCTCCCTTCGGATTAGACTCTAACTTAAGATGGCGGAAAACCCTGTGAAGTCCACTTCGCAGTCCACAACGCACCTCTAGAGCGACGTTGTTGATTGTTTGAGCATGTGACTGTGCATTTCTCCTTGTTTTCTATTGTTATGCGCAGCATATTTCCCGTACGCACAAACACAGCCACAGACAATGAATTGTTTGTTCGGTTATCGAAGAAGAGCATGATGTATTTTGTATAAAGTTTTTTTTTTAAATATTTTTATTTTTTATTAACTGCTTTGAGGATTGGAAATGCACAATTCATGCATACAAATCTGTATATATTAATAAATGAAGATGATTAAAATAGACCAATGCAAAAAACGAAATTCATGCCTGCATTTATTAAGACAAACCTGGTAAAAACGAATGCAGTCTATAAACTGACTTGGCTGCTCTGTGAAATGTAATACAACAGTGCCACCTACTGTCTAAATGCATTAACATTAAAAGGTGAAACTCTTGCATAGACATAGGTAAATGTGTTTGTCTATTAGCCTGAAATAAAAATAAAAATAAAAAATTCAGATCTTGTGCTTCCTCACATTGGAGTCCCGAGTTCATGTATAAAGTTTGGTTTCGATACGTGACAGAGTTCCTGAGATATGGACGACTTCCTGTTTGGCGACTACGCAGCTGATTTCGTTTGGCTGTGACGGGCAAACGCTTCCGAAAATCAAAAATCCTTCTAGTAACTTTTGTGAGGCTTGGTCCAAGGATCATGTACGTCCAGTTTCGTGAAGTTCGGACCAAATTTGTGACCTGTGAAACTTTAGTTTAGCTTTCTGTTCAATCCAGTGTGGCGGACAAACGACATGGACTCGTGATGTCATCTTCGCGAGCAACTTACACCGGTACTGACCGGACGTTTTAAAGTTGGAACGGTGTCTCTGTCTCAAAGGGCCTAGGCGTAGGAGCTGACCAAATAGCTGGGGGGGGGGGGGTTTGCCAAATTATGTAAAATTTTTAATTTTTTTAAAAAAAAATTTATCTTCTACATCCTCACATTGGAGTCTTGAGTTAATGTACAAAGTTTGGTTTCGATACGTGACAGCGTTCCTGAAATATGAACTACTTCCTGTTTTGGCGACTACGCTGCCGATTTCGTTTGGCTGTGACGGGCAAACGCTTCCAAAAATCAAAAATCCTTCTAGTAACTTTTGTGAGGCTTGGTCCAAGGATCATGCACGTCCAGTTTCGTGAAGTTCGGACTAAATTTGTGACCTGTGAAAATTTAGTTTCGCTTTCTGTTCAATCCAGTGTGGCGGACAAACGACATGGACTCGTGATGTCATCTTCGCGAGCAACTTAATCCGGTACTGACCGTACGTTTTAAAGTTGGAACGGTGTCTCTGTCTCAAAGGGCCTAGGCGCAGGAGCTGGCCAAAATTTTTCTCCCGGGAATAATAATAATAATAAGAATAATAAGAAAACTTAAGAAGAACTATAAGTGTGCTGCTTTCAGCAAGCGCACTTAATAAGAATAATAAGAAAACTTAAGAAGAACTATAAGTGTGCTGCTTTCAGCAAGCACACTTAATAATAATAATAATAATAAGAAAACTTAAGAAGAACAGTAAGTGTGCTGCTTTCAGCAAGCACACTTAATAATAATAAGAAAACTTAAGAAGAACAGTAAGTGTGCTGCTTTCAGCAAGCACACTTAATAATAATAATAATAAGAAAACTTAAAGGTCCTATTCCATGGATTATTTTTATTATTTTATCATGTTTCCAGGGG
>CM040834.1:10602973-10790473 GCA_022828995.1 Vimba vimba | reverse complement strand
TATGGTGCGTTCAAGTCATCTTGTATAGATCGTATTTACGCAGTTGAACGCAATTAAACGCCACCACAATGTCGTAAATACTTAATAATTAAATTCATGGTCCGAGGAGAATGAGTGGAGAGTTGAAGTGTCCTGGTGAGTTGCTATCATTTAGCAATGCAACAATGAGCACTGGAGCTAGTCTACGAGCAGCAGTGCACAATAACGACACATTTTTTTATTTTTTTACTGTCATTGAATAGCACCGAGTGAAAAATCAACGTTTTCTTTATATCTAGTGGCAGTGATCATGACGTTAGTTCAGATAAGTACCGGTAACCTTTGTCATAGTGTAGTACTGGTAAACTTTGTCTTTGTCATCTAGAAATAGAAGGTATCATGCTAGCTATATGGGCGTTTCTAAGCGTTTATCTTCCTCCGGTGAAAATGTTGTTGCAAACGTAGTGTCACGGTTGATAATTCATCGTTTCCTCTGTGTCTCGTGTAACTGTTTGTTTACATGTCTGTGAGTTTGCGTGAGTGGGCGTTGTCCCGCTCGCGTGTTTGTTCAGTGCTCCAGCTATCTGCAATCATCTCATTCCCCACCTCAGCTGTTTCCCATTACCATTCTCTACATATACTCACTCATCTCTCCATTCCAGTGTCCATCCGTTGTTTGCAGTCCTTCACGTGTGTTCGTGTCGTCTTCCGGGTTGTCGTCGTCTTCAGTGGATGTTCCTGTTGTTTCACCGCACCCGAGCATCGATCACCGAGCACCGAGCACAGAGCACCAGACCATCGAAGTCCCTGTGTGACCGAGCCTGAGCGTCTTCCCCTGAGAGTACCCGTCAGTATAGTGGAAAGAGAAGCGATTTCGCGAGCGCACCCGGAGAAGGAACTTCCTCATTGACTTTGAGTGATATTCATGTTTTGAGTGTTGAGTCCTAATAAACACTTGTTCACCTGCTATTGCTTCCAGTGATTTATCATGACAGAACGGATGGACCAAGAAACGGGAGCAGCGGGTGATTCATCTGCTTCATTGGAGGAATTCATTCGCGTGTGCATCGGCCGGATGGATGCACAGGATCGCAACCAGGGGGAGACAGGACGTGCTATTCAGGCTCTTGTCACACAGGTGTCCGAGCTCACCCAGCGATTCCATCAGCTGCAACCTCCCACTGCGCCAGCACCTCCGGAAGCACTTGCAGTTCCTCCTACACCAGCCGTGCCTCTCTCCCAGTCTGAGCCCAGATTGCCCACTCCTGAGCTGTACTCTGGTGAGCCTAACTATTGTCGTCCGTTTCTAACACGTTGCAGTATGCATTTCTCATTACAGCCCAGAACTTTTGAGAGGGAGGAGGCAAAGGTGGCATTCGTGCTCACGCTGCTGACTGGGAGAGCGGCGCTTTGGGGAACTGCAGTGTGGGAGAACCAAGACCAGTGCTGCTCCTCGTTCCAGGCACTCGCGGCGGAGATGAGACGCGTCTTTGATCGGGCCGTCGCGGGGAAGGAGGCTGCCAGGGTCTTGGCGGATCTACGCCAAGGAGATCGTTCCGCGTCTGATTATTCCATCGAGTTTAAGACCCTGGCGGCCGAGTGTCGCTGGAACGAGGAGGCGCAGTGGGATCATTTCCTGCATGGGCTGGCCGAACGCGTCCAGAGAGAGATCTACGCCCTGGACCTCCCATCTTCTCTTAATGAGCTCATCGACCTGGCCTTGAGGGTGGACGCCCGACTGTCTCGGATTGGTCAGAGGACGTCACCCAACCCGGTTCGCGGCGGGATGGAGAACCAGCGGTCCAGCGGCCTGGATGCGTTCGGTCCCCACGATCCCGAGCCCATGCAGGTGGGGCGAGCTCGGCTTTCCCGGGAGGAGAGAGAAAGGCGGAGATCCCAGGGCCTTTGTCTATACTGTGGTGGCACCGGACATTTTGCTCATGGTTGTCCGGTAAAAGGCCCAGCCCGATAGTAAGTATGAGGCTACTATCGGGTGGGATCTCCGCAGGAAAGACCTCATCCACTTCCACCATCCTCCCGGTAAGACTGAGATGGTCTACTTACGATCACCACTGCAGTGCACTCATAGACTCTGGAGCCGAAGGTAACTTCATGGATCACCTGTTTGCACTACAGTTACAGATTCCCTTCCGAACACTTCCCCAGGAAATCACAGTCAATGCACTTAACGGACAAACTCTACCTACCATCTCTCAAGCAACCGAAAGACTTACCCTCATCACATCAGGAAATCACGCCGAAACTATTTCATTTTACATTACGGACTCACAACTCACACCCATAGTTTTAGGACACCCCTGGCTTAGTTTGCACAACCCACGTATCGATTGGAAAAGGAGAACCATCTCAGCTTGGAGCACTGAGTGTCATAGTTCGTGTCTAGTGTCTGCTTGTTCTGTTGTTTCTGTCCCTGTGTTTCAGGAGGAAGCAGTGGACTTCTCAAACGTGCCCGAGGAGTACCGGGACCTGAGTGAAGTGTTCAGTAAGTCAAGGGCTGCTTCTCTCCCTCCGCATCGTCCCTATGACTGTGCAATAGATTTACTGCCAGGTAAGTCTCCGCCTAAGGGCAAGATCTATTCACTCTCTGTTCCGGAGAGGGAGGCTATGGAGAAATATATTTCTGATTCTCTGGCAACCGGGTTCATCCGTCCTTCCTCTTCTCCAGCGGGGGCGGGGTTCTTTTTTGTGGGGAAGAAAGACGGATCTCTGCGACCTTGCATTGATTACCGAGGGTTGAATAACATCACGGTAAAGAATACTTATCCTTTGCCGTTGATGTCTTCAGCCTTCGAGAGGTTGCAGGGAGCCTCACTCTTCACAAAACTGGACTTGCGTAATGCTTATCATTTGGTCTGCATCAGGAAGGGGGATGAATGGAAGACTGCTTTTAACACCCCTAGGGGGCATTTTGAATATTTGGTTATGCCATTTGGGCTTTCCAATAGTCCCGCAGTCTTCCAGGCACTAGTCAATGATCTGTTGCGAGACATGATCGATCAATTCATATATGTTTACCTGGATGACATATTGATTTTTTCTTCGTCTCTCCAGGAACATGTGCAACATGTACGACTAGTGCTTCAAAGGTTGTTAGAGAATGGGCTTTTTGTCAAGGCGGAGACATGCGTTTTTCATGCACAGTCGGTTCCTTTTCTGGGACACATCGTGTCGGCTGAAGGTATGCTTATAGATCCTGACAAGGTTAAGGCTGTGGTAGAGTGGCCAATCCCAGATTCCCGCAAGGCCCTGCAGCGGTTTTTGGGATTCGACAACTTCTATCGGCGTTTTATTCGCAATTTCAGCCAACTAGCCGCACCTCTGACTGCCTTGACCTCTCCCAAAACTGCGTTCAGGTGGTCAGACGCAGCTGAGGCTGCGTTTGCCAAACTCAAGAGCCGCTTTGTTTCAGCTCCAATCTTAATTGCCCCTGATGCTTCACGTCAGTTTGTGGTAGAGGTCGATGCGTCAGAGGTGGGGGTAGGTGCAGTTCTTTCACAACGCTCTCCTTCAGACGACAGAATGCATCCCTGCGCGTTTTTGTCACATCGATTATCTCCTGCTGAACGAAACTATGACATTGGTAACCGTGAGTTGTTGGCAGTCAAGCTAGCATTGGAGGAATGGCGTCACTGGTTGGAGGGTTCAGGGGTACCCTTTATAGTCTGGACTGACCACAAGAATTTGGAGTACATTAGAACCGCCAAAAGATTGAACTCCAGGCAGGCTCGGTGGGCACTTTTTTTCGGCCGTTTCGATTTTACTCTTTCCTATCGTCTGGGTTCCAAGAACATCAAACCCGATTCTTTGTCGCGTATTTTTGATCGTCCCGAACACGAATCTACTCCCGAGCGCATTTTTCCTGAGACCCTAATTATCTCTTCGCTCACTTGGGAGGTCGAATCGAAGGTCAAGAAGGCCTTAGAAGGGGTAACGCCTCCGATCCGGTGTCCACCTAACCGTTTATTTGTGCCGGAGGGATTACGATCAGACGTTATCCAGTGGGGTCATTGTTCCAGTCTAGCTTGCCATCCAGGGGTGAGTCGTACCATATTTCTAGTTAAGCAGCGATTCTGGTGGCCTCTTATGGCTCGTGACGTTCACAATTTTGTTTTGGCTTGCTCTAGTTGTGCCACTGGTAAGTCGTCCAATCGACCCCCAGATGGGTTACTTCAACCGCTGTCGGTGCCTTCGAGACCTTGGTCCCACATCGCTCTAGATTTTATCACCGCCCTCCCACCCTCCCAGGGTAACACGGTAGTTTTGACCGTGGTGGACCGATTCTCGAAGGCAGCCCACTTTATTCCCTTGCCCAAATTACCTTCAGCCAAGGAGACAGCGGTGGCAGTCGTTGACCACGTCTTTCGGTTACATGGCCTCCCGACAGACGTGGTTTCTGACAGGGGATCCCAGTTTGTGTCCAGATTTTGGCGAGAGTTTTGTAGATTGCTGGGGGCGACGGTCAGTCTGTCCTCTGGGTTCCATCCCCAGAGCAATGGTCAAACTGAGAGAGCCAACCAAGATTTGGAAAGAACGTTACAATGTTTGGTCTCCAGGAATCCTTCCTCCTGGAGTCAACAACTTTCTACGGTGGAGTACGCCCACAATACGTTGCCAGTGTCATCCACGGGCCTATCTCCGTTTGAGTGTAGTGTAGGGTACCAACCACCTGTTTTTCCTAGTGCTGAATCCGAAGTCGCGGTCTCCTCCGCCCACGCCTTCATCCAGAGGTGTCACCGTACTTGGACGAGGGCCCGAGAGACACTCCTCCAAGTGCGGGAGCGCACCAAGGCCAAGGCCGATCGCCACCGGTCAAGACCTCCCGTATACGTCGTCGGTTCCAAAGTGTGGCTTTCTACCAAGAACATTCCTCTCCGTTCCGTGTCGAATAAACTAGCTCCTAAATTCATTGGCCCGTTTTCTGTCACCAAGATTGTTAGTCCGGTGGCAGTCCGCCTCAATCTTCCTCCGGCGTACAGGAGAATTCACCCCGTCTTCCACGTTTCTAAAGTCAAGCCTGTGTTTTTTTCACGTATTAATCCGCCAGTCCCGGTTCCCCCACCGCCGCGACTCGTAGACGGGGAACCATCCTATTCGGTCCGTCGCATCCTGGATTCTAGGCGGAGGGGACGCGGATTTCAGTACTTGGTGGATTGGGAAGGTTACGGTCCGGAGGAGAGGAGTTGGGTTCCTGCTCGTGACATCCTGGATCACTCCCTTATCGATGATTTCAATCGACAGGTAAGGAGGTCTGGGAATGCCGTGAGGCATTCCTAGGAGAGGGGGTACTGTCACGGTTGATAATTCATCGTTTCCTCTGTGTCTCGTGTAACTGTTTGTTTACATGTCTGTGAGTTTGCGTGAGTGGGCGTTGTCCCGCTCGCGTGTTTGTTCAGTGCTCCAGCTGTCTGCAATCATCTCATTCCCCACCTCAGCTGTTTCCCATTACCATTCTCTACATATACTCACTCATCTCTCCATTCCAGTGTCCATCCGTTGTTTGCAGTCCTTCACGTGTGTTCGTGTCGTCTTCCGGGTTGTCGTCGTCTTCAGTGGATGTTCCTGTTGTTTCACCGCACCCGAGCATCGATCACCGAGCACCGAGCACCAGACCATCGAAGTCCCAGTGTGACCGAGCCTGAGCGTCTTCCCCTGAGAGTACCCGTCAGTATAGTGGAAAGAGAAGCGATTTCGCGAGTGCACCCGGAGAAGGAACTTCCTCATTGACTTTGAGTGATATTCATGTTTTGAGTGTTGAGTCCTAATAAACACTTGTTCACCTGCTATTGCTTCCAGTGATTTATCATGACACGTAGCTGCCGCGTGTCTGTCGCTGTGTTTGGCAGGTGTTTGTGTGAGTGGTGCTTTACAGTCTATGGAGCGGTGCCATCCCATGGAAACTGCGTTAGAAAGCTTGTGCTGTAGGGAAGTGAGTGAGTGCGTTTTGGTCGCTGGTCGAGGAGCTCACCCCGCGACCAGATGTGACGTGCCTCACTCAGCATCCAGAGTTTTTACACCCAGCACCCAGCACAAACACAGTAGTTCACCATTGTCAATCTACCTATATATTTCTATATATTTATCTATCTAGCTGCTAACGTTATGCTATCTGGCTTTCTGCCTATCTCTCTCTATACTAGCCTATCTATATCTATCTATTTATCTATCTGTCTATCTATATATCTAGTCTATATATCTATCTATATCTATGTATTTATCTATAATCTGCGCTATCTGAATACACTCGTCTCTCTAGTCACTCTCAATGCTCTCAAGGCGGGCTTTGGTAAATTCTCTCCCCAACGTGACGTAATGCAATGCATTGTGGGGGAAAGGAGAATCGTTGCAAACCGCTGTAAGAGTACCTACTTTTTCGTATTATATTCCGCTTTGTGATACCCAACAACATAAAATACAATGGATAACAGTTTAAATGTTTATTACCAACAAGTAAATTGCACAAATTCGTTGAAAAATTAACCCTGCAACACGGCCTTTAAAGGTGCAGTCTGTAAGAGTGACAGCTAGTGGTCGAAATAGGTACTGCAGTCCAAATTCAAAATACTGGAGATTGTTGTTTCCCCCGCCCCCTCCTCCTCAGACGCTCACGTGGGTTGCCAGTTTGAGGACACACAGCAGGAACGAGCGCAACTGGCAATGAAATACCGAGGTTTTAGGTTGGGTAGAATATGCATCTCTGACCCAGTTTGTTTGCTGGCTGAAATATGCTGTGTTTCCTGCCAACTGGCATCCTGGGTGTTGGGTGAACTGGCAGTGGGCGAGATCAAACACACCAAAACAAAAACAGACATTCCAACACGGAACGCACATTTCAAAGTAAAATAAATGGCTTTAGAAGTGTTTTTCAGAGAAATGAGTATGTGAACTCATCATGTTTCCTAAATATCTGCAAACATATGGTATTTTTATGCTTAAGAAGAGTGAAAAAGTTACATACAGCACCTTTAACTGCTGTTTTTCTCAGTACTTTCATTTTTGTTGTGTTTATTTTGTCATTGAGAGAAAAGAATGCAGCACATTTTTACATATTCATCTAAGTATCTAGTATATTGGGGCCATAAAAAACAACAACTCTTACTGTGCAAAAAATCTCTGTATCATACAGCCTCTTGTGACTTATTCTACGCAATCTGAAGTTGTTTGGGTATCACCTCGATATGGACTGTTTAAGAGAACCTGTGCAGACAGCTTGTTTGATAACCTCTGAACCCACAAACCATTCCCTTTCTTCAGTCACCCCTCTTTGACTGCTACAGACCTGCTAACGAGAGAACACATGCCCTCTCAAAGCCACATCTGCTTGTCAAGAAATTACACATTGTCATGTATTTATTATTTGTGAATGATGTCTAAGCTGCTGGAGCTGAAGGTGCTAGTGTGTTTGTGCGTAAATGAGCACTCTTGGCTTCTTGAGTGTTGCACACACCCTTTTGAGGTTTGGATTAGTTAATCCATCATCACTCTCCAAGCTATATCAACAATGTTTTCTGAAGAAACTGGGTGGGGCAAAGCTTCAGCAGAAATATGATAGAGAATGAAAGAGAAAGCAAGGAATAGACATACTATTCATGATATACCATGATCGAGACAAACGTGACTACAATAAGATGGCCAAAAAAAGTAAGTAAATTGGTTTAAAAAGATGTGAATGCAAACAAAACTGAGGTTTCACAGACTCCCTTCAGATTGGACATTTTGGGGTCAGGTATGCCAGCGTAAGGTCAGAGCCCTCCATACACTACACTGTCCACCAGGACACTACGATCTGTGAAAAGAAACAAAATAGCCATAATAGACAGTACATGATGCAATACTCTGGAGCTTTAATTGAGTTCTTAGTTGTTTCATTTAAGTAGCTCAGATATTTATCCTCAAGTTCTCTAGAAAGAATATAAACAAACAACTATTAAACAATCGTTAAGAAACAGCATAGAGCTATATTAAAGTGGGTAGCATAGCTGATGAAATTATTCATCGCATTAATAGCAATTTTTGTTTTACATCCTTGAACTAAAATTTACAGTAAAAAACTGGCAGCTGTGGTTGCCAGTACTTTACTGTTGGTAAAATATGGTAGAAATATTTGTGTGTTATGTCTAAATTAGGCATTTAACTAAAGTTTATGGTAAAAAACTGGCAGCTGGTTTGCAAGTGATTTACCGTAAAAAACATGGTAGTAATATTTTAGGTTCTCTTACGAGAGGTTCTCTCGTATTGCGTAAGCTTGCTTACGCTGCGGGAAAAGTCTTCTTTTCTCGAGATACTGAAGCCAAAAATTATCCTTAATTTCATATTTTGTCAACGCAGTGCAGCTGCGGGCAGCTGAGCTAGAGCGGTATACTGCACGCTCATTGGCTGCCGCGCGGCAACTGCTTAAGCCTACCAGTGAGCCTGGCGTGACGTCACGCCCAATGAGGGCGCGTCACAGCCCGCCAGAATGGGCGGCGTCAGAGCGTATATAAGGAAGGCTCGTAGGCTATATTCTCTGATTTCTGTCTTTTCAGCGAAGCACTCGCATCGCTGAACTCTGAGAGGAAGCCGTCGCCGTTGTCCTGCAAGGAACAGCTAACGAGCCAGCTTAGGACAGCCTGAGGAAGCCGGACGAATCTTCGCCGCCTTCAGCCTGCCGTGCCAGCTCAGCTATCCGGCGATATCCTTTCATTGCAAAAGCTCTTTGTGTGTGTGTTTTGCTTCCGCAGCACTATCTAAAAGAGCAGAGGCGTTGTTGCAAATGCCTCGCACCACGTGCGGCTCATGCCGCTCTACGCTCAGCGACAGAGACCGCCATCTTATCTGCGCTCTCTGCCTGGGCCGGGACCACGCAGCCGTCGCGCTTTCCACGGGCGGCTGCACCTTCTGTGACCTTCACCTCCAGCGTCCAGACCAGCGCCTTTTCTACCGGAGCTTCACGAGGAGCTTGCTAAATCGTGGAACGCTCCAGTTTCTGCCAGACTCCGCTCTCCGGCCTCATCAGCTCTCTCCCGCGTGGACGGAGCCACGGAGAAAGGGTATGACCAGATCCCACCGGTCGAACAGGCGGTTGCAGCGCATCTTTGCCCCCCATCCGCGAGATGGCGCTCAAAGACTGCCCTCCCGTCTAAGGCCTGCAGGACTACTTCGGCGTTTGCCAGCCGCGCTTTCTCCGCCGCTGGGCAAGCCGCCTCAGCCCTGCACACAATGGCGGTCCTTCAAGTTCTCCAAGCCGACCTCCTCCGCCAGCTCGACGAGGGAGAACTGGATAAGTCTGCCTTGACCGACCTGCACAGTGCGACGGACCTCTCCCTTCGCACAACGAAGACAGCGGCCCAAGCTCTCTGGCTAACGCTAGCCGACATGGGGGAACAAGAGCGGTCCGTTTTTCTCAACGCCCCGCTCTCACCCACCGGTCTCTTCGGCCCTGCGGTGAGTGGCCTCGTGGACCGCTTCTCTGAAGTACAGAAGACGTCACAGGCCATGAACCTCTTTCTGCCCCGCCGCTCGAGCTCCGCTGCAGGCCGCTCTAACACTCAGCCTCCTGCACGCAGCTCCACGCAGCACCCGTCTCGACCTCCAGCTTCGCAGCAGCGCCAGCGCGGCCGACCCAGGTCCCGCTCCACCAGCCAGCACAGGCCGCCACCCCCGCGGGGTCCCCGGCCTAGAGTTTCGCTGAAACCCGAGCCTGCGAAGTCCTCCTAGCACTCGTCGAGAGGAAAAGACGGTTGAGTCCCGCCGCGGCCGGACCGCCGTCAAAGCTAACTTGTATCCCTCTGCCAGTCCCCTTGATAAAGGCTACTGCAGTAGTGTCCACCGCAGCCAACGAGCCAGTTTCTCAACTCTCTCGCCTGCACACAAACGCCGTTTTTACGGCGACCCAGATAAATCAAATAAAGAGTGTAAAATCTGGTCATTCGGCTCACGCCGTCAGTGTTATGAGTGTAGTAAACATGCCCACGTCCCAGTGTTCATTGCTACACACAAGCACAATCTCCCCTGTGTACCCCACAGAGTGCACTCACATAAAGCGCGCTACGGCCGCTCGAGTGTTAGTTGTAGGTCACGTGCCCACGCCCCAGTGCTCACACCTACACAGTGCTCGCTCTGTCTCACACATTCGGGGACCAGAGCACTCCGCCACCGGCTGTGTGTTAATAAAGAGCCCTGTGCCCGCTACACAGCACGCACACTCTCATGTAAACACTCACGAGCCCGCCCCGCTCCCGCGCCGCGAGCCGTCACACACAACGCTCTCTCACAGCGTCACTCAGCCGGCTGCCGCTATCAGCGAGCCCCCGTCTCCCCTCACTGCCACTGCGCGACTCGCGCACATACCGCCACAGGCTCCCTGTCCCGCGCTGTGCGGCGGGCGGGACCCGGAGGCGATTCGACCCCTAGCTATGAGTGCGAATGCATGGAAAGCTATTCCGGGAGTGTCGAAGTGGGTACTAAACACAGTGATAAAGGGCTATTCGCTTCAATTCGCTCGCCGCCCCCCGCGCTTTCGCGCCCGGGTCGAGACTCAAGTGAAGGCGGATGCAGCTCATCTGCTTCACGCAGAAATAGCGAATTTGCTGCACAAAGGGGCGATAGAACGAGTTCACCCTCCGGTTACCGAGGCAGGCTTATACAGCCGTTATTTCCTCGTACCCAAGAAGGGCGGAGCGCTCAGACCTATATTAGATCTGAGATATTTGAACAAAGCGCTCATGAAACGACCGTTCAAAATGCTCACGACCAGTCAAATCCTCGCGCAGATTCGCCCGGGGGACTGGTTCATCTCTCTCGATCTGAAAGACGCGTATTTTCAGATTCAGATTATACCCCGTCACAGGCCATTCTTGAGATTCGCCTTCGACGGTCAGGCATATCAGTACACCGTCCTGCCGTTCGGCCTGTCCCTGGCACCCCGTACATTTACGAAGTGCATGGATGCGGCTCTCGCACCCCTGAGATCGAAGGGAATGCGAATTCTGAACTATCTGGACGATTGGCTCATTATAGCGCACTCAACAGAGGAACTAGTTTCTCACAAGAAAGCGCTTCTCTGTCATTTGGAAAGCCTGGGTCTTTCCGTGAACTGGGACAAGAGCTCTCTAACCCCCAGCCAGTCTATCACTTTTCTGGGTATAGATCTGGATTCGGCGGCGATGATGGCCAGATTGTCAACGCAGCGTGCACGCTGTGTTCGACACCTCGCCGTTTCCATTCAAGTGGGAAAAGTTTTTCCCCTGAAAACCTTTCAGAGGCTTTTGGGCCATATGGCGTCAGCCGCAGCGGTCCTGCAGCTGGGTTTACTTCGAATGCGCCCGTTTCAATGCTGGCTAAAGTCGGAAGTGCCCCGCAAAGCATGGATTTCGGGCCGTGCACCAGTCAGAGTGACTCAGCGCTGTGTTTCAGCCCTGCAGCCCTGGCTGGCGGCCGAATGGTATCAGCGGGGAGTGACGATGGGGGTCATCGCACACCGCAAAGTGGTCTCGACAGACGCGTCCAACATGGGTTGGGGAGCGACTCACGAGGGGAGTCCGATTTGCGGCCCATGGTCGAATACGGAGAAAAGCCTTCACATAAACTGTCTAGAGATGCTGGCGGTCGAGAAAGCGCTGAAGCACTTTCTACCGCTTCTAAAGGGGGCACCATGTGCTAGTTCGCTCGGACAACATGTCAGTGGTGTCTTACGTGAACCGCCAGGGCGGAATCAGATCCAGAACCCTGCGTGCTCTCACAGAGCGCCTCCTATCCTGGGCTCAGGGCCCGCTGCGCTCCCTAAGGGCAGCTCATGTACCCGGTCGTCTGAACGACGGCCCGGACAGACTGTCCAGGGACAACGTTCCCCCAGGGGAATGGTCTCTACACCGCCAGACGGTCCAAACGCTTTGGCGTCGTTTCGGCGAAGCGGAGATCGACCTCTTCGCCACGAGCGAGAACGCTCAGTGCCAGAGGTTTTTCTCAAAACACGAGGACGCGCTGGCCCAGACCTGGCCCAGCGTTCCGCTGTATGCGTTCCCCCCGATCTCGATGCTGCCTCAAGTGCTAGCGAGGATCAGGGAGGCAGACTGCGCAGTGCTCCTCATAGCGCCGCGCTGGGAAAACCAACCGTGGTTCCCCGAGCTAATGAGACTGGCAGACACAGCCCCATGGCCGATTCCGGTGAGGAGAGATCTTCTCTCTCAAGCCCGAGGATCAATTCTGCATCCCCATCCAGAGCACTGGTCTCTGCATGCGTGGGAAATCAACGGATATTCGTTGATCTGCCAGAAGGGGTAATTAACACGATCACGCAGTCCAGAGCCCCCTCGACGAGGTGGCTCTATGCGTCTAAATGGTCGGTGTTTAGCAAATGGTGTGTGGAAAAGGGTTCTAATGCTCAGTCCTGTGGAGTCCCACTGGTATTAAACTTTCTCCAAGAGATGTTGGACGCGGGCAGGTCCCCCTCCACGCTCAAGGTTTACGTCGCGGCCATAGCAGCGTTCGCCGATTCGGCGCGCGGCCGCTCACTGGGCAGGAACGAACTCATTACCCGCTTTCTGCGCAGGGCCAGGAGGATGAACCCTCCTCGGCCCCCGTCAGTCCCTATTTGGGACCTGTCTCTGGTCCTAGAGTCCCTAAAAGTGCATCCCTTCGAGCCTTTGGACTCTGTGGAGTTGAAATACTTGACGCTTAAAACCGTTTTTCTGCTAGCTCTGGCTTCAGTCAAACGAGTGGGTGATTTGCATGCGCTGTCCGTCAGCGCGTCGTGCCTCGAGTTTGGACCTAACGACTCGTTAGCCATTCTCAAACCGAAGCACGGTTATGTCCCCAAAGTGTTAGGTACTCCCTTTAGGGCTCAAGTCATTACCCTATCGGCCCTGCCGTCATCCGGCAGTGAGGAGGGTGTTAACCGCCTTTGCCCGGTCAGGGCGTTAAGGTATTATGTCATGCGCTCTGCAGCCTTCAGGCTCTCAGAGCAGCTTTTCGTCTCGTTTGGAGGGCGCGCTAAGGGTCGCGCCGCCTCGAAACAGACGCTATCCAGATGGATAGTGGATGCTATTGCAGCAGCATATGCGTCAAAAGACCTGCAATGTCCATTGGGCATACGGGCTCATTCCACCAGAGGCATGGCCTCATCGTGGGCATGGTCCAGCGGGATTTCCATTCATGACATTTGTATGGCGGCGGGCTGGGCGTCCCCCTCTACATTTGTTAGGTTTTATAACCTGGAAGTTCCCGCCCTGCAGGCTAAACTTCTGTCAGTCTAGTCGTGTTCATGTCCTGCTCATGTGCGCAGGCTGTATTATCGATTAGCTTGTCTGTTGAGCTGCACGCTCAGGGTATCAGTATGCATAGACCGGCCGTGCCGTTCTTGTGTTCCCTAGGTGTGCTTATGAACATGTGTTGGCCCGCACCGCTGGCCACCTGTCATTTCACCTCTATGCTTTTCATAAAGAGTATTATGTGATCGTTAGGCACGCACGGTGTGGACAAGGGGTTCCCGCAGCGTAAGCAAGCTTACGCAATACGAGAGAACCTCTCGTAAGAGAACGATACTTGGTTACTCACGTAACCTCGGTTCTCTCTAGAGAGGGAACGAGTATTGCGTTCCCTGCCGTGCTTAAAGCCTATAGCTCGTGTCGCTTCATTCGACAGAAAACAGAGAATATAGCCTACGAGCCTTCCTTATATACGCTCTGACGCCGCCCATTCTGGCGGGCTGTGACGCGCGAGGGCGCGTGCGCCCTCATTGGGCGCGTGCGCCCTCATTGGGCGTGTGCGCCCTCATTGGGCGTGACGTCACGCCAGGCTCACTGGTAGGCTTAAGCAGTTGCCGCGCGGCAGCCAATGAGCGTGCAGTATGCCGCTCTAGCTCAGCTGCCCGCAGCTGCACTGCGTTGACAAAATATGAAATTAAGGATAATTTTTGGCTTCAGTATCTCGAGAAAAGAAGACTTTTCCCGCAGCGTAAGCAAGCTTACGCAATACTCGTTCCCTCTCTAGAGAGAACCGAGGTTACGTGAGTAACCAAGTATCGTTTTACGGCATTGAACTAAAGTTTACAGAAAAAACTGGCAGCTGGTTGCAAGTGCTTTACCATAAAAAATACAGTAGAAATATTTGAGGTTTTATGGCATTGAACTCCGGTTTATGGTATAAAAGAAAAACCTGACAGTTGTGGTTGCCTGTAATTTAAAAATATTGTATTACAAATCAATTTGTCATAAAAGTTATTATTGAGAATTACCAGAGGTTTAGACGTTGATGTTTTATTGAAAATAATAAAGTTTTGAAGTCACCATTATTGAGATGAGTATTTGCTTTAGTTGGGCTCTTGACCCTTGATTTTCTAACCTTAGATTTCCTTGGACTGCTTTAACTGTGTGTTTATAAAACACATTCGTTATGGCATGAAAATCAGAAAGAAAATGTGATGTGTTGTTGGCCATTTGTTGATTATGACATGATCATCATAAAGTGGCCTCACTGATCTCATAAAGAGTATTATCTTTCATTGTATGAGGAATGTTTAATACTAATACATTTCACGTTTTTGAGTATTATAGCTCTATGACACTATATTGCATGTGAGCCAGCAGTGACAAACAGATAATCAGAAAAACTTTAAAAACACAATGTAATTTCAACACAGACATCAAGAATCAGTGTATGAATCTCAACAACGGTGACAATCAGCAAAATAATCAGATAAAACTCTGAACATCACAAAACAAGCTACTAAAAGGTTGCAACAAAAACAACAACAAAAATAAAAGCAGATAATAATAAAAGAAAATACTAAGGCAATTCAGCATAATTTATTCATGCTGCAATGCATGCTGGGAGATATTGATGAGTTTTGATTGATGGCTCCCATCATGCACTGCACTTTTATCATCACCGTTGTTTGAGATTCATATGCTGATTCTTGATGTCTGTGTGTATCTGTAAGATACAGTAGTTCAAACCTTTATTGTGCACAATGTTTTTACAATTCTTCAGATTATCACAACACTGATGGATTACATGCTGTAGAATCATAGGGCTACTACAACCAATAATGTAAAATTAATAATCCATATAATCAAAGATAAGGCTCTATTTTATGTCATCATCATCAACACATAACCAGCATCACCTGATTCATTTTCTCTCTGGTTTTCAGTTACAGCAGCAAGAGAAAAACTAATGTTAGAAAGTCAAGCGTCAAGAGCCCAACTAAAGCAGTCACTGATCACCATCATGGTAACTTCAAATGAAACAATAAATCATCAACATCTAAACCTCTGTTAATTCTCAAACAGAGCTGTAGACTCCTGGCAGAAATAAAGTCAGTCTGGTTAGTAATAAGTGAAGCTGGTAATGCTGTTTGTGGAGTTGTTTAATCCTCTAATGAGATCTTCAGATATTTAATGTCTTCTTTTATCTTCAGTTGGCTGTGGCCAAAGTCAGTTGTAGTTCTTGTGTTCCTGCTCGTCGCTTCTCTTTTTTCTGTTCTTGTTGAAAGCTAATGTCGGTGAACATTAAATCATCATGTGGTTTACCGCCTGTATTATTATGGTGGCTATCAGTATATTACAAAAGTATAAAGCAGATTTTAATACTTTAGTGAAATTGAATGATAACATTTATTGGTTAAGGAAATATAAGGGTTGTCCCGTGAGAACTAAAGGGTTACTACCATATTTTTTTACGGTAAAATACTGGCAACCAAACTGACTTTTTTTTTACCGTAAATTTCACAGTTATTTTTTTACATTGTGTTTTTTTTTTTTGCCTGTAAATTTAAGTCCCGTAAAACATAAAAGGTTGCCACCATATTTTTTACGATAAAATACTGGCAACCACAGCTGCTGTTTTTTTACCGAAAATTTCACAGGGTTTTTTTTAACAGTGATAACTCCCCTGCACTCTAATGTCTGGCGTGGAGAACTGCCCATCCATGACTCTATTGTCCTCTCTCAACGAATGTTAGCACCTCTGCCAGTTTGAGACTTAATCTACATTATTCTTTTATCATTATTCTTTTGTTTTTATTCAGCCATTATTAGGCTTTATTCTGGCATTAGATGGCTTGCCTATCAACACCACTTTCATTCCAGATTCAGTAATCCACCTATTACCTGTAGTGGTTCCTTGCCACTGTTGCCTTGGCTTTTGGCTTGCTTAGTTGGGGACATTTAATATTCAACAAAGGTGGACGATGACGCAATTTTCTTCTAGAAACAAACTTTGTTGTATTATTTTCATGTTATCACTGTGAAGCTGCTTCGATGAAATCTGTATTGTAAAAAGCGCTGTATAAATAAAGGTGACTTGACTTAACTTGATTAGTCTTTCCACTGTTCACTGTCCAACTTATGCTGTTGGACCTCAGTGCGGCGTTCGACACTATTGACCACAGCATACTAGTAGAAAGACTTGAATGCTGTGTGGGTTTCTCTGGCTCAGTCATCTGCTGGCTAAAATCCTATTTAGAGTACAGGAGTTTTTATGTGTCTATTGGTCATCATGCTTCAGCTCCTATGTCCCTAACATGTGGTGTCCCTCAGGGTTCAATCCTTGGCCCTCTTTTGTTTAATTTGTACATGCTCCCGCTTGGCCAAATTATGAAGAACCATTCTATTAGTTATCATAGTTACGCAGATGACACACAGTTATACCTATCCTTGTCTCCCAATGAGTTTGCTCCCCTTGAATCCCTTTATCATTGCCTTAATCAAGTTCATGACTGGATGGCTAAAAATCTTCTTAAATTAAACACAGACAAAACTGAAGTAATTATCTTTGGAGAAAAGGATCAGAGAGTAAAGACTGCCGCACTATTGGGAATGAAAGGTTTTGAGGTAGCGGAAACCGTGAAGAATCTCGGGGTCATTATTGACAGCGACCTAAGCTTTAATAGCCATATGAAGGCAGTAACAAAATCGGCTTTTTATCACTTAAAAAACATTGCGAAGGTTAAAAACTTCATATTACCGGTAGACTTAGAAAAGCTTATTCATGCTTTTATCACCAGCAGGGTGGACTATTGTAATGGTCATTTCACTGGTCTCCCTAAAAAAACAATAAAACCTCTACAAATGATCCAAAATGCAGCAGCAAGGCTATTGACCAGAACCAAAAGAAAAGATCATGTTACACCAATTTTAAAATCTCTACATTGGTTACCAGTTATTTATAGAATTGATTTTAAAGTCCTTTTTCTTGTTTTTAAATAACTAAATGGCCAAGGACCTCTCTATATAGCAGAGATGTTTGAAACATATAGCCCCTTAAGATCACTTAGATCAGCAGGAAAATTCCAACTGGTACAACCCAGCGCCCGTACCAAGCAGGGAGAGGCAGCCTTTAGCTGCTATGCGGTCCGTCTCTGGAATCGTCTTCCTATAGACATTAAGACCTCTCCCACCATCTCCATTTTTAAATCCAGACTAAAAACAAAACTCTTCTATGATGCCTTCCACTAACCCTTTTTTGTACCTGTGGTCTGTAAGCTCTTATGTTTTTATCTGTGCTGTGCTGTGTGTTTTTTTTCTTTTCTTTTTTTTTTCTTTTCTGTGTATTATGTTTTCTGTGAAGGAACTGTTATTTACTTGTTACTTAATTGTTATGATTATGTAAAGCACATTGGGCTACCATTCTGTGTATGAAATGGGCTATATCAATAAACCTGAACCTGAACCTAAAAAATAAAAATAAAGGAAAAAAAGGCATATTCTTGGGACCTTAAGTGAATTCTTGTAGCAAAATAGATTATGAAATAGATAGCTCCTGGCACAACAGGTGCATTTTAGTGGTTCTCAAATGTTTTCAGCGTGAGGCCCCCTTTGTGTAAGGTGCATCGCTTTGGGGCCCCCCAAAAGAAAATTCATGACACAAAACAGCCTCAAACTTACAGTTTTAATTAAAGCAAAAGCATATTAAATTATACAATGCTGGAACATCAATTCTGTTGGTTGGTAGTTTTATTTCTCTGATGCTTGATCACACAATTTATGACAAATTCTATATTTTCATGTCATGAAATGGTTTTGACAAGAAATGGTATTGCGTTGAAACTGATACTTTCAGAAATTTTTGTTTTGGAAAAGTGCAACAAAAGTAAATTAAAAGTACTGATGATTTAAAAGTACATTAAAAATAAAATCAAGCTAAACTTGACGTGCTTTACCTTGTCCAACAAACAGAAACTGTGTCAAAAATTTATTTGACGTGAGATACAGATTGAAACTAACAAAATACTGTGTTTTTCACCTTTGTCATAGTAAAGGATGCGAATACAGGGATTAAAAGTGAACGAAACGAAAAAAAAGTAACGTTTATAATCCCTTTCGAAAGGATACGCGCAAGGATTTAGGTGTCACGGTTCATCGATCCATGTGTTCATTTTGTATATTTGTTGGTATGTTTGTGGGTGTGGGATCTGTGTGTGTATTGCTTGTTTGTTGCTTGGAAACCAGCTGATCACTTAATCAGCCCACAGCTGCAGCTAGTTAATTCTGTTTGTTAGCTGCCTATATCTAGTGGGAGTGATTATTGCATGGTGTCGGTTCATCACTCTTGTTTATGCTCTCTTACTCAGTTCCTCCTCGGTGCCTGAGTTCCTTACGAAGTTATTTCCTCGATCTCGTCTGTGTTCCCAGTCTTCTGGAGATCGTGTGGAGTTCTCTTCATTCCAGTTCCCGGTTGGCATCCACCCAGAATTATTCATATTACTCATCCTCTCCGCTGTATTTTTATCCTGGTTATCCGCCTGCTATACGTGGTGTTTTGAGTTATTCATCTGTTCAACCTGCCTTCAATAAACAGTTTGCTTGCATTTGGATCTATGACTCTCATTCTGACATTAGGAAAAGAAACAAGAGATTCCATGTCCAGAGGAACAGGCTAATTCATGGAATAGGTTATTGTTAATTTGTGCAAAAATTGTAAAACAGAATACTAAACCGACATATGGCTTAATTATAATTTATGGGCTCGCACGTAGGCCTACCTCTCTCTTTCGGCATGAATTCAAATGAATGGTTGTGATGTAACATTTGGTTGCTAACCTTTCATTCCTTTTGTAATCAAAGCTTTGTACTTCTCGTGTCTTTGTACTTCTTTTGATATCCTATTCACGTGCACAAAAATGTGTTTTAGTGTACCACTGCCGGTGCTGCTCGGCCACCGTGGCCAACAACTCGGCCAACACCTCCCTTCACAAAACATTAATTTACTATTCACAGTAAATGCAGATTATTATTTAACATTTAATTTACATGTTTTGAATGCAATTACTTTTTTATTTTTAATACAAAATATTCTAGAACTTCTGTGTGGGCCCCCTAACGCCATCTAGCGGCCCCCAGTTTGAGAACCACTGCATTAGAGCTACCATTAGCATCAAGCAACATAACATTTAAAAGACTAATATTACGCTTTTACTCAGAACTCACTTTTAACCACCAATGAGTGTTTGTAATAACTTCCGATTGCAATTTAATGTGGATTTTGGTCATATAATGTTATTGAAATATGTTATAGTTAGCATTTTATATGGAGCTGAGTGCTACATCTGCTTAGCATGTATACTGTAAACATTCCTTATTCATATGAATATACCCCAAATTGCATGAAAATCACACACAACCCCTATCGCTATCATGTGTTTATTCTCTTCGTTTTTGACGTGTAGAAATGTTTCTTTGGCTTTGTTTATCACGGAGCTCAGAACGAGGAAGTGTACAGGACTGCATCATCCAGAAGGGCAGGAATTATGGTCACATAAGTTGATTGACAGTTGTAGAGATCAAATAAGTGCTCAATGAGTCATAACTGATGCAAACCAAAAACAGGAGAGACAGAGCATGCTCTGAACGTTTTCAGCTCTTCAGATCGAATAATTCAGTGAGAAATGAATAGAAATGGTATTCTGTATGATGAAATATTTTGCAAACACGAGAGAATAAATCAATATTTCTCCAAATATGTGCACTTTTGGACTAAGAACCTTAATGGACCATTTTCAGTGGAGCTTTGTGAACACAAATAAACTGGAGCAGACGTGACAGAATTCAAATGCGTGTGATATTCTATTCAAAATATCAAACATCACAGATTAATTATTTTGCACTCCTGACAAATTAAGAAATGAATTTCTCTGCAAGTTTTATCATAAACAGTGTTCAAGTATCAAAGCTGGAGTCTTTACTCTTTCTAATGATACTCAGTTTGTCTTTATCAAATAAGAGTGTGATGTTTTAACGTGCAGTGAATTTTGAACAACAATAATCTGGGGCCTTCAGCGATCTTTGAACATAAAGGGTTTAAATAAATGCCACTTGTTTTTATGATTTGTTATTTAATTCAAATAACGTCATACATTTTTATTCACATTCACATTCACATACATAAATGTGTCTAAATAACTTTTAGTGGGACATGATATACAAGCCTACATAAGGTTATTATGCCTATATATAGCAATAAATAACATCATCCCTATATACAAATTTAGCATGAACATTACACTCACAACGGGATGCCATAGAGAACATGCACAGGTACACACATGTTTGGCATGAAGCATACAGTCATTAGCTAACAATTTATATATACAAGTTGAAAAGTTGGTCGGACCGAGCACCACAACAAACGTCCCAACATCCCAATCAGCAGTATGATGGTGGAGGAGAGAGTGAGCAAGAGGGAGATTTGAAGAAAGACTGTTTAAAGAGAGATGAGTGACAATACAAAAGAGAAAATCTGAAAAAAGCTTTCCAGCACTTGAGAGACCTACGCGGGAAGGCCTAAAAACGGACGCAGAGTTTGTGTTGTTGTTGCTCCATATGTGTGTAACATTGGTTTTGCGGTTTCACAGAACCAATATATGCTGTTGTTGTAATGTTAGCCAGAGTAACAGGACAGTTTTAAGTGTCATTGTTTGTTTGGAGCTGCTGTGCTGCTGGCGACTAACAACCAACTCTTGCTTGTATTTACTCTTGTGTACTACATTTTTTATGCTTCCTTCTCGTTCGTTCATTATCTTTGCTTTATTTTTTGTGAAACAATATTTCGCTTCGCTTCTAATATGATAAATAGACATCCACGCTTGCAAAGTGTGTAGTAAAGTGTTTGTGAATTTTGGAGGTGGAGCAATGAAGAGAGGGGGTGGGTTTGTTTGGGTTGATTTCAAATATCAACAGTGTTCAATAACAATTCTGGGAGATCGCATACTGCACCTTTAATGCATTTAGCAATTTTTTTTTATTTTTTTTTTATCCAGAGCATCTTACATTTGATTGAAGGTGTAAATTGTTACTAGGAGGCCTATGCATGTTCTCCTGAAAATAGAACTCAATCTGCTGATGATTTAAGTCAGTGATAAGTCTGAGCTCTCATATACAATCTGTAAATATTTAAAAGTTGAGACCAATGTGTCAGTTTTCAATCTCTCCATCTGCAGTCATCCATCCATCACTTGGGGCGGCTGGGGTGGCCAGAGGATGTGAGTAATCCTCTAAAATGACTCCACAGAATGACTTGGCTGAACTTTCATATAGAAGTTACTCTGAACCCTGCAGACGTTGCCAATACCACAGCCAGGCTGCTATTATTGGTTGCTCTACCTGACTGAGTGGAAGGAAATAGGACGAGAAAAAAAGTGTTTTGACTCGATGGTAGCGAGGACTAGGTGCATTCTGGGAACTGATGTGCCCTAAGGGGGCCCCTAAAGGAGAGTTGAAGGGCGTGGCCCCTCCTGCTGTGGTTTACAGCTCACTTGTCATTTCTGCAGACACGTTGGCACAGCAACCGGCACTTTCCCTTGGGGCTGGTGTTGGTACAGAACATAATCCTGGTGGAGGCTGTCATTTCGGCAACCTCCATCTTTTTTTAAGCACTTGTTTTAAGTTGTCATTTGGACTGTTTGTGTGACTTTATGCGTGCCTGTTCAGTTTCAAGGATGACCCAAAAACCGCAGCATCTTTTTTTAGCCCATACTGTTTGTGTGTGTATGTGCGAGAGTTTGCATGTTTTCTCAACGATACCCACATGATACTTTCTGGTGTGTCCTTGGGAGTCTGAAAAGTCTTTCGTCAGGCCTTATTCGCTCTCTCTGCCAGAGGCCTATAATGAATCAGTCGGAAAGAGGATTCCAAAGTGTTTTTCTTTGGCTCAGATAAACATGTTTTTTCCATTCAGCCTCTCAAGGATGCACAAAGCTTGTGAGTAACTTGACCTGCATTTCAAAGACATTGTTTGTTATATTGTAGTTGGCTGTCAATCGGCATGGAAAGTATTTCTAAACTTCCTTGGGCAAACTCAAAGCCTATTGAAAAGATAACAAGAGGGGGAGAGTGTTTGGAGCTATAAATATTGACATGATAATAAATGGTAATCAAGTGATTTGTGACACTTGAAATTGTGCCAACAACCAAAGATGTTTATTGATGTCTATCTTAATGCTTTCATTACATGAGGACATGGGTTGGTGAACATCAATGTAGATGTTCTCAGTGATGATGGCTATAGTTATGTAATGTGTGCATGCCAAAATGAATTTTAACATTTTAAAGTTTAGTCTTGACTAACGTGATGGAATTCTTTGAAACGAGTTGAATAAAGCATCTGATATCACAGAACAAAGTTAACCCTCTGAGGTCTGAGCTGTTTTCTGGGCCCTGGAGGTGTTCTGACATGCTCTGACATTTCTGGTTATTTCTGTTACTTGTGACATTTTCATGGCTAAAGTCTAATTACACTGTATTCAGCACAAACTCTGCTACAATAATATATCAACAGCATGTATGTAAAAGTTTGTAGTTTTGAGATAATGACATTTATGCGTGGTTTGTGAAAATACAAAAAAAAAATTCTCACTGAAATAAGGCCATGAAACCCATACTGATTATTTCTTCACAAGACTTTTGAAAATTGTATCACATAGCCTAGAATATTTGCTCTAAAACAATGTGAAAATCACCCTGACTGCTCATTCAGATAAGACAATATATTGATTTAAAAATTTTACGATGTGTTTTGTGTGAAAAAGCCTTACGCGAGAGCTCATTAATATGTAAGCTTTTCTCACCTGAGAAAGACAAAGACCCTCCCCTAACGGCTCTATTAGGAGCTATCAGGCCCTGTCATTCTGGGCAACCTTACACAATACTGTAAATGAGGAGATTTAAAAAATAATGGCTTTTAAATTGTTTGGATTTATTTACAACACAGCATCGTCCAAAGATACACAACAAGTGCCAAAAAGCTCTTATTGAAAACAATGATCCAAAGACAGAGACCTTTGTGCCATTCCTAAAAACATTGTACATACCTTTCATTTCCAAGGTGTTTGATTTTCACTTTACCATGTACAGAGACTCATGTGAATGTTGAATTCAGCAGTCCTCAGTGTCATCTGGGCCCTGAAAAAAAAGTGAACATACTGATATCAAGAGAAAGGCCTGCACGATTTTGGGAATAAATTTTAGATTTTTCTGGTTAAAATGGCTTTTTAAAATTCACAGAATACACACACACACACACACAAATGTTTCCAACAATATATAATGAACAGTGAACACCAGGTTTGTTGTGCCTTGTAGGCATAAGCTATGTGCAGTGCTGGATAAAATAATAATAACCTATAACAGTATAAATCTTCCAAAAGATTTCAGTAACAACTAAGCTAGAGAAAAATATATTGATTATCATGTTACTTCAAATGTTTCCATTCGTTATGACGATATGAAATGAGATAATAGTCAGGGGGCCAAAACTGATATTAAAACTTTTTTGGACACTTTTTGGTACAAGTATACAACCTATCCAGTATTAATATTTAACCCCTCAACATGTGTTCTAGCCAGGTTGTCAGCTTAGAAAATGTTTTTTTTTTTGTCCATTTTAACAATATATTCTTAAAAGTGGTAAAAGCGGATTTTTTTCCCCAAAGTGCTTCCATTTTCTTCCATTTTACCTATTGTAATTTTGGGCAAATGTGTAATATAATCCAATTTATGTGCAAGCATGATCATTAAAAAATAATAATCAATAAATACCACAAGAGTATCACACCACAAGGGGCACTGTTGTGTCAGCACAGCTGTGATTTAGCAGCAGATTGAGGCAGCAGATCCAGAGAAGATGATCACAGCAGGTGTCAACAGTACAGTCTGAACAAAACTTTATAAAGGAGTGAATCACACAATCACACAACAGATTAACTTGATCTATTTGTCTACACAAACATTTACCTCAAGGTTCTACCATTCTACCATCAAATGTTGCCAGAAACAGGTAAGCTAAACTGTTTTCCAACTAGCTATATACTTACCAGACATACACTCACCTATAGGATTATTAGGAACACCATACTAATACTTAACTGAATACTGAACCCTTTCGCCTTCAGAACTGCCTTAATTCTACGTGGCATTGATTCAACAAGGTGCTGAAAGCATTCTTTAGAAATGTTGGCCCACATTGATAGGATAGCATCTTGCAGTTGATGGAGATTTGTGGGATGCACATCCAGGGCACGAAGCTCCCGTTCCACCACATCCCAAAGATGCTCTATTGGGTTGAGATCTGGTGACTGTGGGGGCCATTTTAGTACAGTGAACTCATTGTCATGTTCAAGAAACCAATTTGAAATGATTCGAGCTTTGTGACATGGTGCATTATCCTGCTGGAAGTAGCCATCAGAGGATGGGTACATGGTGGTCATAAAGGGATGGACATGGTCAGAAACAATGCTCAGATAGGCCGTGGCATTTAAACGATGCCCAATTGGCACTAAGGGGCCTAAAGTGTGCCAAGAAAACATCCCCCACACCATTACACCACCACCACCAGCCTGCACAGTGGTAACAAGGCATGATGGATCCATGTTCTCATTCTGTTTATGCCAAATTCTGACTCTACCATCTGAATGTCTCAACAGAAATCGAGACTCATCAGACCAGGCAACATTTTTCCAGTCTTCAACTGTCCAATTTTGGTGAGCTTGTGCAAATTGTAGCCTCTTTTTCCTATTTGTAGTGGAGATGAGTGGTACCCGGTGGGGTCTTCTGCTGTTGTAGCCCATCCGCCTCAAGGTTGTGTGTGTTGTGGCTTCACAAATGCTTTGCTGCATACCTCGGTTGTAACGAGTGTTTTTTTCAGTCAAAGTTGCTCTTCTATCAGCTTGAATCAGTCGGCCCATTCTCCTCTGACCTCTAGCATCAACAAGGCATTTTCGCCCACAGGACTGCCGCATACTGGATGTTTTTCCCTTTTCACACCATTCTTTGTAAACCCTAGAAATTGTTGTGTGTGAAAATCCCAGTAATTGAGCAGATTATGAAATACTCAGACCGGCCCGTCTGGCACCAACAACCATGCCACACTCAAAATTGCTTAAATCACCTTTCTTTCCCATTCTGACATTCAGTTTGGAGTTCAGGAGATTGTCTTGACCAGGACCACACCCCTAAATGCATTGAAGCAACTGCGATGTGATTGGTTGATTAGATAATTGCATTAATGAGAAATTGAACAGGTGTTCCTAATAATCCTTTAGGTGATGTATAGCTAGGCTAATTTACTTTCATAACTACTAGCTTACTTACTAATAGGTAAATTAAGTTTTGTGCAGATGTGTAATGGAAATATTATGTTTTTAATTTATTTGCTGCACAGCAGCCTATTTTACAGTCTGCTATAGCTAAAAGTGTTTATAAGTTTGTTAGATAGCAAAGCCCTCAGCTTATGTCAGAGGACATTGTAGTGATCCACTCAGAAACCAATCAGACTAGTGTAGAGAAAAATGTATTTGCCTTCAGATGAGATAACATGGATCCAGAGGGAGCTGTAAGCCTAGCGTCCAAAGAAAAACAAATAGGAAGAGATATTGATTGGGAAAAATGTTTCATTTGTCAAGACAAATATGGAAAATACAGCCAAGATAAAGCCCTTTGATTGAAGTGATTTTTCAGGAAGTGGTGTCTTTGTGCTCTTTCTGGAGATTATTGTAGTATAATATTGTGCAATATTTTTGCAATATAATAGACACATAGACACCATTATTTGCATTGCGCTTAGCTTGACCTTGCTTATTCAATCCATTCAGTCTCAAAGGGATGAGACTGACAACCTGAGAGCCAACCTCTGCCGACCTGAGAGCCACTGCTTTGATGGGGAAAAACATGCCTTTGCCATACGACTATTTCATAGTTATTACTACTAACTAGTTACTAACCCCTAACCCTAAAGAAGTGAGAGAGCAGGTTTGTTAGGATGGAATTAATACCTATAGTGATATGTGAATTAAATATAATTTGTGTTACAACCTGGTACACTAATTAAGTCAAATAGCACCATAGACCATCATCTACAGTTCTAAATTTCCGCCTTGACATTAAAGTATTATAACTTGTGCAGCATTGCACTGTCACTCCCTACAAGCTTTAAACTTGGCTTGACTCATTCCCATAGATATGGGTACTGATTGATAGAGGTTTTGGGATACTAGGTTATGTTTCCAAGCTGATATTCACTTTGAAAACTGGTTCTCTTTAGGCGGAGATTGTTTTTTTCATGTTCTAGTTCGGTTGTCTCTTACACTGTACAATAAATGTTCATTCTGACACTTCAGCAGACATCCCATGAGTGCTGGCTTTCATTTGATACCATTTTTATGAATATGGCCCTTGTGGTTGTGGAGATATTCAATGAGCCGATGAGTTGATGAGCCGAAGCCTGCCAAGGACTCTCCACTGGTGAAGAGCATTGCCCTGCATCTAGAGCCCGAGCCAGTCCAAGAGTCTTACCAGGTAAGAGAGCTGGCACCCATGTGCATCCCAGTGGATATATTGGTTGAGTTGGACTGTTTGGAGTTGGATCATGCCCTTGGTTCTGCCCCCACCTCTGATGTAGAGTTGCTTCCTAAGAGCTCATTTAATATATTGTACTCGCTGATTTCGCCCAGTCTTCTCTCTCCTTCATCACCACTGGTTCCGCCCAGTCTCCTGTCTCTTTCGTTGCCACTGGTCCCACCCAGCCTCCCTCTCACCCTTCCCTGCCAACTCTCTCCAGCTCTTCATCTTCTTCTCGGCTGTCTCCCTTCAGATCCTTTGCTCTGCCTTGGGCTTCCCAGTCTCCAGTCCCACCTTGGTTTGTGGAGCCCCTGACTCCACCTCAGGCCTCCGAGCACATGACTCCACCTCGGCCTGTTGATTCATTAGCTCCACCTTGGATCCATGCTCCATCATTTCCTGCGTGGACCGTCATCCCACTGGCTCTACCAGGGTCCCTCGTCCCTCTGGCTTTGCCTTGGTCATCACCTTGGCTTTGCCATGGGCTTCTGGGCTTCCGGACTTCCAGCCTTCTACCCCTTCGGCTCCACCAGGCTCTGCCTTCTCCGCCTCCACCATTGTCCTTGGTTGCTCCAACTTCACCGCAGTCTTCTGAGACCCTTTCTTGTCAGCTCCACCTTGGCCCACCAGACCAGCGGTATCACCATGTGCCTTTGGCTCCTCAGCTCTGCCCGTTTTTAAAATAACTGTTTTAAACTTAAAAAATAATAATAATCCCTGCAAAGCACATCTTTGCAATGGCCAGAGACACTGGCCAACAAATAATGTGTAACAAATGCATTACAAATACTGGGTGAGTTATGGAAAGAATGCTACATCTCCATTCAATTTCTCTTCTTACATACATTTGGACTCTTAACATTTGAAGTACAGCTTGAAGTAATCCCATCACAGAGCAGTGGTTCCCAACCTTGGTCTTGGAGTACCCCAAACACTGCACATCTCTCTTATCTGACACACACATCTGAGGTCTTGGAGTCTTTACTAACAAGCTGATAAGTTGAGTCAGGTGGGTTTGATTAGGGAGAAATCTAAGGGCACGTTTACACGATAACGATACGCTTAAAATGGAGAAGATTTCCTTTGAGTTTTCCACTTACAGACGACACCATTGTCAAAACGATCCCCATTCACACTGATTCGCAAAAACAACTAAAACGCTGTATTCTGCTGCCAGGCCATTAGATGGCAATGAAAGACTATAGACTGAATATGTAATACGGATGTACATGATATCATCATTTCCACAGATTCACAATTTTTGTTGTTTACACAGAGACTGAAAATGAACGGCCAAAACATATAAAAAGTTTTACATTTTTATTTGAAACCGTTGTTGCGTAAACAACCCTTTAGGCTATGTCTACATTAATCTGGATACATTTGAAAATGGCATTTTAGTTTCAAACTTCCACACTAGCTTTTTCAAGCATTTTCCAAAAGTTTCTCATCCACACTGACACGTCGCAAAACGCAAAAATCCTCTTACTACACATGCGTAAACCCTCATAAAAGCTCACTGAGATGATACAGACGGAACAAGACTGTTACGAGGTTAAATGTTGTGGGAAGAAGGAGGTGGGAACCGGCGTACATTCAAACACATTTTAATGATAAAAATAAAACGAAAGTAAAAGACAGCAGCCCCTCACGGATGACTGCTGTCACAATAAAACAAAACACAACACAAGTTCAGGCCTGTCCTCTCTCGATCTCCACTGTCGTCGCTCCCCCTTTATGCTTCCGCTCCTCCATGAGAGATACGAAACTGGTGCGTTGTGCAGGTGTCGCTCATCAGTAATCACGCCACCGGCCTCGTGCCGCTCTCTCACGGCCCTCGGCCTCGTCCTCGTCCTGCTCGCCACAAAGACATATCACGCAATTCTTCTGGCAGGATAATTTTATTTAGCAAAATATCTCACCATTCACTAATGCATCCAAGTCGCTTTATATGTGCCGCAGGACAGCAAATGCAAGTAAATTATCTGTCATCTTTGCAGGACTGTGATATGAAGAGTGTGCAAAGTAACATACTATTTTAGCAACTGTGTGAAATTGAATAGCACATAACAGGCTCAAAACCGTTATAAAATTTAATACCTCCATTTTCAGAATCTACACTACAACGCGAAAACGGCTTTTTAAAATTGATCCACTTTGGAGAGCATTTTCAAAAAGCTTTGTTTTCGTTAATAAAAACACCATCTCAGTATGCTGTTGATGACATAAGCAAGTGGTAAGCTATCAAATTTTCTCAGTAATCATTAACCACCTAAAGCTGCCTCATGCTAGTTGACCAGACAACTCTCCTTCTCTCCTGCTGGGCTTGATCTAATCAGCCGGTAGTCACACCTTACATAAAACACAGGCTTCTTTTGTTGCCTTAAAGTAATGATTCTCTCATAGCTGACAGCTATGTTGCACACAAGTAATGTCACTGCAGTGCAGGTGTTCTGAGTGTATGCTACACCTATCTAGCCATCCGTATGTGGAACATGTTCTAAAATAAAGATTATAATATCTTAAAATCCATAAAAGCAGCTTTTTAATGAAGTGTTTTGAAAACTTAGAAAAAGTTTTTTTATCCAAGCTTAATATAGAAAGACAAGTAAGCTATTCATGAGTTGATTCAACTGAAGTGTAAACACATCAATATGTTTACATGTGCAGTCATAATTATGCTAGTGTTTTTGTTTAGACAAGCTAGTCTTCATTTCTCTGTCCAAGTACAGAAATACACACTCTTTGAAAATATTTGAAACATATAATACATGTTGCACTTCACATCTGTCTTCTGTCACTTCTAATGTCAAATAAATGTTTTAGTCAGACTGAAATTGTAGCAAAGAGTAGCAAAGACCAATTATTTTTTAGTCAGATTAATATCAATTTAATATCAAACTATTAAAGTGAATGTAAACATACTAACTGTGGTTCTATATTACAATCAAAACATAGCACATCAATATTAGCTCAGCCAATGGTATGGGTCTGGGCTGATCTATTATTTTCATCCTGAAGACAAAAAGGGGAGTGTTTGGAAACCTGTTTGGAAACAGTCATTATTTTTGTAAATCCAGTTTTTGATGCAGAACCTTTAAAATAGATACATTTTTGGACAGATTTATGTTTTTCGGTGTAACTTCATAACTGAAAGATATATATATTTCAGAAATAACTCAAATAAATTACTGAAGCACATACAATTGCGTTATTAACGTAATTTGTAGTTAGGTGATCTTATTAGTCGCGATTTTATCACATTGAGTATCTATGGCGGAAGCACCTAAGATATAGGCATAAATTTCTAGTCCAACCTTGTCCTTGTTTGCGATAAGATCATTTTAAGCCACTGAAATCCGGGAAAGTATTCAGTCCAATGATCCAGTAAGTGAATTCATTCAAACAATCAGTCCAAAACAGCGCTAATGTAATGAAAACTCGGCTGATTACAAAAAGAGATGACAGAGAGAATAGACTCACTTTGTGTTTTCAGTGAATTTATGAATTATTCATTCCTCCAGTGTGTTTCGCTAGAAAACATGAGCTCTGTCATATTCTGTGATTATTTCTGAAGAGCACGAGCCCACCGAGATTGCAGTGACTTGCAAGAATCGTACAGTTAGCACGTGTGAGTCCGTTATTTTAATGCACAAACAAACCATGCATTTGATGTATTGTATTTATGCACAGATACATTTCAGTACATTCACACTGTTTCCACACACATTTAGTATAATGTATTGGATTTGTGTATGTTGCTGTGTTTAGTATTTCTGAATGGATCCGTGTTCTGCAGTAGTAAGTATATGCAGTCATGGGTGGAGTGTGAAGTCCAGCTCCCCCTCTCTGAATGTAATTTGGGCCTAATGGGTGGAGCTAGAATATCCAACCACACCCTAAGACCCATCAGACATCCAGAGAGGTGGAGCTGGACATCATTTGACTCTGCACTTGTTTTTTTGGGGGGACTACATGTGGTCCTGTTCACAACTGTATCACAACTTGACTTGTCTAAAAGGTAAACAAGCTCTTTGCTGTTGCACTGTACACATATGTATACACTGTGAACTTTTTTTTCCGTAATGTTTTTTTTTCTTCATGTGTGCTTTGATGTGCATACATTTATTAATTATATGGATATCATTTGGTGCCCAAATATTGAAACAAGGTTTTTAGTATTCCCTCAGAGCTTTAGCCTAATGCACAGAGAGTCAACAAGGAAGGGCTCTTACTTGGTCTTCTTCTGCCTGGTCTTCTCCTGCCACTTAGCCCTTTACTGAACCAGATTTAAGTTGCCAAAACATTCCTGTCAAATTGAACAAAATGGGTAATTACCTGTGACAAGTACCTTCCCACATCTCTCTCTCCCTTATTTAATCTTTTCTCATTCCATTCTTTGATGGATTATTGGCTTCCTCTCAAGGGTTATGTAAGAGAGAACCAGAGAACAAGCAGCTTCTGCAAACAGGCTTGCACACTGCAGCAGATATGACCTGCAGTCTGATCAGAGCCAAACCACACTTAACTAAAACTCACCAGGAAGGAGGAACTGACGTGGAGTCTGCCCTTAAATGCCTGTGTCACGTTTGAGGTCCACAGAGGGGTGGGGTTGATTGATTACTAACCGGACTCAATAGAATGTAGCCGATTGATAAGGAAGTGGTTTAAGAGGGATAGAAAGTTACAGAGTAATGAAAGAGTTCTTAGTTTTATCAGGAATTTAGACTATTTTAGTTCACAAGATGAATTGATTAAATTATTCTAATCCTTTTACAGCAATATTTCACTTGGAATGGAGACTTATTAAACTTTTTATTGAATCTTCTGTTAGGACTGTGAGATATTTCATGTTTGTATCAATTGTCCTTGTGTGTGGGTGTCTCTCGCACTCTCTCTCTCTCTCTGTTTGTAGACAAGTTTGTGTTTCAGATGGGCGTTACCTCTGTTAACCTGTGGAAAACTGTGATTGGACCTGCCATGCACCTGACCTGGATATAAGGACCGCCCCTGACACACAATGGTTGCCTTTCAGCCTCGTTGACTTTGTGCTTTGCGTTTGTACCATTTGATTGTGCTTCTCTTCAGCTCTGTTCGTTTCGCCATTATTTAATTGAGTAAGAGTATCGTGCCAGAGAGATTATTAGTGTTTAGTGAAACTGTGAGTGTTTGTTGAATGTAATCCTACTTCTGGTTTTCTCCTATATCTGATTGACTACGCCTTGGATTCCGATTCTAACTTGTCAACCTGAAACTTTTTAAATAAGTGTGTAACCATTCTTGTATATAAATTGTTACCAGATTAAGGGATATAGGGGGTTTGACGCCAATTTATTTGTATTTATTTTTCACTTTGTTTATCGGTAAGGGAGTTCATATTACTCGTCATCTCTCTGGTAGTGTGACTCTCTTCCTTTTCCTGTTGCGGCTGACCCCTAGCGGTCGTAACACTTCAAAGTACTTCAAGTAACATTCCAAAATATGTGTCACGTGACGCTCTTTCGTTTTCCATAATATCTGCATTGGTTTCTATGGCAATGACGTTATGTTAGTAGACATACACACATCTATGAGGTGTATCGCACATCTATGAGGTGTAGGCAACAGCACATCTATGAGGCCACCACGCAAAGCATGGGATGAGGCCCCTCCCACCAGCTGTGATGTCAGGTATTAAAATTTGTTTGATTTAACAGTTAAAAAAAATCAGATTTTGCATGCGGTGAATCATCAGTGTATTAATTGCATTTAATGTTATTATTAATGCCGATATTATAGTGATTTTGACAGGCTATGTAGCCTATAAAACCCCTGCAGGAATAAAATTCATCAACGTGCAGGCAAATGTGTCGCTGCTCAGATATTATAGCAATAGAAGGAGGTTCCTTTAAAAAAATAATCCATGAGTATCTGTTGTGCAGGTCTACATTTTATTTTAATAGTAACTTACTGTCAGTAAGGGAAATAAAGTTAATGCAATGGCAAGAATAAACAACTCAGCATCTTGAAATTAAATATTGGGCCCAAACTAGGATGCATAACTGAAATAGAACATGACTTGGGGAATGAATGAATGAATAAATGAATTAATGAATAAAAATGATTTAAATCTTATTTTTTTAGGCTAATACTTTTTGATTAATACTTTTTAATGCTTTCATGCATTTTAGTGATGCACCGAAATGATACCGATAATGATAATTAAGCCAAAAACAAAACGGAAAACAAAATATTTTAATTATTTTATTTTAATATATTTAAAATAAATATTTTAATTTGATCATTTAAATCAAATAAATATAGCCTATCATATTTTAAAGTCTAAAATATATCTACTCCGATATGAAATTAACATTTAAACGATGGCTAACTTTTTCTCTTCTAGAACCTTCACCTTATCGTGGTGGAGAGGTTTGTGTGTCCCGGTGAACCTGAGAGCTATGTTGTCTGGAGCTTCGTGCTCCTGGTAGGGTCTCCCTTGGCAAACTGGTCTCGGGAGAGGGAATAGACTAAGAATGGTTCAACCACTGCCTTGTGGCCCGGGAGGGAGAAGGCTAAGGGAGCACAGGTAGGCCAATCCCCCGCCTAAAGGTCAAACTTTGATTACAGAAACACTGAACGATATATCACACACCTTAGAATTGGGAGGAAGAGGACCTTCAATTGGAAGGAGGATGAAACCTTGTGGTCAAAGCCGACAGGAAGCCACACGGTGGAAACTTCTTAATCCTAATGTGATGAGTCTCTGATTGTGCCTGCTGTTGTCGACTGGTGGGTCTGGCTGGGAGACTCATCAGGAGAATGATGTACACCTGTGCAGGGCCATCAAGAGAATGATGTTCACCTGTATATAAGCTTAGGCTTTGAGAATGTTGAGTGTGCTTCAGAGAGCTCCAGTGCTGAGAGATGTTGTGAGACTTGTTTTCTCACGTTTGTTTTCTGTTTGGTTTGATTATGTTTTCCTTTGTATTTATTTTGAGCTTGGTTCTGTCTGACACTTTAACATCGTTTGTCTGATGGAATTTGTAAGTTATTTTGTAATTGATTTCCCGTTTCACCTATTTTCTTACTTATGTTAATAAAACTTTACCAACCTTTATTAAGTCCTCCACTTATTTGTCACGGCTTTGAGCCGGTCGTAACAAATATGGGGGCACGTCCAGCCAATTGTTATTTGATAAAAATTCGTTTGTAGTTGGTTTGTGTCATCCGTTTAATTATTAGTTGATAAAGATTTGCTCGTAGTTTGTTAGTGTGATAAATGTGGATGCTTTGTTTGAGTGATAAATATGTGTCCGATTTGTTTGGTAGAAGAACCGAATATGTACAAGTCGGTTTGGTAAGAGAAATTTGCACGTTCATCCGCAGTTTTGTTTAGAGTGATATATTTGGAGATTCATTATTTGTTAAAATAGTTAATTTCGTTAAATTGATTATTAATTCGTTAGAAATATATTTTTTTCTCGATAATATTCGTTAAGTAAAAACCTGTGGAGGATTTTTTGTGGTTGGTTTAGTTGTTTTGGTTGGTTGTTTTACGGGAGTTTTGGTAAGTATTGGCTACTGTTTGTATATTTGAAGAGATAATTGTTTTGGAATAGGCTTTTCCCTGTGTAGGTTTAGTGGGATATCCTTAACAGGATGTTCCGGTCTTTTTTTATTTTAGTTTATTATTTTTGTACGGTGAAAGCAGTTAGAGCATTTGTCTCGGGAACACGTCCGTGTTTGTAGTAGTGACTCGTAAATTGGTTGCTATTGCAAACACTGGTTTACAGTGTATAAAAACCCGCTGCAAGTAACTGTATGAAGAATAGGGATGAGTTTAGGTAGTTTCAATATTAGTTAGAGGGAATTGCTTGTTCCAACTTCTGTCTCTAAAATATTTTTGAAAACTTTTGATTTAGTAACCATACATTTGTCATAATGACCTCCAATGTTCAGGAATTTGTTAATGCGCCGTCCGAAAGCTTGTTAAATGATTTAACCAAGGATCAACTGTTAGAACTTGCAGAATACTATGAAATTAATCTGATGAGTCAAGATATACGTCTAAAGGATCAGGTTAAAACCTTGGTAAAGACAGAGTTAATTGAACGTGGTATTCTAGAGTCTAAATCTTCAGAAGACCCGTTAACTTTTGTCAGCGCAACGTCAACACAGTCTCATTTAACATTTGAACAACAAAAACAATTGTTGATCATTCAAATGGAAATGAAAGAAAAGCTGGTAGAAGCGCAAAATCACATTGAGTTTTCTAAAGTCCAATTGCAACAGCAACAACTTGAACTTGAGCGTTATCGTTTGGATTTAATACGAGATGGTAAACTGCCTTTAACTGGAGAGTCAGAACGTGGTTCAAGTTCATGCAAGTTTGATGTGGTGAAAAATATGAAGTTGATTCCTAAATTTGATGAAAAAGAGGTTGAGCGTTTCTTTTTATTGGTTGAACGTGTTGCGGATGTGCGACGTTGGCCAGATGAAGAGCGAACGCTTATGCTGCAGTCTGTATTTACAGGCAGAGCCCAAGAAGCGTATTCTTCCCTTAGTTTAGAGGATGCTTCTGATTATCAAGCTGTAAAAGCAGCGGTGTTGAGGGCTTATGAACTGGTTCCAGAGGCCTATAGACAAAGGTTTAGGTCCTGGATGAAAAGTGAAAGGCAGACGTATGTTGACTTTGTACACGATATTTCGGTCTATTTTAATCGTTGGTGTGTAGCTTCTGATGTAAAAACACTTGATGATTTAAAAGAGTTAATGGTGCTTGAACAATTCAAGAGTTCCATTTCAGATCGTATTGCAACTTACATTAGCGAGTGTAAACCTGACACTGCGTATGAGGCGGCCGTCATGGCTGATGAATTTTCATTCTCTCATAAAACTGTTTTTGGTTACAGGTCCGGTGAATAGAATTTAAAAAAAAATCCGTGGCAAAGTTCGAACAAATTTTCCAGGTTTATGCTTGATTCATCCATTGCACAGTGGCATAGATCTATTGAAGAAAAAGACAAAGCAGATATGTGTAATTATTGTCATGAGTTTGGTCACTGGAAGAACGAATGCCTGTTATTGAAAGCAAAAGCTGACAATTCTAAAGTGAAATCTACACCTTTGTCTCCTGTAAAGTCTGTGGCTTTAGCTGTGACCGTTTCAACAGTGAATAATGTGCAAGAAAATTGCTCGCCATGTGTGTCAGCGTTTATGCCTTTCGCTACAAAAGGTTCTGTTAGAATGGTAGATTCCACACAAACCGTACCAGTAAATAGTCTACGTGATACAGGATCAGCAGAAACCTTTGTGTTAGAGTCTGCGTTGCCTTTTTCACCTGATTCTTACACTGGGAGTAATGTGTTGATTAAGGGCATTGGCCTGAATGTTATGTCTGTTCCACTTCATAAAATTGTTTTGCAATCTGTGTTGGTCCAGGGAGAAGTGGAAGTGGCTGTTCGTTCCTGCTTGCCTGTGGAAGGAGTACAGGTAATTCTGGGGAATGACTTGGCTGGTGATCGTGTCTTGTGGAATGATTCACTACATCTAGTGGTTACACCATGTCCGATGATCTTGAAATCAGATAGTGATGAGAGTTTGACTTGTCCGTCAAGTGTATTACCTTCTTGTGTGATAACACGATCTATGAGTAAATCACAAGTTGAGATAAAACATGGATCTGAGAAGGTGGTGAGTGAATCTCTAGAAATCCCTTCAATTTTGTCAGTGTCACATAATGAATTGATTGAAAAACAAAAAACTGCCTCTACTTTTGTTGAATTGTTTGACCGAGTTGTCTCGTATGACACAATTGAAAGTCTTTCGTCTGGGTATTACCTAGACGAAGGATTGCTCGTTCGGAAATGGGTGCCACAGGGAGAGTTTGCGATTGGTGATCCTATGGTGCAAATTGTGATTCCTCAGTCTCTCCGGCAGCTAGTGTTACAGACCGTACATGATGCGTCTGGCCATATGGGAGTGAAAAAGACATACAAGTAACTTTTGAAACATTTTTTTTGGTCGAAATTAAAGGGACACTCCACCCATTTGCATTAAGCTTTGCATTGTTAGAAACCCAGTCATACTATTGAATGGTCGTGCAACACTCTCTCATTTTCCCCTGAGACGGGAGAAATCCGTTATTTACCTTTTACACTTCCTCCTACAATGACGCAAAAATCGTCATTTTGCGTCATTGTAGGAGGAAGTGTAAGAGGGGGGGATTTCTGTTGAGACTACAAGCACTAGTTCCTCATCTTTCCCAGGGGGCAGGACCCGCTCACGCTACAGACCTATTACAGATCAGTGGGTGGGACTTTACTTTCTGAAACTGAAAGCAATATCCTCCATCTTGTTTGAAGCTAAGCTAACAGGCGCTGTGGAGACAGATGTAAAGTAATGACAATAGCGGAGGAGAGTGCTCAATATGATATAGAAGAAGAGGATTTCGGAAGTCTGATGCTTGAATCAGGTGTTTGTGGCTACCTTTACAAGCCGCATTATAGCGAAGAGCAGCCGAGGCAGAAGACCTGCCTGCCGCGGACGAGGAGCCCGGACTGGCTCGAGTTAGGGCGGACTGGTGGCGCTGGTGATCTCACTATGCAACTCATAAGACTGTAAGATGCAACTACGAACACAGAGATAGAGTCCGTCTGCGGCAAAGAATTTCAACGATGACAATTTCTCCTGGACGAAATCTCTGAATCAGACGAGGACACGGACGTTTGTGTTGAGAACTATCCTAGTTTCGCACCGCATATGTTCTGACTGAACATCCAGGTACCATGCAATAATTCACCTTTTCGAAAGAAATACAAATGAGGAGTAATGCACTAATGAGTTTGCCAACTAACTAGACATTTTGTGTGAATGTGAAATGAATTTCAAGCTCTGGTGGTAGCTAGCCTTGTAGACGGAAGAGTGATTTCTCTTATAGGCAGATATGCGCTTTCTGGATTAGTGGGAGTGGCTTGCGGAGCTGTGCAATGTGGTGCATTGTGGGAGTTGTTGTCTTTCATACAAATGCATCCTGAAGTTATTTTTTGTCTTTCCTCGGTCACGAAGGCACCAAATTCAAAATTTATTTTAAATTTCGACTACATATATGACCCACTTTAAATAAAAAACAATGTTCAAATGGGTGGAATGCCCCTTTAAAGCGTGATGTGTCTAAATACATTAAATCTTGTCACACATGCCAGCTTACTGGAAAACCAAGTCAATTTTTGAAACCTGCTCCACTTTATCCAATTCCAGCCATTAGTCAACTGTTTGAGCATCTCGTTGTAGATTGTGTCGGCGGAATACCACAAGTTATTCAAGTTATTAATCTGATCAGGGAAGTAATTTCTCTTCTAATTTGTTCGGTCAAGTGTTGAAACAACTTCATATTCAACATAACCTCTCCAGTGCTTATCATGCCCAAAGTCAGGGAGCACTGGAGAGGTTTTATCAAGCGTTAAAATCTCTTTTGAGGTCGTACTGTGTTCAAATGGGTAAGGACTGGGAAATTGGTCTACCTTGGTTAATGATGGCGGCTCGGGAAGCTGCGCAAGAAAGTTCCGGGTTCAGTTCAAACGACCTTTTTTTTGGACACAATGTGCGAAGTCCGTTGCCTGTTTTATCTGCTGACTGGGAAAAATCTGATCCACCGAAAAATGTTTTGTCATATGTTAGTGACTTTGAGGCGAACCAATTGGTGAAGGCATCTCTGTACAAATCTCAAGGTCGAATGAAAATACTTTTTGATCGTTGAACAGAGTTGCGTTCATTTCAACCTGATGACCATGTACTAGTGGTGTTGCCTGTTGTTGGGTCACCGTTTCAGGCTAAGTTTGTTGGACCATATACTGTTGCTCGGCAGATTTCTGATCTGAATTATTTGATTGATAAACCAGATTGAAAAAAAAAGATGAGATTGTGTCACGTAAACTTGTTAAAGCCTTATGTTTTTAAAGATTTCGATGACCTTATGACAAATGAAGACCAAGTTGGTATGCATGATTCTTTTATTAAACCTGTTATGCTTGCAGATTTATCTGTCAATAATGACACTGTTGAATTGGTTCCATCTCTGGTAGGTGGGGAGGAAGGTGAAATCTGTCCGGGAGATTGTGGGGGGGGGGTGTGATGAGTCTCTGATTGTGCCTGCTGTTGTCGACTGGTGGGTCTGGCTGGGAGACTCATCAGGAGAATGATGTACACCTGTGCAGGGCCATCAAGAGAATGATGTTCACCTGTATATATGCTTAGGCTTTGAGAATGTTGAATGTGCTTCAGAGAGCTCCAGTGCTGAGAGATGTTGTGAGACTTGTTTTCTCCCGTTTGTTTTGTGTTTGTTTTCTGTTTTGTTTGATTATGTTTTCCTTTGTATTTATTTTGAGCTTGGTTCTGTCTGACACTTTAACATCGTTTGTCAGACAGAAATTGTAAGTTATTTTGTAATTGATTTCCCGTTTCACCTATTTTCTTACTTATGTTAATAAAACTTGTTGCAACTTTACCAACCTTTATTAAGTCCTCCACTTATTTGTCACGGCTTTGAGCCGGTCGTGACACTAAATCTATCACAAAGATTGGAACATGGAATGTGCGCTCAATGCATATTACAGGAAAAGCGCAGACCATCGCAAATGAAATAAAGGCATATGGCATCCATATACTTGGAATTGCCGAAGCCAGGTGGAAGGAAGCAGGACAAACATGGCTCTCATCAGGAGAATCAATCATATACTCCGGGCACACGGGAGATAATGCGGCTCATTCAGATGGGGTAGCAATCATGCTATCAAATGAAGCCCAGAAGACACTCTTAGGATGGGAACCAGTGAGCCCAAGGATCATCATGGCCAAATTCAAGACCTCACATAAGCGCATCGTTGTTAACATCATCCAGTGCTAAGCCCCCACAAATGAAGCAGAGGAGGAGGCAAAAGAAGATTTCTACCAAAAGCTAGAGGAAACCAGGAGAAAATGTAAAAAGAAGGATCTCACCATTTTAATGGGGGATCTGAATGCAAAGGTTGACAACGATAACACCGGCTTGGAACAAGTGATGTAAAGCATGGCCTTGGAGTGATGAATGAGAATGGAGAACTCTTTGCCAACCACTGCGGTAACAACAATCTTGTCATTGGCGGAACCCTCTTCCCCCACAAACCATGCCACCGGGTAACTTGGGTATCTCCTGACATGAGGACAGAAAACCAAATAGATAATTTCTGCATCTCCAAGAAATTCAGGAGAAGCCTTCAAGATGTTTGGGTGAAGAGAGGTGCTGATGCAGGCACGGACCACCATCTATTGGTAGCTAACTTAAAACTTAAGTTGAAAAAAACACCACAACAGTAACTCCATAGGTAAGCGCTACATTGTGTCACTATTCACCATCAAAGATAAACAAGCAGACTTCCAAATAGAACTTAGAAACCGATTTACAGCACTACAAGAAATGGAAGAGGAACCCAGAACAATAGAAAACCACTGGCAGCAAGTAAAGGAAGCATTTACAGGGGCCTGCGAAGCATCAGTTGGGCCCGAGAAAAGAAAACACCGGGAATGGCTCTCACCTGACACCCTGATCAGAATAGAGGAAAGGAAGAAACTAAAGGAGGTATTAAACAATTGCAAAACAAGAGCAGCCAAGAAAACAGCTGAGGAAGCATATAGCAGAGCAGACAGGGAGGTAAAAAGGAGTGCTAGTAGAGATAAGAGAAACTTTGTAGCCAAGCTTACAGCGGAAGCGGAGGAAGCTGCAAGGCAGAACAACATCAAAGCTCTCTACGACAACATCCAACTCCTGACCAAAAAATACCAGAAAGGGAACCACCCAGTTAAAGATAAGGGAGGAAGGACACTGAATACACAAGAAGAACAAATGAAGAGGTGGGTCACTTCTCGCACCTACTGAACCAACCATCTCCAGCAGTAAGAGCAAACATGCAACCTGCAGAAGTCCCCCTGTCAGTTGACTGCAGACAGCCAACCAAAGCAGAGATTAGAAAAGCCATCATGCTCTCCAAGAACCACAAGACACCAGGTCCATATAAGATACCGGCAGAAGCTCTTAAAGCAGATGTAGAGACATCCTCGCAAATACTATATGACCTGTTTGGTAGGATCTGGAAGGAAGAAGACCTGCCTGCCTAAAAATACCCAAGAAAGGCAACCGTAGCCTCTGCGACAACTACAGGGGTATAATGCTTCTATCCGTACCAGGTAAAATCCTAAACCGTATAATCTTGCAACGCCTCAAGGCAGCAGTGGATGCAGAGCTTAGAAACAACCAAGCTGGATTCAGGCAAAATAGATCATGTGCCGATCAAATAGCAACCCTGTGAATCATCCTTGAGCAGTCACAAGAGTTAAAGTCACCACTTTAAACAGTATTTCTGGACTTCGAGAAAGCATCCGACAGTCTGGATAGGGAAGTGCTCTGGCAACTGATGAGACACTACGGCATACCAGAGAAGTTCACCACCATCATCAAGCACACCTATTTGGGAATGTAATGTAGAATCATACATGAAGGCCAGCTGACAGAGGCTTTTCACATCACAACAGGAGTAAGGCAAGTCTGCTTACTCTCCCCACTACTATTCCTCTTAGCGGTCAACTGGATCATGCGGCAAGCCACGGACAACAGGCGCAATGGGATCCAGTGGACTCTGTTCACACAACTGGATGGCCTAGACTTCGCAGATGATATCGCATTACTGTCCCAAAACCACCAACAAATGCAAGAGAAATTGAGAGAGGTAGAACAGAAGGCAGCTGAGACAGGATTCCATATTAGCATACAGAAGACCAAAGTGCTCAAGGCCAATACAAAGATGCTGGCCAGCTTGATGGTTAACCACCAACCACTAGAGGATGTCAACTCCTTCATTGGGCACACACTGCGGAAACCGAAGAATTCCATCACACGTCAAGCCCTGCAGTGGAACAGCCGAGATGGAAAGAGCTGGCTACAGATGGCAAGATCTGGGGCCTCATTTATAAACGTTGCGTACGCACAAAAGAAGGCGTACGCCACTCTCTACGCAATAATTGGTATTTATAAAAAGCAAACTTGACGGGAAAATGTGCGGTCCTTCACGCAAACTCTGACCCAGACGTATGCACAAAAACGGGTGAAATGAGAAATGGCGACACCGTCGGCAGATGGAAGAAACGTGTGAAAGTGTGTGAAACTGTAGACCATTGTGTAAAAGAAATGGCAATACTGCCTCTCATAAATAACATGAAGACTTCACAAAGCAAGTCTTACAATTAGCAGCCTACACGAACACCCGTTTGATCGATCTGCAGTGTAAAACAAACAAAATCAAACAAAGATTACAACAGAAATGCAAATTAACACATATTTGCAAAAAGAAAAGTGAAATATGTTCTGCAATAATATTGGCATGTTATGCAATTCATCCTCATAACACATCTGTAGCTTGTCAGATGCAGTCAAATAGATGGTAATAAAATAGCATGATGCCATCACAATGCGTAATGACGCACAATGGCTGATCTTGCGCTCTTAGTTGAGTGAAGTTACATTTCTTTACGTTTTCCTCTCTGTGTTTGCCATGATTTCGCAATCGATGAATATTAACTTGTGGGCGTTTCATGGACTATTTAAGGGCAACTATGGGCGTGACATGAAGCCGCAAAAGCTGCGCTGCATTTAGAATTGATTGTGATTTATTAAGGGAAAACTGCGTAGGATGTGCGTGCGCACGGTTTTATAAATCCGAATATTTCTGTGCGTACGCACGTCCTATGTTTCATCCGTACGCCACTTCTGACGCAAATCCTACGCAAAGTTTTATAAATGAGGCCCCTGAAGAAGTTGGCACAGAACAGGACGAGGTGGAGAAATATTGTCAGTGGCCTATGCTCCTCCTTGGAGTAACAGGCTTAAGTAAGTAAGTAAGTAACTTTTCATGACATTTTTCATGAAAGATTTATTCAAACATAGCCTGCATTAAATCATGAAGACATCACTAAGGTTAAATACAAACATAGTAAATATGTACAGAGCGTATAATTAGAAAAAATTATCTTCTCTAGAAATGCACTGCTTGATCCGCTCTGCCGCTTGAAAGGCGCGAAGAGCGCCAAAACGGTATTTATTGTTTTAATTTCATGATGAAATCGAAAGAATTTGAAAGCTGAGACTTTGTTTCATATCAAAAGTAACAAAGTATAAACTGTACTGTTATTATGGCAGACATGCTACAAATGTTTAGTGAAGACTTGTTTACACATCAACAGAAAACAGTATAGCTAGATCTCAATCCAATCCAGAGCTAGTGTCCACACAGCTGAAACTTACATTTTGAAAAGACTGTGGGAGCTGACCAATAGGGTTACTAGCTGTGCTGGGATATAAAGGTAAAATTAGCTGTTTGTGGGGGATAAAAAAGGTTAATTTAAAAAACAAGCCTTTAGACTACACAATGTATTTTTTGTTCTGTTTATTTGTCTGTGTCAGCTAAAGGAATTAACTCTTCTATAAAAATCTAAATCAAAGGCTACTAGTAAAATAGGTGAATCTACGATGGGGCCCTCCATAGGGGCGAGACCCCCGCGCATCACTGGGGCTGCGGGGGTGTCCGTATGCCCATGCATATGCCACAAACAACAACAGCAACATGGAGGGGTTTGCGATACAGATGTTGACTTATTTACATCATGGCAATATGTAGCTGTCATGCTAGACTACTGCATCTTCTGAGGCAGTGGCTGAAATGACTTTCAGTATGTTTCCCATAACAACGTCTGACATGTTTATGTTTTACCTGGTGTGAGAAAGTGACAAACCACGCAAAATACAATAAGAGCAACATATGAATAGCTCAAAATGGATTTGTAAAATTTCATTTCATGTGATTTTTTGCCATTCACACTTGCTAAATATGATCGGGTTCCAATCGAATATGCACAAAAATTGGATTTGGACTGATAATCTAAAAGAGGTTTATTTTTAATAAACAAAGATGCAAGGAACAGTGGATGTGTAGAATGAGAGGTAGCCTATTTCAATAGACCTTAGTCAGGATAGATAACATATTGAATTGTACGTGGCTGAAAACAAGGCTGTGACAGTCTTTACTATGGCATGCACTGTATAGAATTCCTAGATTTCTAACTTTCAAATCTGTTTCATGGAATTTTGTCTACTGAAAGTTTCATTAGGGACCGTTCGGTATTTATGGAAAGGGCCACCGGAGGAAAATAGGGGAGGGTCATGTCTTTTTATTCTTTGTTGAGGGGAGGGTCATCCAACTTTTTTTTAGTCTAGGGGGAGGGTCACCCAACTTTTATATTCATGAAAACAGCAACATTTCAAAGTGGCTTGTTTGCTGCATATCTTTTACATGTAGCTCCATGTTGCTCTCGCGGTATCAGCCCCCCATCTATATCAGATGGGTCTGACCCAACAAAAATCCAGTTTGGCGCTGTTTGACAGTGCGCGCTCAGAAGAAGTGCATCATGTCAGAACAGAACGCCAATGAAATGTTTACCCGGCAAAGCTGTAAAGCACGAGCAAATAATGAACTTTTGTGATTGCGAATAAGTGCACAGTATCCTGTGAGTGTAACTCTACCGCTGCATTAAAATGTGTGATGTGAATGTACGTCGAGTTTTACAGTATTAGGACTGAGGCGCCAGAACTGCAGAGTAAATACTGAAATTGCCACCATAACAGTGGAGTGTGATGTGTAAGATGTAGGGCTACCACATCTTTAAATTACTATTAGTATTAAAAGTTAACATAATAAAATACGTAGACCTACACCAAAAAAACTAGTTGAGGATAAATTCATTAAAATTGGGCAATTCCAGCGTTATGGACGTGACATTTGCAGTCAAAACTTGAAATATAAATTCTCAGAAAATGCATTTAATACCAATATTGAAACGTCTGTTAATATATCCATACTCCCTTAATAAAGGAGTCAAGACATTAGAAAAATATCAGTCTACACATGCGTTTTATATTTAATATGAGGGAAATACACATGTGACGTGACACAAAAATCTTTAACTTTTAGGTGGCAAAATATTTTTTAGTAATTCTATGAACACTGCGCAAACCAAAATATATATACTCACCGGATGAAGAAGGGTCGGCCTCCACAGAACATAAAATATTCTTTTTATTTTATTTTTCGTGTTTGCATTTATGTGAAAAAAAAAAAAAAATGTTAAGGGTGTGACAGTTCTCCATTACGGACATGACTGCTCTGAAAGCGACTTTAAAAAAAATCACAGAGACCCAAACAGAAAGCACAAAGCCTGTCTTTAAAGTGAATTTCGTTTTTTTATTAATTGTATCTTAATTTTAATCAATGTTTCGTAAACCAATTGCCTGGATTTAATAAATAATAAATATAGTAGAAAATAGATAATCATGACACGGAGTCGCCGGCGAGTGAACTGGACTCTTGTCTCATAAATGAACCGAAACTCAGCGTAAGGTAGGCTACTTGCCTCACAGACCTGAGAAATACATGTGCTGGTCATAAAATTAGAATATCATCAAAAAGTTGATTTATTTCAAGAATTCAACTTAACAGGTGAAACTAATATATTATATAGACTCGTTACATGCAAAGTGAGATATTTCAAGCCTTTATTTGTTATAATTTTGATGATTATGGCTTACAGCTTATGAAACCCACGAAATCAAAATCCCAGAAAATTAGAATATTACATGAAATCATACAGTAATTACACAGTGATACCATGGTCATTGAACCAGGTTTTGGTTCTTTTGACAGTGTGGGCAGGTGCAAATCCTGCTGGAAAATGAAGGAAGCATGAAGTGCTCTGAAAATGTCCTGGTAGACGGCTGCGTTGACTCTGGATTTAATAAAGTGGACCAAAGTCCTCTTTTCTTTTTTTTTCTTTTTTTTATTTAACAGACAGACATACAGACCAAAATAGTGCAGTAACGAACAATCTAGTAGTTCCAGAATTCCAGAATTAAAATAAAAGTGTGTAAAATGTATAGGTGTGTGGGTGTGGGTGTGGGTGTAAGTGTGGGTTGGTGTGTGTGTGTGTGGGTGTGGGTGTGTGTGTGTGTGTGTGTGTGTGAGTGTGTATGTATGTGTGTGTGTGTATATGCATAAGCAAAGTAACCATTTATTATTTATTACCATCTTCATTACCATCACCACCACCACTCCTCACTACCATCATACTGCCAACATTGTATTAGTCAATTTTTATTTTTTATTTCTATATTTTCTCCTATGTAACAATTACCATTGTCAGCACTCTCTATAGATAAATTAATTTTTAGATAGTAAGATAATAATAGAAGATAATATAATAAGATAATATAAGATAACCCTCCCCCACATCTCTTCAGTCCCTATTTTCTCCTATATTATTATTATTATTATTATTATTATTATTATCTTTTTTTTTTTTTTTTTTTTTGGTATGTTATGTGTAGTGTCTAAGGTGCATTAAAAGAAGGGGTACAGTGTGAGAGTGTCTCAACTTGGGACAGAGATGCTGTCCTATGGAAACCACTTCTCGCCTGTCTTGCCTGCCTGAGTGTTTATGAGGTTTTTCAATGTATAGTCCTCTTTTCTGATGAGAGCAAATTTTGCATCTCATTTGGAAACCAAGGTCCCAGAGTCAGGAGGAAGAATGGAGAGGCACACAATCCAAGATGCTTGAAGTCCAGTGTGAAGTTTCCACTCAACGCAGCCGTCTACCAGGACATTTTCAGAGCACTTCATGCTTCCTTCAGCAGACAAGCTTTATGGAGATGCTGACTTCATTTTCCAGCAGGATTTGCACCTGCCCACACTGCCAAAATAACCAAAACCTGGTTCAATGACCATGGTATCACTGTGTAATTACTGTGTGATTTCATGTAATATTCTAATTTTCTGGGATTTTGATTTTGTGGGTTTCATAAGCTGTAAGCCATAATTATCAAAATTATAACAAATAAAGGCTTGAAATATCTCACTTTGCATGTAATGAGTCTATATAATATATTAGTTTCACCTGTTAAGTTGAATTCTTGAAATAAATCAACTTTTTGATGATATTCTAATTTTATGACCAGCACCTGTATATAGAAAGCTTGAAATGTCTACTTTTAAACAGAACAATTCAAAACGAAAGAAAACAGACTGCTCTCTTATGTAGCCTAATCCGTATGAAATGTGGATTTCTCTCTGGCGCGTTCTGCGAAGATCACGACGCATCGTCAACTTCATCTTTGCAGTCGACACAGAAAACACTTGTTTATTAATAAACAATTAAAATGTCTCCTTGCTATATTTGACATATTCATAATCATTACTTTTGCTGGTTCTTTGTGACAGCTTTTAGATGCTTTATTGGCAGCGCCACCCAAATGTTGAACGTGTTACACCGCATCAGCACCGAAAACATGATTTTTTTCTAATCTAAAATCAAAAATCGTGATACGAACCGAATCGTAGGTTTGGTCTATCGTTACAGCCCTAGTAAGATGAGAAAGCAAGAGTTTATGGTTGTAAAAAAACAAAAAACAATGGCTATCTGAACATCTTTGCCAAGCGCAAACCAGTACAGAAGTAGGCTAATCAATAAATTATCGGGGAGGGTCATGCCTTTTTTCACAATAATTTTGGAGGGTCATAGAAAAATGTATTGCTGGCGAAGGGAGGGTCATGTATTTTTTGACTACAGATCTCAAAACTCCTCCGGAGGCCCCTTAAATAAAAAACGAACAGTCCCTTAGCAGAACATGTTGCATGTTGTTAAACAACAATATTGTTGAACACCTCTACCCACAGCCACGTTTTCAATCCTATCGAAACCGAAATACAGTAGAGGCAAAAAAGGAGGGATTGGTTTGGGAATTTGTTTTCAGTGACCCTACAAGTTTGATTAAACTATCAAAATATGAGAAAAATATTTTACATTTTTATATATGGAAGAAGAACAAAACACTAAACTTGGTTAAGGTAATTTTGTCATGACAACTGTCGGAGAGATTGGCATGGTAATAGATGTGGCAATGTTAATGTATTTGGTCTTAACGGAATAGATCTGGGACCCGTTTCAATAAGGAGGTTCAACTAACTGTGAGTTAAAACTTGAACTCTGAGTTGACACCCTGAGAAGGAAAATTCTGAGTTTTCCGTTCCAGAACAGCTGAATTGAGTTAGTTCAATCAGCTCTGAGTAGGTTGACACTGAAGCTGTGTCCCAATTCAAGGGCTGCATCCTTTCGAAGGCTGTATTTGAAGGCCGATTGCATCACCGCGACGTGACAATGGCTGTCCCAATTCGAAGGCTCCTTTGAATGCGGCCTACATACTTATTTCCCCGTGCCGCGAAGGACAGAATGAGTGGATCCTTCGCAGCCTAGCCTATCCCACGCCAGTGATGACAGGATCTGTTTTTTTTTAAGAAAATGGCGGGTGATAGTTCTGTGTCGGCCGAGGAATAGGCTACACTTATAGATGTAAGTATCGTGTTTTAATTTATTCAAATAGCTAGCGAAACAAGTGTTAAAACCTGGCATGCACATTATACATTTATATTATTCAAATCAGTTAAATGATTTTTAGGCTGCCTAAACTAGGTCAGCCTGAACTGGGAACATTTCCTATAACACCTGATGTACTCGTTACATCATAAGAAGAATGGCATCTACGCTAATGTTAGTCTCTCTGTTTATCCCAAGATTTACTGTTGTCAGCCGGGCCGTATCCCGATCAGATGATGGACCTGTGCCTAGACACGACCACAACAATCAGCAGAGATTGTGTTCATTCATGTTAAGTTGAGCTTCTGTTTATGTTCGCTGATCAATGTTTATATGACATTTTTGAAGTGTCAAAGTTTCAGTTGTATAGGCTGTCAATGGAGAGTATAGAAATCTCTCAGATTTCATCAAAAATATCTTAATTTGTGTTCCGAAGATGAACGAAAGTCTTACGCGTTTGGAATGACATAAGGGTGAGTAATTAATGACAGCATTTTCATTTTTGGCTGAACTAACCCTTTAAAATCAACCCGCCTGACCCACCGACAATTAATTGACGAGATAATTTTTTGCCTAGCAATCATTGTATTGTAGATACAATTATTTGACATGCATAACCTAAAGTACCCATTTCTCTAGTTTAATTTGATGCCTTGCAATAATGCTAACTTCAAACCCACATTCTAAAACACTTAGCTATGTTATGGCTGTTTGGGGTGGAGTAACAGTTCATTAAAAATGTTACAACCAGCCATTTATTCTTGGGGCTGGTCTTGGGCATTAAAACGCCGGGCTGAAAATAGGCCCCACCTTGGCCTTGGAACTAGAAGTAAATTTGTGAAGTGTGATCTATATATTTTGCATTCTGATAAATTTCTTGGGAATTCTTAAGTTTATATCTGATCATACTGAATTCTTATGTTTAGCCAGCTACTGATTCAGTTGCTTTTTTCCATGACTCGCTCATATTTTTGTTTGAAACTTGTCCAGTCATCTTCTTCTCGAACCATCACCTCTGCTCTGGTTTCCCTTCCATGACTCAAATTGGGAGTTTTTACACTGTCTCCAAGAAGATCTTAAAGAGTCCTGAGAGAGGTTGTCCACTTTTATTTTTGTGTCTGCTCTTTCCTGTGCTGTCCTTAGAGGGACAATAGGAGGAACCACAGACAGAGGCTGTCCAAAACAACCCCCTGACCTTATTTCTGGATAAGCTGGAGAGGGTTGAGGAGGCTAGAGGACAGAAGGAAGAGCAGGTTCCTGTTCAAACTGGATTTTACATGCAGACCCTTGAAATCAGAGAAGAGAGTAGCTTTTGTGTTTCCTTCAGACACCGTCTGTTTTTGGAAGCAGTCTTACACGTTTTCCTCCAATTCTGTTCCCAGACATAGTGACTTTGCAAGTTTGATTGCTCTCAGACTGTGAGAGTGCATTCACTATGATGTGAAAGAGGTGGTTTCTGTGTTCATGAAGAGAGGTTGTCCTTGTTGAACAGACAGGTCTAAATGCTGGTTGGTGCTGGTTTTGGTGATGGTGTTGCGAAGGTGGTCAAGTTCTGCTAATGCAGTGGTTCTCAATTCCAGTCCTCGTGACCCACTGCTCTGCACATTTTGTATGTCTCCCTTATTTAACACACCTGAACCAGATCATCAGCTCATTAGGAGAGACTCCATGAACTGAACTGAGTGTGTCAGAAAAGAGAGACATACAAAATGTGCAGAGCAGTGGGTCACGAGGACTGGAATTGAGAACCACTCTGCTAATGCTTGTTGACCATGAAAGAATCATCCCAAGGTGTTGACCAGAATCGAAACCACAATGCATGCTGAAAACTAGCAATGCTAGTCTTTTCAGTAGGCATGTGTGTTCATGTTAACAGAGGAAAGAGTGCAATTGTGAGTATTAGAAAAAAAATTCAGATACTCATCCTACCTCAACTGGACAGCACTCCAATTCCTCTCTCGCTCTTTCTTTAACACGCAAGTACTGGAAAACCAAGAATTAATTTTTAATTTGACAACAAAACGACTTTGATGGGCCGACGGTGGGGTGCGGGCCTTGGCTCTGCGGGCAGCTCACAGGAGATCTGATGAGTGACAGGCCTTTTAAACAGCTCAGATTAACTCTAATCTCCAAGAGCCCAACCTGGAGCTCCATCTCAACCCAACACCCCCCCCCACCCCACACCCCCCACCCCACACACACCCCCCACACACACACAACCAATCCTGTATGCTCAAAACTAAATCATTCATATGCTGTGCATGCTTTAAATAAAACCCACATGCTCCAGAATTACCAAATCAGCACCCTGCCAGCCTCAGAAAACTGAAAAATTTGACCCCCATGGCTAGTTCTGAAACACAACTGTCTCTTTGTCGATGAAGACATTCATTTCCCCCAAAAGACGGGCAGTGGAACTTCAGAGTGTCACTTCTCATGTCTTTCTGAAAGGCCTGGGACAGGCCTCAAAGAGAAAGCACCCTGGAAAGAGCTCTTGAGGCTTTTCACTAAAAGAGGACCCAGAGAGGGAACAGTGATTCTTCTTGTGCTTGCTCTCGCTGGGCACATTGAGAGCTTCACAATGCCAGGAGCCAGTGCATTACAGTAAAGGGGGGGCTGCCCTTACAGGGCGCCTCTGAAACAGAGGGGCTGAGAGGGAGGGAAGATTTCTTTGGACTCCAATAGAGGTATATGCAATCTGCCACCCAACAGTCAGTCTCTACTCCATCTTGCCATTGACAGCTAACTGTTCCATAAACAAGGACAAATCCAGCATGAATTCCACAGCGCCTGGCAGACGTTGCCCTCTCTCTGGTCTTTTCATGATTTTGCTCTTGTCTCCCTCCCTCCACTTTGTCTTTTGTTGCAGGGATCCCTGAAAGGCTGTTTTTCCCTCGTTCTTTCTCACTAGCCTTCCGTCCATCTTTCAGTCATCTCTCTCTCTTTCTGATTTCTGTCATTCCAGAAGAGGGAATAAAACTCAGTGGTTGCACTCTAACGAACAGCATTCCAATAAAGGCTCTTTTGCACTGATGCTGAATAAAACTCTGTGATTACAGCCATCCTTAGGGCGCCTGAACAAAACAACATAGATCCACACTTGATTTAGTGACCTTTTCCAATAGAACACATGAGCACAGAAGAGGAGTTAGTGTGGGCAGCTGCAAGGTTTAAATCCCCAGAACAGAAAGATACCACCCAACCTCACAACTGAACCCACAAACTAATTTCAGTTAGCAACAGATGCTATCCATTATTGGGCCCAGTGTGACATTAACTGGTGATTATTGGCACAAATCTGGAGGTTTTGTTGCATGGGAGGTGGGAGATGGGGCGGGGGAGTCGGGGTGGTCAGAACTTTCATCTGAGGAATAATTCTGCGATATCAAAATCAACAGCAGGCAGATCCTTGATTTGACTGCACTAACACTATTGGATGAGACAACGGAATTATCTCATTTCTCATTTCTGAATTATCTCATTTCTATAATTCAGATTCCTTAAAGGATTGTTAGACTGCATAATTAGGTCAAACTGAACTGGGAACACTTCCCGTACCAACCGATGTACTTGTTACATCGTAAGAGGAATAGCATCACGCCTTGTTTGTTAATTTGACCAGCGGAGAACGGCCAGGTTCTCCCAAGGTTTTTACATTTCTGTGACCTAATGGAGTTTTGGTTCCTTGCCAGTATCGCCTTTGACTAACTGATCTGGTGACACTTAATATTCAGAAATATTATTGATTTGACTGCACTGACACTATTGGATGAGAAGTCAACTTGAACTGAATTGAGCTGGAGTTGCTTTATAGCTGAATTGACCTCATTTCATAATTGATGAGCTTCACAAAGTTATTGAACTGAACTGAATCAACACTGAACTGATTTCAGCCGAATAATAACACTATTGACTTTTTAGAGCAGCTTTACAGCAGAATTGAATTCTTGTTTTCATCATTTGTTATTATTTTCCTGTTTATCTCTATAAAGCTGCTTTGAAACAATCTGTATTGCATAAAGCGCTGTATAAATAAAGGTAACTTGACTTGGTTTAACTTAATATCTTAATAAGACTTAATAAGACAGCTCGGTCACACTCGGAAAACTCATCTCTTCCATAAGCACTTAAATCTCATCATAAAAAAATAAATAAAAAAAATCTTCACTTTTACTTTCCTTTAATCCCTCCCTATTCTAGTTTATGCTACCCAAAGCAATGTCTTAAACATTGTATTTTGAGCACTTTTTGTGTTTATTTGTCTCTTTACAATGAATCGCTTGCTGCTGTATTCCTCATTTGTAAGGCACTTTGGATAAAAGCATGTGCAAAATGAATAAAAGTAAATGCAAATATTTTAATAATACAGATTAGTTTAATATGTAAATAAGCTAGAGAGAGAAAACCTACAACAACAGCAGAGTTGAGCATAGATCCATTTTGCCATTATAAGTGTTGACATGGAAACTGAGTATGTAAATGTAAGTATAATCTTTGATCTTGCATTTTATTACATTTTTACATGACATTTATTCCAACATGGTGTGAAAGCAGCATAACACCTTATGCAGTTATAGTTCAATATAATCATCCAATTATAATATATAGTAAGCAGCAAAAATATAAACGCCCTCTCAATTTCAACTGCTTGTATTTCCAGCAAATGTCTTAGTATGTAAATATTTGTATGAACAATTTCATCAACTGACGAACAAAAATGGAATGAGTCTCTGAACAAAGTCAGTATCTGGTTTGGCCACCAGCTGTTAATATAGATTATTTCAAAGCAGCTTTACAGTGATAATAGGAAATTACAGTAACAGAAATAGTTTTGGCTTTACAGTAGCTCTATAATAAAGTTATTGTCCAGCTAAAGTTAGTTTTGATTGACTGATTCACTTCCTTTGCAAAGATCATTAGTTATTAACATAGGGGCCGCTAACACGGCACCGTTCTAACAGAAAACACTCAACGGCCCAACCATCCGCACAAAACAGTGCCTGGTGGCTCGAGAACACAAACCCTGAAATAGATTCCTAGGTGCAAACATTTAAAAAAAAAAAAAAGGTTATCTCTGCGCAAACCTCAAAAATGCAAACCCGTGAAAATGCAGACGGCGTGCACATGCGCATCACGTGTTTAGTCTATAGGTATGCGCGTTTGAATATATATGTGCGCAGGCGTGTAGTCCTTCTTTACAAACCAACCCTCAACAACTACTTGTCTGGCCGTAAGAATTTATAATAAAGAATTATTGGTAACACTTTACGGTAAGGGTACATGAATTATCATGAATTCATGTATAAATTCATGCATGAAATATGCATTCATTCATGCATTAATATCTCATGAATTATCAGGAAATAACATGAGTTCAACGTTTTTCATTCATGACTTCATGGATGAACAACACCTTAATTAAAACATTAACTAAGATGAGTACATCATCATGAATTATGATTTATTACGCATGATCATGATGTTTTCTTTGTTCACACAAAAAAATTGGTCTTTACCACCCATTGTGGATACAGCTTTGGTTATGGTACATGAATCATCATGAATTCATGCATAAAAAAGTATTAATCCATGCATGCAAGACTGCTCTTCGAATTATTAAAGGAATGTACAAAAATCCACATTATCTAATGCATGCATACAGACTAGAACAGTATATCAATTAATGTGAGAACTTTTTTTCTGAATTATGATCTGAGTTTCCAAGCATGTTCATGTCTTCTCATAGCCTGCAGGTAAATGGACAGAGCCCAAAATTGGCCAATCACAGCACATATTAGGGTATACGAATTCTGTTGGCGTTCAAATACTAGTCATCATTAACTAAGCATTATTTATCAATGACTTCATCATGTGTGTGGCCCCTCAACTAAAGTGGTGACTTGGTGCTTTGAAACACTGATGAACAATGTGTTTTCATTATGATCTGAGTTATCCAGCATGTTCATGTCTTCTTCATAGCCTGCAGGTAAATGGACAGACCCCCAAATTGGCCAATCACAGCACATAACATACGAATTCTGTTGGCATTCAAATACAGTAGTCATCATTAACTAAGCATTATTTATCAATGACTTCATCATGTGTGTGGCCCCTCAACTAAAGTGGTGACTTGGTGCTTTGAAACACTGATGAACAATGTGGCATAACTGTGAAATGACATGAATGAACATTCAAGTTCAAGTCTTTGCAAACAATGTACTGTGGACACAAATGGACTTTGATCTTAACTGTACTGCTTTATTCTTAAACGGTATAAACCAGTTAAAAACCATAAAGCTGTTTTTAAAAAAATGTTTCACAAACAGCTTGATCTCTTTTTGGGTAAAGAGTCACCTTTTAATGTATAAAGCTACTGATGTGACTCCTCCATATCATGAAATTGTAAAACAGCTTTATGGTTTTGTAAAGAGTTTTCAGATATAGCCTATAGGCACTTAAAATAAAGTTCATGGTGTATACATGGGTTTCTCGGCGACGTCATCACTTCTTGCGCACGCAACCAAGAGGCAAAAGACCCGCAGTCTTCGTACCGGAGTAAAGGGTTTAGGCTAGTAACATAGTGGTTTTGTTGCCGCTAAGTCAAAATGCCAAGGAGTTGTTGCGTAATTTATTTACATGCAGGCCTATCTGTTGTGTTTTATCTGCTCATTTAAATTATACGTGTTGTAAGAAATTCCAAATCTAGGCGAATGCAGAGTGGGACAGAAGGAGGAAGTTGTATGTTATATTCTTTCTATTCATAATTTGACGAGCTGCACATGACCACATAGCACGTAGTTGTATGCATCAAGGGATTTGTACGCTCTAATCATTTCTCTTGTATACACTTGGTGTCTGAATAAGATAATTATATATATATATCAGGCCATACATTTGCTGGCCACTTCTTGTCATCCACAATCCAAAGATCGTCATGTATTGCGTAGGGATCCGGCAAGATCTCACCATTGCTGAGATTAATTTTTTTAATATTTATATATAGATTATAATCGCCATGGTCGGAGGTACTAATGGCTTCCCACATAATCCATCGTCAAATCTTTGATTTACAGTAAAGTAACGTTATATGTGTCATGAAATGTTGCAGGTCGGAAAGTAACGTAAATAAAGTTAACTTATATAAAAGCAAATTCGGGCTCTAGAGATGCTGCACTGCTAACATTGGCTATTACATTACCAACTTACGGTAGTCTAACATGATAATTCATGCATCACAGTATGTCCGGATTTTGATTCGTAAACAGTTGGACGTTTTAAATATGAGACACAAACAAACAGATCCAACTCTGAAATTGCAGTTTATTATTGAGTCAACAAGAAATTACAAACAATGCGAAATCTACGTTAATTACAATGTTCTTTTACAGCACTCGGCATAACAGATAGCGGTTTTCTGCCTCTTGGATGCGCGCGCATCCGGTATTGTTTGTATACAAGAAACCCGTGTATGTACTGAATTCCTTCTCAGCTCTTTCCAGCTGTTGATTTAACTGGTTTATACCGTTCAGAATAAAGCAGTAAAGTTACATAACATTATTACGATTTTACAGCTAAAAAATGTACGTTAAACTATTTACGAATATTTCATATTATAAAGATATCTGTATAATTTTCCTTTTACCATTTTATAGATTATAAATGTAAAATCCCTTAAACCTACTCCCACACCTAAACATACCCACTTTATAGACAATATTAAAAGGATAAAACGTAATGGACAGATATGTGTAGGGAAATGGCAGTTTTATTAACAATGTAGCATTAAAAGATAGTTTGAGCAACTAATCCTACCCCTACCACTAAACCTAACCATTTCTTAAAACTACGTAACTACAATTGTAAATTAAAACAACAGACAGACAATCACAATCATTTATTTATTGAGAAAATGTCAAAACCGGTACCAAAAGTCGTTCACATGACGATGTGTCGCAGTCCTCTCTGTTAGTAACGTTATATAATAGTTTTGTATGAGGTAACGTTACAGAGCAGAATTTAAGTTATTAATCCATGAAAATGTTAATCCGGTTCGGTTTGGTGTTCGCTCTGTGAAGGCGCGCGCGCTTCTCCATTTCAAATGTAGTACACAACTTAAACACGGCATGTCGCAATCTGTGACGAAGCATGCGAGAGCCAATGAGCGTTTGATATCACTGCCGTAAAACATGTCGTAACGCTTCGGGCACGAGCCGGGATTTGACGTTGTCTCTGAGAGAAATGGAGATGAAGATCACTGGATAAAGGGCTGCATTTGTATCAGTTTCTTGCAAACAACGTATGGATTATAAAGATTTGATCACATTAAGCTAATAAATTGATTTCTTTTGTGAATTTATGCTGTGTTTTAGTGTATTATGAGTCAAAACATTAATGCCACGATTTGAATATGCATAAGTTAAATAGGAATACGCCCAAATTTGTACGTCGTTGTTTGTATAAGTTGTTTATAAGTAAATAAATTACGTTTTTGTGCTGTCCACTGTCAGTATTATACGTTTCTGTGTGTATAAAACTTAAATAAATGTACGTATGTTAGAACTAAACTTTACGTAAAAATACACACGTATTCTCATGAGATCACGTTGCAAGTTAAGATCAAAGTCCATTTGTGTCCACAGTACATTGTTTGCAAAGGCTTGAACTTTCATGTTCATATTCATGTCATTTCACAGTTATGCCACATTGTTCATCAGTGTTTCAAAGCACCAAGTCACCACTTTAGTTGAGGGGCCACACACATGATGAAGTCATTGATAAATAATGCTTAGTTAATGATGACTACTGTATTTGAATGCCAACAGAATTCGTATGTTATGTGCTGTGATTGGCCAATTTGGGGGTCTGTCCATTTACCTGCAGGCTATGAAGAAGACATGAACATGCTGGATAACTCAGATCATAATGAAAACACATTGTTCATCAGTGTTTCAAAGCACCAAGTCACCACTTTAGTTGAGGGGCCACACACATGATGAAGTCATTGATAAATAATGCTTAGTTAATGATGACTAGTATTTGAACGCCAACAGAATTCGTATACCCTAATATGTGCTGTGATTGGCCAATTTTGGGCTCTGTCCATTTACCTGCAGGCTATGAGAAGACATGAACATGCTTGGAAACTCGGATCATAATTCAGAAAAAAGTTCTCACATTAATTGATATACTGTTCTAGTCTGTATGCATGCATTAGATAATGTGGATTTTTGTACATTCCTTTAATAATTCGAAGAGCAGTCTTGCATACATGAATTAATACTTTTTTATGCATGAATTCATGATGATTCATGTACCATAACCATAGCTTTATCCACAATGGGTGGTAAAGACCAATTTTTTTGTGTGAACAAAGAAAACATCATGATCATGCGTAATAAATCATAATTCATGATGATGTACTCATCTTAGTTAATGTTTTAATTAAGGTGTTGTTCATCCATGAAGTCATGAATGAAAAACGTTGAACTCATGTTATTTCCTGATGATTCATGAGATATTAATGCATGAATGAATGCATATTTCATGCATGAATTTATACATGAATTCATGATAATTCATGTACCCTTACCGTAAAGTGTTACCGAATTATTTATTGCCTCTGCGTAGCCACGTGAACCGGAATTATCCCGACAACATTTTATCTGTACAGAGGTAAAGGGAAGGAAAGGAGGCCTTCACAGGGGAGAGACTAGTTGACACTTCAGGACTGCGTTGTCGTCGTGTAGAGAGACTATAGAGATAGAGAGACTAATATTAGCGTAGACGTCATCCTACTTATGATGTAACAAGTACATCAGGATTTATGGGAAGTGTTCCCGGTTCCGGCTGACCTAATCTATGCAGCCTAACATTGAATTATAGAAGTCTATAATGTGTTATGTGTATACTAGGCCAAAGATATGTGTTTTTAGTCTAGATTTGAACTGACAGAGTTTGTCTGCTTCCCGGACAATGTTAGGAAGACTGTTCCAAAGTTTAGTGCTAAATAGGAAAAGGATCTACCGCCAGCAGTCGATTTTGATATTCTAGGTATTATCAACTGGCCGGAATTTTGAGATCGCAATAGACGTGAAAGACTATAATGCGTTAAGAGCTCGCTCAAGTACTGCGGAGCTAAACCATTTAGTGCTTTGTAAGTAAACAGCAATATTTTGAAGTTTATACGATGTTTAATAGGGAGCCAATGCAGTGTTGACAGAACCGGGCTAATATGGTCATACTTCCTGGTTCTAGTAAGAACTCTAGCGGCTGCATTTTGGACCAGCTGTAGTTTGTTTATTAAGCATGCAGGGCAACCACCCATAAGAGCATTACAATACATGAGAGCATATGGCGTAATTTAGAGGGCAGGTGAACATTTACATGATATTTTATTAACAAAGTTCGGGAGGAACACGTTCAGATTATCTATCCAATCATCACGTCATTCCAATCATCACACCATTCCAATCATCACTAAGTCAAAGTCTACCCCTGAAAGATGAACAAGGACCAACTGTCCATCAACTGCAGTGATTGGCCAGACATAGCATGAACGAATGATGTGGCATTAGAGTCTTCCTGCTAGAAAGTACTCAAACACATCTGGGGGGACATATGGTTACACAAAGTTTGGCACATCGAGGACGATCAGACATTGCGGTTTATTGCTCTGGCCACATCTGCAATCCTCATGCCTCCCTGCAGTATGATTATGTATTATTATTCCATATGCCATAATATGCCATAATTCTACTGCAGGGACCTTGGGCATCTTTCTTCTGGTGTTTTTCAGAGTCAGTAGAAAAGTCTCTTTAGTGTCCTAAGTTATTTTAACTGTGACCTTTAAGTGTTAGTGTCTTAAGAACTGTTGCACAGGTGCATATACAATGATGACTGCATTGACACCATTGTATGAGAACTGAACTGAGCTGGATGATGACATCACTGTTTTCTTCCGAGCTGCTGTAAAGATAAATTAACTTAATCTGGACAATGGCAATATTTTCTTCTAGAGATGATGTAGAGCCAAAACAAACTTTGTTGCATTATTTTCCTGTTATCACTGTAAAGCAGCTTTGAAACAATCTGCATTGTAAAAATGTAAAAAAAAAAAACGCTATATAAATAAAGATGGCTCATTGAACACGCATTAAAAGCATTGTTTAAACCCTTTCCAATAAAAAAGCTAAGCTTATTTAGAATTTACAAATTTATCTTTAAAATACTGTATCCTGAAAAAGGGACCTTTTTTTTTTTTTTTTTTTGCTGAGATTTATAAAATAAAATAAGCCACATTCAAGGAGAATGTCCTGTAAATATATAAAATATATTATACAATGTTTATCATATATATATATATATATATATATATATATATATATATATATATATATATATATATATATATATATATATATATATGTGTGTGTGTGTGTGTGTGTGTGTGTGTGTGTAAAATACCAGACAATATTCTTAGTGTTAAGATTATTATTATTATATTGTATTATATGAAATTAGAACTAAAATATTATAATTATATTACATTTAATTTTTTTTATTAATTTTTTTACAGCAGATGCTGTTCTCATAATAGAAATGCCATGACTTTTCCTTGACTTAAGATTTAATTCATTTCTATTTTTCAGGTGTTAAATGACCATGAGAACTATGTTGAACCACTGAAGATCAAGTTCAAACATAATTATACTATAAATGTTTGCAGGTGTTCTGCTACATTGCGCTGATGAAGGGACATTCACATGTTCTCTTTCAAAAAATAAACTTTTCAAGCTTTTTTGGAAAAATAGGTTTTGATAAAATGTTAAACTCTTTGGTGGCCTTTTTCAGAGCATTTCTGGCATATCAAAAGAGTACAAACACAGCAAATTGAAATGTGAAGAGTGGATAATTGTGAACCATCTGTTTTCCTCATCGCCCACTCACCCTTTTTAAATCTCTCTCCCATAGTGTGTTTGAGGAAAGTGTGTGTGTGTCTTTGGAAACAGCTAAGGAGTCAGATCACAGACTTGGCTACACAATATCTTTCCAAGGGCACCATGGGCTCCTGTCACAAACACACACACACGCGCACACACACACGCGCACACACACACACACACACACACACACACACACACACACACACACACACACACACACACACACACACACACACACACACACACACACTGGCCCTCTTAAACCCAGGCAATCACTCATGCAAGACCAGGGCACTCTTATGTACACATCTGCCATGCTGGGCAGTGTGGGCAGAGAGAGAATAGGAGAGGGCACTGGCTTTAGGAGGCCAGGCAGATGCCTGCTGATACTGCCGTGGCTGCCATGGTAATAGCATGACAGTGTTTACTGCCCCTTAGTAGAGGGCTCGGGACCCCCAACCCCTCCTCTGTGTCATTCTCTGTCTTCCTCTCCTTCTAATGTAAATGACTTGCCATGTTAAAAAAGGAGGGAGGTGTTTGTGCTTGCTGTTTTTCCTCTTTCTCTCTGGATGGAGTATATTCTATGTTATTATGCAAATGTAGGCTAATGAACTGCAAATATGCGGTCCCATTGTATACATACACGTTAAGTGTGTAATTTCTATTAGCGTTACCAAAAATAATTGCCAAATTAACCCTTTCATGCATGAATTATGATATCCTCAGTCAGGATTTTTTTCCTATGTGTTTTTATTGCTCTTAGGGCATGAAAAACAAGAATTGATTTTTATTTTATTTTTTTACAAATTTTTCAAAGAGATCTTCAGATGTCCACTTGAGTGGACAGCATGCATTTATGGTTTAAACTGAAGATATACTGTATTAAATAAGACAATAATCAAAAAGATAAAATATGTGAATTTAACGAACTAATCAATACAATTATATCAAATCATGTGAAAACAATAAAATATATACAAAAAATATGAATGCAAAATATTGCAAAGGCTTCATACAACTCCATACAAGTTGCACTTCGCGTATCTTTGATATCAGAACATGAGGACGTGATTCCATCAGAATTTTCTACAACCTGTCAAGGTACAACTGTGGAAACCACTCAGATGTTCCCTCCAGTGCACCAGAGTATGGAGATTTACCCTTATTAGCTGATAATTCTGATTATGTTCAAGATGGACATGCACATTTCTATCATAGCCCTCCTCTGAGAAAACCTAGCGATACGTTTTTTTCAATCTCATCTGAAATGATCAGTGTTGGGGGTAATGCATTACAAGTAACATGCATTACCTAATCAGATTACTTTTTGATCTAACAAGTAATTAACTATAAGTAATGTGCATTACATAATCAGATTACTTTTTGATGTAACGAGTAAAGAAACGCATTACAAGTAACATGCATTACGCAATCAGATTACTTTGTGATGTTATGAGTAAAGAAACGCATTACAATAACGCATATTACGTAATCAGATTACTTTTTGATGTTATGAGTAAGGAAACGCATTACAAGTAACATGCATTACGCAATCAGATTACTTTGTGATGTTATGAGTAAAGAAACGCATTACAATAACGCATATTACGTAATCAGATTACTTTTTGATGTTACGAGTAAGGAAACGCATTACAAGTAACATGCATTATGTAATCAGATTACTTTTTGATGTTATGAGTAAAGAAACACATTAAAAGTAACATGCATTACGTAATCAGATTACTTTTTGATGTTATGAGTAAAAAAATGCATTACAATAACGTGCATTATAAAATCAGATTACTTTTTGATCTAACAAATAAAGTAATGCATTACAAGTGTCATACATATGTAATCACATGACTTTTTTCGATGTCAATGAAAATTACTTTCTAATAATACAAGTACATTTATTTACAGTAAAAAAAGTCACTGCAGATTAAGTTTTTAAGTTTTAAATTTCAAAAGCAATATTCACATTATAATTATGAATTGTAGCTGAAATATAGCAGTTGATGCATGAAGTCCACTACAGTGGACATGTGGTTAATCAGAGTTTTCTCTCAATCTAAAATCAAAACTTGGAAAATTTTACTGTGATATGACTCATTAGATATTGCTTGATGCTGCAATATTTTTTTTACCTACAAGAGTCTCCTAGGATAGAAGGAATGGGTGGATATTCCGGAGCAACTTGGCATGTCTGACTGACCCTTGGCCATCTTGGTTTGGAGGGGGAAAAAATCGAAATACAAAGGCTTGCCACTTGATTGCAATTTATAGGATGATGCACAAGGGTCCAATGAAGAGGCTGATGTGCAACTTTGCCATAAAAACCCGTGCAAATTCAAGAAAATGCATTTTTAATAGCTGTCCACTGTAGTGACCACTATGCGTGAAAGGGTTAATGTCTGTTTTCAAATAGGTTTCCTAAACACATCTGCCATCAGTCTATTTGGTCCTGCTTGATTAATGCTAGATTTTACATGATTAAAAATCCTACAAATCCTATAAAACATGAACAAAATACAAAATAAACAAAGACTTGTCTTGACTTGATCCATGAAATAAACTTGAACATATAATTAACAACAGCAGTTATTGGGAACAAACAGGGTGACCAGATGTCCCGAAAAATTCGGGATAGTCCCGAAATCTAAGCTGTTGTCCCGAATCCCGAATCCGGCCCTAATTGTCCCGAAAATTATACTAAAGCAAAATCTTGAGGAGTTATTGTCTGATAAAACATTAAAAACTGTCCGTGGAGGTTGAGTCGTCCTGCAGCCAGCCCCCGCCAGCTGCTCAATGGCTGCAGCATCTTTTTTGTTTCTTTTTCTGAAGTTCTACAAAGATACTGTAGGCGCGAATTTAGATATGCATTGATAAGCTAATTTTCATTAATTCGTTTCATTGACATGGCTGGTGTACCGGAACCCCAACACGCCGCTAAAAAGCATGAGTTTATGATTTTAATGTTGTTGTTTTTGTGGCAGACTAAAGACTAATGACAGACTGTTGATCTTTGAAAAAAATATGTTTGGTTCAGGTTTTAAATTCATTATCTTTTATTATAGGCTATGTAGTCTAATATCATAGTAGCCCCCCCATTTGTGACAAATTTTATTATTTATAGCTAACGGGGCAAGGCTCCAGTAAGCAAACGTACGTCTCCAAAGTGGATTTACACACACTCTAAACCATATGCATTTTAAAGATGCTTACTAAATGACTATTTAAAATCTGACAGGAAAGTCTTTGATAAGTGCTGCAGATGAGCACATTGCAACATGAAATAGACATCTGAGTGATGTATGTGTGCTATTATGTAGAATTCACTGTTGTCAACACTGCTTACATTAGATAAATGTGTAAACAAATGTACATAAAGTAATTACACATGTTATTTATTTTATTTGTCCATTAGTACTGTTGATAAATTGAGGAACATTTGCGTTGAATAAAAAGTGAGTTAACACATCAGCAACTAGCTTAACATTTAATTGTAGTATTGAGCACATGGACAATGTGGGACAGATGAACACATACGTGTGGGTAACACTTTACAATACGGGTGCACTAATACGCAGTAATTCATGTTTAACTAATGCACAGATAATCATGAGTTAATGTATGACTCATGAAGAACTAAACCATTAATGAATTATTACTGCATCAGCAACTAATAAAGTGTCTATATGATTAATAGATTAAGTAATAAATTAATTGCTATTAATTAAATGTGTCATTGTGTAATAATTCCTTAATAACATATTTTATTAACTTATAGTGTAAATTAATGTGTTAATTACCACAATGGGTCAAAGATCAAATGCTTTAATTAATCATTAGCTAATGATTTGAAAAGGTATCATTATGTTATGACTTTACTTGTTGAGGCACATGACTATTAACTAATTGTTAAGTAATATGTCATTTTGGTTTTGACATTCACACTATGGATTTCAATTTCCAGTCTTCTACAACCGGGATTCCACTGTGCCAGATGAACTGCCGCATCCAATAGTTCATGGCACAGGAGTGTGTCAGGTTAAGCTTGAGGTCTAGGATTTAAAGGCAGAACACTGAGAACATGTGAGGTCCTCTGCTATTTCATAACACTGTGTTTAGACCGGACAAAGACACTAGAACCCATTATAATGAGTGATACAGTGAAACTACACTGGATGCGGCGCGACGCTACACAACAAAACCCAGACAGTAAACCGATGCCACACTCTATTTCTGACGTACTCCAAGCTCTTGCGCTACTTCTGTTATGAAGTACAAATGGACTTGCAATGGTCTGTCATGTCCAGTGTAAACAGCTGTAATGGTCGCGTCCAGTTTAAACACGGTGTAACAGCGTCAGTAGTTCAGATTCTGGTGTGCTGATATTTGTGTGCAGCCCAACTTACTTACAAAGACTCAAAAATACCTAGGTCCAACCTCCTGACGGGATACAGCAATTGGATTGAGGGGTATATCCACGATGCTGAAGGTAAAATCTATTTTTTTCGGCTTTCTTGTGCGGTTAGCTTAGCGAGCTGACAGAGCTAATATTACCGAACAGGCTAGTAAAATTATGCTGAAAGTATGTACCGATTGTATATGTGATGACAATATTAGCCAATTCAAAAGCAGTTAACTGTAGTATTTGATGAATGTGATACCTGTGGTTTACAGTGAAGAGAAACGAAGCAGGCTGTAGTGTTAGGGCCCGGTCCTTTCGATCGATGTGAAAGAACGAGGTACCTTACACCATGAAGGTATTCTGTATTTTTGTTTGCACTGTACTGCAACCTCCATGTTCAGGATGGTTAATATGAAGTTCAAGGTTTTAGTTTGTTTTTTCAACCTTTTGTGTTGGTTCATCCTAAATACCAGGTGTTTCGGGTATAACGAGTCATTACAGAGTGTACAGATGATATGAATATAGGTTATTGATATGGTTATTTATTGATATGGATAATTTAAGTACATTTGTTTAAGTATTATAAGTAAGTTAGTGGAAAAAACAGGTTAAGCTTAAACCTGCTAACATTACCATGTTCCAAAACATAAACATGATAACTCCAAAATCAGCTTAACTGTTTTTTGCCCCGACTTATTATTTTTACTAATATAAATGCATGTACTTGTATACATTTAAACAAACACATTCAGTATAATGTAATGTATTTATAAACCATTTCCAGGAATGTAAACAATAGCAACAGGCTGACATATCCTGTTTTACTATTTTAATTTCTCCATTAAAATGATAAAAAGTTCCACATTTGGATAATAACGTTATGACAGTCGTGTTAATGTTGGTTTGAACTGAAGTGTCTCCAACTGTTGTTTGGAACACAAACAGGAAATGTTCATGGGTTAGTAGTGAAATCAGAATTTTATTAGTAGCCTAGGTCATTACTCTGAAAAACACTGGTATTTGGCAAGTCCTGAAATGTTTCAAGAATCCACAGAGTCAATCTAATCAGCAGAGTATCAGTTTCCAAAGTAAAACCACCAAATGCAAATCCCCAAAGAGTTAACCGGACGAGTGCTGGAATTCTCCTAAATGTTTTTTTGCCCAGTCCCTCTTCCATTGCCCTGTGGTGAATTTGAAGATAAACTGAGGGAAAACCTAAAAACATTAGGAAGCAGAAGCCACATGTTGAAATTATTAACAGGTGGAAAGCAACAGAAAGAACGTCTCGGTTACGTATGTAACCCTCATTCCCTGAGTAGGGAACGGAGACGTTACGTCAGTGACGACGAATGGGGTTGCGCTTAGAAAGCCTCTCACCTTCGAGTATACAAAACGAGCCAATGGCAAGAAAATGCCATGGGTCTGCGGAATTTGCATAGCGTAAGTCCGCCCCACGTCGTGGGTATATAAGGAAGTACACTGGCAACATGCAGATAAGTTTCTTCGCTGAGGAGCTGAGACTGAACTCCGGCGTTCCAGCGGTACAGCGGAAGTGGCAGGGAGACGTAACGCCTCCGTTCCCTACTCAGGGAATGAGGGTTACATACGTAACTGAGACGTTCCCTTTCGTGGTGACTACGAGTTATGTCAGTGACGACGAATGGGGTTCCCAGTCTAATCATGCCACTCACTAGACTCACTAAGTCTTCCAGTGCCCTGCGTAAGTCTGAGCTCCCTGTCGTGAGGCTAGCATGGACGAAGGACTCCTACTTAACACAGGAATACCAAGGTACACTGGGAAGCATATCTCAGCGGAAATATGCAATCAGTGCCAGCCCGATGGGGGGGGGGGGGGACTTAAGAATACACATATGACCTGGAGGGGCTGCATATGGAGTATCACTGGGGTGTCCAGCCGCAGGTGGAATATTTCAACCCCAGGGGTGGCAAGGTAGCTTGCCAAGGGAAAGACACATGCTCAGAGAGGCTTACAGTGGAAATACACATGTGGGGGCCGCCCAGAGGGGGAACCATGCACATGGAGGCACCTAGCCAAGCGCTAAAGCTGCTGGTGGCATAACTCTGGCATTGACGTTGACAGTGCTGGAGGAAATCAGGGCCTGCGGGGAGGCTCACCTGAGGAGAATATCGCACGTATCCCGTCCGTGGAGAGGAATGGCGAGCAAGCGAAGACACCTGAGCAGAATCTAGTACCGGCTGGTTGAAGCGAGTACATGAGAATAAACTGGCTCCAATCGGAGATTGTAGAATCTCGCGAATGTGTTAGGTGTCGCCCAGCCTGCAGCTCTGCAGATGTCTGTTAGCGAGGCGCCATGACCTTGCTGCTGGCGTCCACTATCCAGTGAGACAACCTTTGCTTGGAGAGAGCCTTTCCCTTCAGCTTCCCACCATAACAGACAAAGAGCTGGTCTGAGGTCCTGAAACAGTGCGTTCTGTCTACGTAAGCACGGAGGGCGCGTACTGGACAGAGCAGTGCCAAGGCTGGGTCTGCCTCCTCCGAGGGCAGCGCTTGCAGTTTCACCACCTGGTCTCGAAGGGGAGTGGTGGGAACCTTGGGCACATATCCAGGCCGGGGTGTCAGGATCACGTGAGAGTTAGCCGGCCCGAATTCCAGGCACGCTTCGTCAACGAAAATGCCTGCAGGTCCCCTACCCTCTTGATAGAGGCCAATGCAACCAGGAGCGCTGTCTTAATTGACAGGAACTTAAGCTCCATTGATTGCAGAGGCTCAAGGAGGCACTCTGCAGGGCAGTTAAAACCACTGAGAGGTCCCAAGAGGGAACGAGAGGAGGGCGAGGAGGATTCAGTCTCCTCGCTCCTCTCAGGAACCTGATGATCAGGTTGTGCTTTCCCAGAGACTTACCTTCAACTGCATCGTGATGTGCGGCAATGGCGGCAACATACACTTTCAGGGTGGAGGGAGACAGCCTTCGCTCCAACCCTTGCTGCAGGAAGGAAAGCAAGACACTGATCGGGCATTTCGTGGGGTCTTCATGACAGGAAGAACACCAGTTGACGAAGAGGTTCCACTTCAACACATAGGCATGTCTCGTGGATGATGCTCTAGCGGAAGTGATGGTAGCTACCACTACTGGTGGTAGGATACTCAAACCTGCCTCGTCCCGTCCAGGAGCCACACGTGGAGGTTCCAAGATCAGGACGAGGGTGCCATAGGTTGCAGGGTCCCTGAGAAAGCAGATCCTTCCTCAGGGGAATTAGCCAGGGAGGTGCTGTTGCGAGGAGTACTAGTTCGGGGAACCAGGTCCGGTTGTGCCAATACGGGGCAACCAAAATGACCTGCTCCTCGTCCTCCCTGATCTTGCGGAAGGTCTGCGCAAGCAGGCTCACTGGGGGAAACGCATACTTGCGGAGGAAATAAAACAGGTCGCAATGGGACGAGTCATGGGTGGAAAACAGATCTACCTGTGCGTCCCCGAACTGATCCCAAATCAGCTGAACCGTCTGGGGATGGAGTCTCCATTCTCCAGGAAGAGGCCGAAGCCGAGACAGCTTGTCGGCCGCACGGTTCAGGTCTCCCGGGATATAAATGGCTTGAATCGACCTCAGATGCTTCTGACTCCATATGAGAAGGTGGCGGGCAAGTTGCGACATACGGTATTCTGATCGGACTAGTATGTGCTGAACCCTGGGCAACGCACGGAAGCGGTGCAGGGCGAGACGTACAGCCAGCAACTCGAAGCAATTGACATGCCAAAGGTGCTGGGGTCCTGTCCAGAAGCCCGCGGCAGCATGTCCATTGCACATGGCACCCCAGCCCGTGGTGGAGGCATCTGTCGATACAATAACATGCCGAGAAACTCGTTCTAAGGGCACTCCGGCCCGTAGAAAACTGAGGTTCGTCCAGAGGGTGAAGGCAGGTCAGAGTCACTGGGACTCGGAGCGTGCCGTGTTGCCATGTCCACCTTGGGACTCGATCGTGAAGCCAAAGCTGAAGCGGTCTCATATGAAGCAACCCGAGTGGCGTTACTGCGGATGCCATATGCCCCAGGAGCCTCTGAAATAGTTTCAGTGGAACCGCACTCTTGCCCTCAAACTGGCGAAGGCAAGTCAGCAGTGACTGCGCGCGCTCGCTCATAAGCTGCGCGCACATGGCGACCGAGTCGATTTCCATACCGAGAAAAGAGATCCTCTGCACGGGGCAGTTTGCTCTTTTCCCAGTTGACCCGAAGGCCCAGACGAGCTAGGTGCCGGAGCACTAGGTCCCTGTGTTCGCAAACCTGGCCTTGAGAGTGAGCTAGGATCAGCCAGTCGTCGAGAGTTCAGGATGCGAACCTCGTGTTCCCGGAGGGGAACAAGGGCTGCCTCGACGACTTTCGTGAAGACGCGAGGAGACAGGGCTAGCCCGAATGGGAGAACCGCGTACTGGTATGCCCCCCCCCCCCCCCCCCCTCGAAAGCAAACCGTAGGAACGGTCTGTGTCGAGGTAGAATGGAGACATGAAAGTAGGGCCGAGGGGAGAACACCAGTTGACGAAGAGGTTCCACTTCAACACTTCACTTCAGCCCTCCTGCAACCCTCTCCTGCTCAGGGCCAGTGAAGGCTCATGGGGAGGCACCGCAAGGAGGCGGCCTCGGTGGGAAACAGACTAAGGAGACCGCACGGACGGATGACCGTTGGTGCAGAAGGCCTCAGTCTGCTTCTGGGGGGTACAGACTGTAGGGTACAGTCCTCAGCATCCTTCAGGTCGATTGCTGCAAACCAATCCTGCGGCAGCATGCATTCGAAGATGCGTTTGGCCATGAGCATCTTGAACGGCAGCCTATGAAGGGAGCGGTTCAAGACGCGCAGGTCCAGGATTGGTCGTAACCCACCGGATTTCTTGGGTACAATGAAGTAGGGGCTGTAGAAGCTGGACTTCATTTTGGCTGGAGGGACAATCTCGATCGCACCCTTCACCAGTAGTGTGGTGACCTCCGTTCTCATGACAGGGGCATTGCCACCGACCATAGTGAAGCGGACTCCCCTGAAGCAGGGAGGAGACCGTGCGAACTGAATCGCGCAGCCGAGCCTGATGGTTCTAGCGACCCAGCAGGACAGCCTGGGAAGCTCTAGCCAGGCTCCCAGAAACTGTACCAGCGGGGTCATGCGAACCACAGATGTACCCTCGGTGGTGCAGCGAGGCGGATTGACCGGCCCAGGCATGGGTGGCATAGCGGCCCGGTGCGGGGGCACGGTCATTAGCCGCGTCCTGCCAGAGGAGGCCAGGGAAGGACCAGCGTTCCAAGGAGTGGCCCTGCTACCAGCTCCTGAGAAGAACTGAGCCCTAACTCCAAGCTGCCCGTCTCGAGAGTGCTGCTTAGCCCGGCGTTTGGCCAGCTAAGGGGCGGAGATGGGCAGTGCCGCCCTCCTGCGTTCTCCTCCTGCTCGGGGCCGATGAAGGCTCGAGGGGAGGAGCCGCAGGGAGGCGGCCTCGGCGGGAAACATACTAAGGAGACCGCACGGACGGATGACCGTTGGTGCAGAAGGCCTCAGTCCGCTTCAGGGGAGGGTCGAAGACTGTTGGGCGCAGTCCTCAACCACACCGCCGAGCAAGCCACCCGTCTCAAGAGTGCTACCTAGCCAGGCATTTAGCCGGCTAAGGGGCGGAGACGGGTGGTGCCGCCCTCCTGCAACCCTCTCCTGCTCAGGGCCAGTGAAGGCTCATGGGGAGGCACCGCAAGGAGGCGGCCTCGGCGGGAAACAGACTAAGGAGACCGCACGGACGGATGACCGTTGGTGCAGAAGGCCTCAGTCTGCTTCTGGGGGGTACAGACTGTAGGGTACAGTCCTCAACCACACCACCGAGGAGCCCAGCCTGGGACATGGGGGAGCTGAGAAAATTAATTCTCAGACCCCCTCACATCAACCTGGCTGAGCCCATTCCTGGACCACACCTGTGGACATCACCTGGCCCAGGGATCACGCAGGTACCGATGTCACCCGTAGAGCGAGGTCAGTAGTGTGCGTGGCGGATCGACCAGCCCGGACATGGGAGGCATAGCGTCCCTGCGTGGAGCATGGTCGAGTTTCCGCGTTCTGTCAGTGTTGGCCAGGGAAGGACCAGCGTTCCACAGCGGCCTGGTCTGACAGAACTCCCGAGTCAGCACTGCCTCGAAGGCGACACACAGAACTGCATGCCTGTGCCACGATAGTGACAGAGAACATACAGCCCATGATCGCCACGCGTTCGAGTGCAGCGAAGGCGGAGGACGCCCGCAGGCCGCGATAAGTCACGGGGACTCTTGCGAGCCAGAGGCGTCCTGATGCACGTCCGGGAGAAAGGCACTGGGAGCGATTGCTGCAGAGCAACACGCGCCCAGGAACCAATTGTAAGCCTACAGCGCTTGGGGGGAGGGCGGCGCCACTCCAACCGATGCTTTCAGCTGCCCAGGAAAGCATGGCCATCAGCTCTGGATCTGACTCGACTAACGCTGACACTCCCGAGGGAGGCAACGCAGTCGAATCCTCATTTCCAGAGGAATCAAGCCCGCCTTGTGATGTTGTGAGTGACATGACACCATCTGCTGGAGCCCCGAATGAAAACACTGGGTCCCCGAGAGGAACCAGGCACACACGGAAGCCCCACAGTTTGCGATGTGGAGGGGGGCGTGGCCCGAGGAATGCTCGTCGGTATTATGCCACACTGTAACCCTCAGATCACCCTGGCTACCAGCCAAAGTATCCCCTCTCGAGGAAGAGATAGATTGGGGTGTGGCAGAGGGGACTCTGTACCCACACCGTACCCACACGGAGATCATTGAGTCTCGATCTATAAACATCGCGATGGTCATGTTCCCGCAATGAAAACATGACACATCCATGAGCGCTGCCAAGCGTGATTAAGCACAACACGCGAAACAGTGCTCGTGACCGTTAGGCAGATGAATCACGCGCCCACATCCAGTAAATACATGGGCGAGCCGTCTTGAAAAAGTCGCGTGCAGCTCTTTTAGAGAGAGGAAAAAGCTCAGCAGAGTGCTGAAGCGCCCAGGGAGAAACACACACAATTTCGGCAGATCACTTCACAGATCAGCAGCAGGCAATGCGATCTCGCTGGAACGCGCCGTCACACCAACACACTGAAGAGCCGCTCGTCTCATAGAGTGAAGATGATTCAGAATGGCTTGTAGGAGTGAAGAGAACTCTTGGCTCCGAAGCGAAAAACATATCTGCATGTTGCCAGCGTACTTCCTTATATAACCATGACGTGGGGCGGACTTACGCTATGCAAATTCCGCAGACCCATGGCATTTTCTTCCCATTGGCTCGTTATGTATACTCGAAGGTGAGAGGCTTTCTAAGCGCAACCCCATTCGTCGTCACTGACGTAACTCGTAGTGACCACGAAAGGGAACTGGTCTCCACAGCGTTTGGTGAGCTACCTTTCGGGTCTGTTTTAACCTACCAGTTACCCCAGCAGACAGTGTCCTTTGAAGAGCACCCTACACTGTCTCTGCCTCCACAACCACTCTCCTACACAACTGTTTTAAACCAGAGAGAACATGATTTCTATGGAGATTTGATAATTACACCAGAGAAATCACTACACCTGGAAAGTGGAACCAGGGACCAAAGCAGCACCACTTGGCATCGACTACGTGCAGAGACGATTACATCAACATCTTTCAAGCAAGTCTGTTGTAGAGTAAAAGACTTTGAAATAGTTGGCTGCTAACATGACTGCTAAACAAACAGTTCAAACAAAAGCAATGAAAAGAGGCATACAACTTGAACCTGTTGCTGCTGCAGATTATGAAAAACTCACTGCAAACAAAGTGTTCCCTTGTGGCTTAATAATTAATCGTCATGCCCCACATCTAGGAGCCTCTCCTGACAGGAAAGTAGTTGACCTGGCAGCAGATCCAGTCCATGGACTTCTTGAGATAAAATGCCCAAACAAAGACAGTTTCAAAGACTGCTCATATTTGAGAAGTGCAGCAGGGAACTACACTTTAAAAAAGACCCACGAGTACTACTATCAAGTTTTTGGACAAATGGAGATTAGTGGGTTTACATGGTGTGATTTTTTTTCTGAAATGTAAAAATGATAACCACATTGAACGCATCTATTTCAACAGAGATGAATGGGAGGAGATGAAGGGTAAACTTGTTTTTTTCTTTTTCAGCTGTTTCTTACCTGCTTTGTGCAACAAGAGAGTGTAAACAGAATCAACACCAAAACGACCTTGTGCTATGAATTGTAATGCAGGAATATTCTTAAAGGGATACTTCACCCAAAAATGAAAATCCTGTCATCATTTACTCACCCTCATGTTGTTCCAAACCTGTATGAGTTTCTTTCTTCTGCAGAACACAAAAGAAGATATTTTGACGAATATGCGATGTAACGAGTAAATGATGACAAGATTTTCATTTCTGCTCACCTTTCATCTTCCTCACATTCTTCCTCTAAATTACATTTTCCTTGTTTAGAGCTGAACAGAAACATAAGCAGGATTAATTTCTAACAAAATAATAACATCTTGTACATGATTATTAGATTTCAAACAGTGTTTTACCGCTGACAATGCGTACACAATAAGCTATCACATTGATAATAAATTATGAACCAGCAATGCGACCTTAACCCTACTTAACTGTAAGGCCACAACTTAAACTGTTGTAAATATTGGATTACAGACCTAAACTTGGTCCCATGTTTATGGTTTGTCCTTTTTATTAAAAGGTATGAACGTTGAACGGCATTAACGATTGAAGCTAAATACTCTTGTCACAAATTATTAAACAACTTTTGCTATATAATATCTTTTGTAAAACATATCTTATCTACTTTCGATCACATGGATGTCCTTTCACACGATTGTCGAGCCCAGGTAAACACTGATGGGATTGAACCTTCTTTTAGCTTCCTGATCCCAGTCAATGTTCTTGAAAAATGTTCCGGAGGAAAATATTTGGAACACACTCTTGTGTTCTTTGTAATCTATACGAATAGGATATATTAGCACTTAGTCCATGGGCCAAGCCAGAATTTGGTACCATCTAAGGTGGCAAAATCTCTTTGGTACCAGTTTGTTTGTAGAGTCCATATAAGTACTTTGAAACATGATAACCATTTCAAATGAGTAGCTTTACTAATCTTTTGGGACAATCATTATTTTTGCCGTTATCGTCCTACAGTATCTGCACAGCATGTTTGTATGAAGTCTGTTGTAAGAGGTAGCCACACATGCTATATGTTATTTTTTTTCACGACAATCAGGGCTATCCAGATCTGCCATAATTTGACATGATATTTGTTGTATACGTTTTATATTAGCCTTCATATTAAAGAAAACAATGTTTTGCATCTATTAAATTGTTATATTTGTAAATCTATCTCAAAATATATTGATGTTAGGCGCGATATCTTTTCAGATATGGATAGACAAGACTGTCTGTAATCTGGTGATATTAGAACCATGATGGTGGAACAATCCATGACCTAGCCATTTGAAAAAATATGTATGTACTGTATATGAAATAGTATATTATGCAACAACAACGACTGGTGCTAGTTTCCAAAGTTTCAGATTACTCCACCATACTTCGTTGTACAGATAAGCCACTAGCATCATCTGAAAAGGTGAATTCTGCGGTTTATTTTGATATGTGTTACCCTTGGAGGCTACAAGCACTTCGCAACTTATTCAGCTATGACTCAGCTATGTGAAAATGAGTGAAGAAATGAAAGATGATTGCAACTTTGTTTAATCTGATGCATTTTCAAATCAAGATTACTCAGACCATCTTTGTTCTACAAGATACTAGTGTTACTGTGAAGCAGAAGGTCCACTCTTTCATTTGATACCTATTTTATACAATAACAACTTTGTGAGAAATTAAAAAAAGATTGATGAGTGTGTGGAGATGCAGAGATGGAAGTAGTTTAAGACGGCTGAAATTTCATGTGATTTCAAAACCAGATTACTTCACAATACTTTGTTGCACATACTAGCACATAACATAATTGGAAATGGCTAGTCCTGATGCTATTTTTAGCACCACATATTTAAATGTTCCTTGTTCTTGATATACCGGTATTTCTGTTATTTTGAGAGCAATGTATAATCACAAAATAGAGAAGTATGGCAGAACAAAGTGCAAGTGGTACACAGAGAGAGTGTTTAATACACTGTTTGAATTTGAATTTTGAATTGAATTTGTTCTTTATTTGCCATTGTTATAAATAACAACAAAATAACATCAGAGAATCCTACAATATAAGTGCAATAAAAAAGTCTACAAAGTGCAATCCGTTATATCTCACACCCTTTGGCTCACCAACTTAGTACCAGTTGACAGGGACATAAAGGTTATTCCATAACATTAGTCCATATAAACCAGGGTTTCTCAAACTCGGTCCTGGAGGGCCACTGTCCTGCACAGTTTAGCTCCAACCCTGATCAAACACACCTAGCTGTGAGTTTCTAGTGATCCTGAAGACATTGATTAGCTTGCTCAGGTGTGTTTGATTACTTAACTCTAACCCTAACCCTAACCCTAACCCTGATATAAACAATATACTATGGAAGTGAGATGTAGTATAAATACTACAGCAATGCATACACCAGTTCCCAACTATTAAAGTTGTGTAAAGAGAGAAGTATGTTAAATGTGGAGGGCTGCTTGTAAATTGGAGGAATGCTCGTTCAACAGTCTCACAGCACTGGGATAAAAGCTGTAGGTTCTCACTCTCAAGGCCCGGTAGCGTCTCCCTGAGGGCAGCAGGTGGAACAGGTGATGCGCTTGGTACGACTGATCTCGCAGAATGTTATGCACTCTCCGCAGACAGCGGGTGGTGTAGACATTTATCTCCAGTAGGTTAGTCCCGATGATTTTTCCCGCTGTCCTCACCACCCTCTGGAGGGCTTGCTGTTCGGCCTTAGTGCAGCTGGAAAACCACACCAATAGTCCATAGGTCAGCATGCTCTCAATAGCACAGTGGTAAAAATTTACGAGGAGCTGCTTAGGGAGTTTAGCTCTCCTCAGTTTCCTCAGGTAAAAGAGGCGTTGCTGTGCCTTTCCCACAACTGAGGTGGTGTTAATGCCCCAGCACAGGTCCTCAGTAACAGTCAGTTCTAGGAACTTAAAGCTAGGAACTTGCTGAACCTCCTCACTTCCAATAAAAAGTGCGGTGTGGTTAATTTGTCCTTTTTTCCTAAAATCCACAATCACTTCCTTGGTCTTCTTGGTGTTAAGGGCTAGGTTATGCTCCTTACACCATGTTGCCAGGTGTTCAACTTCCTCTCTGTATGCAGTCTCATCATTATTGGTGATAAGTCCTAACATTGTAGTGTCGTCTGCGAATTTAATGATGAGATTAGATGACAAAGAGGCTAGGCAGTCATGCGTAAAGAGCATGTAGAGAAATTGACTGAGCACACATCCTTGAGGGGCTCCGATGTTGATAACTAAAGTGGATGAGATATGCCCACCAACTCTCACATACTGCAAGCGATTGGTTAGGAAGTCCAAAATCCAATTGCATAGTGATGTGTTTAATCCTAGTGAATACAGTTTTGCTGTTAGTTTATTTGGCAGGATCGTATTAAAGGCTGAACTAAAATCAACAAAGAGCAGCCTTGCATAGGTGTTCTTGTGCTCTAGATGTTGAAGCTGGGTGTAGAGCGCAATAGCAATGGCATCTTCTGTTGACCTGTTTTCCCTATAAGCAAATTGTTACTGATCCAGTGTGGGTGGTATGGCGTTTTTAATGTGTTTGATTACCAATCTTTCCAGGCATTTAGCCAGTATGGGTGTAAGCGCCACAGGCCTGTAATCATTTAGGCATGCTATTCTGGATGTTTTTGGCACTGGAACTATTATGGCAGTTTTGAAGCATGCTGGGACCCAGGCTGAGGACAGCGAGATGTTATAAATTGTGGTGAAAATTTCTGCCAGCTCTCCCGCACAATACTTAAGCACCCTCCCCGGTACTCCGTCCGGTCTGGCCGCTTTCCTGGGATTGATGTTGCGCAGACAGATTCTCACCTCATGTGTGGTCAGGACTGGGGCAGATTTGATTCCTCTCCTTAAAGCAGTCCTGGCTCTACTGTAAGCGATCCTGTCCCCAGATCTATATGCTGCATCCCTAGCCTTGATTCATTTTTGTACCTTATGTGTCATCCATGGCTTTTGATTTGGAAACACACGTATTTTCTTCCAGGTTGTGACACTATGACATTTGGATGATGACTCTAACCTTGTGGCACCTATGAATATAGATTCATGGAACAAACTACTCAGAGCAGCTAAAATAAGAGACTACAGCCCCATCCTTGATCTTGCTAAAGACCTACCTGAAGGTAGCATACCATCAGTATTGTATCACAGGAAATGTCGTAGCATCTTCACTATGAAGAAACTGCTTGACAGCATTCTTGCAAAATAAAGTTCTGCAGAAATATCTCTCACAGAACACGTAAGAAAGTCCACTAGACAAGGTTCAACGGCATCAAGGGTGTATGAGGCCAAATGTATATTTTGTGACAAATGTAGCAAGTATTTGAAAGGTCAAAGGACAAAAGAGAGCCTGACAAAATGCATAGAGTTGAGAGCTGATGATACAATCAGGAGAGCGGCTGTCAGGAAAGGTGACAACAGAATGCTAGCCATAGTCAGCCGTGAACTAGTAGCAGCTGAAGGTCATTATCACAGATCCTGCTACAGGTATACACAAAGGATCCAAATACAGACATAGACAAAGGTGAAATGAATTTGGACCCAGCAGAATGTCATTATGAAGCAGCAGAAAGAATGGTGCTCTATAAAGTTTTTGCATACATTAGGGAAGGACTGATTGAACATCTTACAGTAGTACCATTCACAGACCTGACCTCTAAACTGGTGACAGAAATGGCTGAATGTGGTGTAACACAAGTGGTACCTTTTACAAAGAAACACCTATGTCACAAGGTTGAAGCTGAATTTGGTGAATCTTTACACATCATACCAAATGACAAAGGGTATACCCTGTTGGTATACCCTGACAATTTGACAATGTAAAGGTAAACTTGTAAAGGTTTGCCAGAAACTAAAAGATGAACTGAAGGAGTACAAATCAAGCATTAGCAAAGACATCATATCGCAAGTGGCACTGAAGATCAGAGGTGATATTCGGAACCAAGATATTATTCAAGCATGGTCACCACATACGTCAGATCTTGAGATGATGAACAACACTCCTACATCTCTAGTGGAGTTTCTTCAGACACTCCTAACAGGTTCATCCAAAGTAGGTAATAACCCATCCCAGAGGGTGCAAAGGCTCACAGCTCCATTCAGCCAAGACCTAGTGTATGCTGTTACTTGCGGCAAAGTCAAGCCTACAAAACATACTGTGTTGCCCTTTGCTGTCAAGTCACTCACTGGAAATGTGATAAAGATACTGAATAGACTCGGCCATGGTGTTTCATATTCTCAGGTAGAAGAAATTGACACAGCCCTTTGCCTTCAAAAGCAAGCAGCAAGTGGAGATGGCATCCCACTCCCACAAAACATCAAGCCTGGTCTGTTCACAACATTGGCGTGGGACAATATAGACAGACTAGAGGAGACAATCAGTGGTGAAGGGAAATCACATAGAGTGAATGGAATTGCTGTGCAAACAAAGCCTATTGCTGGTCATCCTGCTGAGACCAGAGCTTTGCCTTGCATCCCCAAAACCAAGAAGAGAAGCATTGAAGCAGTAGAGATGGTACTTCCCATTTATAATGCAGAAGAACGTGCCAATCCTCCTGTTATACAGACGATTGACACTGATCATGCCTCCTTTCTACAGGATTCAGTAGACAGAATCCACATGTGGCGAATGGCTCGTCTTTCCAACAAAGATGTTTGCAGCTGGACTGGGTTCAACATCCTCACCCACAACGATACAAGTGTACAAAAAGATAGTATAGGCTATTTGCCCACAATCAATGCTCCTGCTACACAGTTATCAACAGTACATGAGGTACTTCACCAGTCGATAAGCATCATGAAGTCTCTGCAGCTCAACAACATTTTTATTTTTTTAACCAGGCATTATATGCCAAAGCTGCAGAAATTACCTGGAAACACCAGGAGCTATTCAAGAACATCATCCTTAGAACGGGGGTCTTCCATACCACCTGTACTTTCATGGCAACAATTGGAAAACGGTTGGCAGATGCTGGTCTAAGAGATCTTTGTGTAGAGGCAGGAGTGAAAGCTGATGGCTCAATCTCAGGGGTTATTGATGTTGGCTGATAATGACGGAACTTGCGAACATAGTTGGCTTACGATGGGTAACACTTTATAATAAGGTTCAGTTGTAAGTCATTTATAAGTGGTTAGTTAATGATGAACTAATCATTTACAAAACATTCATAAATTATTAGCAAGTGATATATTGTCACGGTTCATGAATTCACTGACTCTTTCGCGCTGTGTTTGTGTATATGTGTGTGTGTGTGTGGGCGTGGTCGCTGATCAGCCGCTGATTGTCATCAGCGCCAGCTGATTCTGATCAGCGATCTCTATTTAAGCTCCTGGTTTTTCATCCTGTATTTGTCAGATCGTTGTTTGGATTATTCCCTGTGCTGTGTGGTCTTCGTTGGTTTCCCGGTTCCCGTTGGAGTTTGTGTTGAGTTTCTGTCTGCCTGCCGTCGTCAAAGGATCCTGTCTCTTCTCATCACACCACGGGTTCGGGTTGAGTTTCTGTCTGCCAGCCATCATCGGAGGATTCTGTCTCATCTCATCACTCAGCGGATTGTCGGGTTGCCCATCTGCCCCCTGCGCTGCCAGGGCTCATTGGACTGTGTGTTTTCTACCACCTTCTACGTGTTCATTCAATAAATCTGGTTTTCTTGCAGTTGCATCTGCTGTCTTCATTAAACGTCACAGAACGATCTGACCAACATGGATGCAGCGAGAACCCCAGATCTGGCCGAATTTCTGTCCAGAAGCGCTACGAGGATGGACCAGCAGGAGGAGAATTTAGCCCTCACTGGCCGCGCTGTACAAGCCTTGGTAGCGCAGGTGTCCGAGCTCACCCAGCAGATTCAAGAACTAGCGGCTCCCACTGCGCCACCCACACCGCCAACTCCACCCACGCCCTCGCCGACCAACCATCCACCTGAGCCAAGATTACCTGCTCCTGAGAGGTATAACGGTGAACCCCAGCTGTGTAGAGCATTTCTAACCAAGTATTCCATGTTTTTTGCTCTACAGCCCCAGACTTTTGCTTCTGAAGAAGCCAAAGTGGCTCTGGTTCTGACCCAACTGTCTGGACGTGTGGCTCTGTGGGGGACGGCGGTGTGGGAGAATAAGGATCCATGCTGTTCCTCGTTCTAGTCACTCGCGACAGAGATGAAGAGGGTGTTCGATCGGGCGGTGGCTGGAAGAGAAGCTGCACGTCAACTAGCTGATCTTCGCCAGGGAAGCCAATCGGTCACCGACTACTCAATCGAGTTCCGCACCCTCGCCGCGGAGTGTCACTGGAAAGAGGAGGCGCAGTGGGATATGTTCCTGCATGGGCTGGCTGACCGTATCCAGGGGGAAATCTACGCCTTGGATCTCCCGAAGGATCTTAATGGACTCATCAAGCTGGCCTGGTTCCGGAGACCTTCGCTACCCCTCGAGCCAGTGGCGGTGATACGGTCAGCCCAACCTTCGATCACGAGCCCATGCAGGTGGGTAGAGCTCGGCTCTCCCGGGAGGAGAGAGAAAGACGGAGATCCCGGGGGTTATGCCTTTACTGTGGAGGAACTGGCCATTTCATCAACACCTTCCCCGTAAAAGATCGAGCTCGGTAGTAAGCAGGAGGCTACTGTCGGGCGGGATCTCCACCAGCAAGACCTCCTCCACTCTACTCCCGGTGAGACTGCAATGGGCAACCCGCTTCTACAACTGTCATGCACTCCTGGATTCTGGGGCCGAGGGGAATTTCATGGACTTATCTTTGGCACGTAAGCTGCAAATCCCCATCATACCACTCACAAACCCGATTTCTGTCAACGCACTCAACGGACAAGAACTGCCAGTCATTACATTCACTACTGATTATCTGACACTCATAACCTCAGGCAACCACACAGAAGAACTCTCATTTCTACTCCTTGACTCTCCTCATACTCCGGTGGTCCTCGGTCATCCCTGGCTCACCCAGCACAATCCCAGGGTTGACTGGGGTCACAATTCTGTGTCTGCCTGGAGCACTAAGTGTTATGCATCTTGTTTAGTGTCTGCCTGTTCTTCGGTGTCCAGTTTTGTTTTGCAGGAGGAGTCGGTGAATTTGTCTAATGTGCCCGCGGAGTACCTCGACCTGAAGGAAGTGTTCAGTAAGTCTCGGGCTGCTTCTCTTCCTCCGCATCGTCCCTATGACTGTGCTATAGATCTTATGCCAGGTACGTCTCCGCCTAAAGGCAAGTTATACTCTTTCAGTTCCGGAGAGGGAGGCCATGGAGAAATACATTTTTGATTCTCTAGCTTCCGAGTTCATTCGTCCTTCCTCTTCGCCGGCGGGGGCGGGGTTCTTTTTTGTTGGTAAGAAGGACGGATCTCTGCGACCGTGTATTGATTACCGAGGGTTGAACAACATCAAGGTAAAGAATACTTATCCTTTGCCGTTGATGTCTTCAGCCTTCGAGCGGTTGCAGGGAGCCTCTGTATTCACAAAATTGGACTTACGCAATGCATATCATTTGGTTCGCATCAGGAAGGGGGATGAATGGAAAACCGCATTTAATACCCCCAGGGGCCATTTTGAATATTTGGTCATGCCCTTCGGGCTGTCCAACTCCCCAGCGGTTTTCCAGGCACTCGTCAATGACGTGCTGAGAGATATGGTAGACCAATTCATATATGTTTACCTGGATGACATATTGATTTTTTCTTCTTCTCTCCAGGAACACGTTCAGCACGTCAGACGAGTGCTTCAGAGGTTGCTAGAGAATGGGCTTTTTGTCAAGGCGGAGAATTGCGCTTTTCATGCACAGTCTGTTCCTTTCTTAGGTTACATCATCTCATCTGAGGGAGTGCGCATGGACCCTGACAAGGTTAAGGCTGTGATGGATTGGCCAAGTCCAGATTCCCGTAAGGCCCTACAGAGGTTTCTGGGGTTTGCCAATTTCTATCGGCGTTTTATTCGCAACTTCAGCCAACTAGCCGCACCTCTGACTGGGGTAAATCGCACCAGTTTTTTGGTCAAGCAACGATTCTGGTGGCCATTAATGGCTCGCGACATTCAGAGTTTTGTTTTGGCTTACTCGGTTTGTGCCTCTGGTAAGACTTCCAATCGACCCCCAGATGGGTTACTCCAACCGCTGTCTGTCCCTTCGAGACCCTGGTCCCATATAGCGCTAGATTTTATAACCGCCCTCCCACCCTCCCAGGGTAAGACGGTTGTTTTGACCGTAGTGGACCGGTTCTCGAAGGCGGCTCATTTTATTCCCTTGCCTAAATTAACTTCTGCCAAGGAGACAGTGGTGGCTGTCATAGATCACGTCTTCCGGTTACATGGCCTCCCGACAGACGTGGTTTCTGACAGGGGTTCCCAATTTGTGTCCAAATTTTGGCAGGAGTTTTGTTGATTACTGGGAGCGACTGTCAGTCTATCTTCGGGTTACCATCCCCAAAGCAACGGGCAAACCGAGAGGGCCAACCAAGATCTTGAGAGAGTGTTACGATGTTTGGTGTCCAAGAATCCTTCCTCCTGGAGTCAGCAACTTTCATTGGTGGAGTACGCCCATAACTCGTTACCAGTGTCATCTACGGGCCTATCTCCGTTTCAGTGTAGCTTAGGGTACCAGCCACCAGTTTTTTCTAGCCTGGAATCTGAAGTCACGGTCCCCTCCGCTCACGCCTTTGTCCAGAGGTGCTATCGCACATGGACCAGAGCCCGCGAGATTCTGCTCCAGGTGGGAGCACACACCAAGGCTAAGGCCGATCGCCACCGGTCAAAGCCTCCCGTATACGTCGTGGGTCAAACAGTGTGGCTTTCTACAAGAAACATTCTGCTCCGCTCCGTGTCTAATAAACTAGCTCCCAAATTCATTGGCCCATTCACTGTCACCAAGATCATTAGTCCGGTGACAGTCCGCCTCAAACTTCCTCCAGCGTACAGGAGAATTCATCCCGCCTTTCATGTCTCCAAATTAAAGCCCGTTTTTCGTTCTCATCTTAATCCGCCAGTCCCGGTTCCCCCACCGTCGCGACTCGTAGATGGGGAACCTACGTATTCGGTAAATCGTATTCTGGACTCGAGACGGAGGGGACGCGGATTTCAGTATCTGGTGGACTGGGAGGGTTACGATCCAGAGACATTCTGGATCACTCCCTTATTGATGATTACAATCAACAGGTAGGTCCTCCCCTCCGCGTCCCCTCCTAGGGGGAGGGGTACTGTCACGGTTCATCAATTCACTGACTCTTTCTCGCGCTGTGTTTGTGTATATGTGTGTGTGTGTGTGGCCGTGGTCGCTGATCAGCCGCTGATTGTCATCAGCGCCAGCTGATTCTGATCAGCGACCTCTATTTAAGCCTCTGGTCTTTCATCCTGTGTTTGTCAGATCGTTGTTTGGATTATTCCCTGTGCTGTGTGGTCATCGTTGGTTTCCCGGTTCCCGTTGGAGTTTGTGTTGAGTTTCTGTCCGCCTGCCGTCGTCAAAGGATCCTGTCTCGCCTCATCACACCACGGGTTCGGGTTGAGTTTCTGTCTGCCAGCCATCATCGGAGGATTCTGTCTCATCTCATCACTCAGCGAATTGTCGGGTTGCCCATCTGCCCCCTGCGCTGCCAGGGCTCATTGGACTGTGTGTTTTCTACCACCTTTTACGTGTTCATTCAATAAATCTGGTTTTCTTGCAGTTGCATCTTCTGTCTTCATTAAACGTTAACATTTTATGTATGTTTTGTAAATTCCGTTACAAGTCATTTACAAGTGATTAGTAAATGATTAACTAATAATTTACGAAACATGACTATGCATTCATAAATGATTAATAAGTGATATGTTCATTATTTTATGTATGTCTTGTAGATTCAGTTATAAGTCATTTACATTTGATTAGTTAATGATTAACTAATTTACAAAACATGACTATGCGTTTCATAAATGTTTAATACATTTTTTTTTTTTTTGCTCACATCAGGTGCACAGTGGTTAAAGACTCCATGTTTCAGAGAAGACAGCTGTCTATACCCTCACCAGTCAGCATACACTGCAGCACACACTACAGTGTTCAACACCTGTTATAGATGTGTAAACGCATGAATAAATAATTTACAACACTTTCTGCATCCCCTTATCTAAAGTGTAAACTATTCTTCATTTGTAAATGTGTTACACATCATTCGTAGATACGATTCGTTGATCTTATGCCTTTCTGATTCTTGAAGTGGTAATCTTCGAATGATGTGTAACACATTTACAAGTGATGAATAGTTTACACTTTAGATTAGGGGATGCAGAAAGTGTTGTAAATGATTTATTCATGCGTTTACAAATCATTGTGTTGAACACTGTTACTTACCTGTTACAAATTATCTGTACGTGTATACAAGGCATTTACAACACTTTCTGCACCCTCTAATTGCTACATACATACAAAAAATATATAACATAATTTATTAAACATTTATGAACCGCATATACATGTTTTGTAAATGATATGTTAATCATTAACTAATCAATTGTAAGTGACTTACAACTGAATATACAAAACATACAATAATGAACATCACTTATTAATCATTTATGAACGCATAGTCATGTTTCGTAAATAATTAGTTAATCATTTACTAATCAGTTGTAAATGACTTGTAACGGAATTTACAAAACATACATAAAATGTTAGTATATCACTGCTAATCATTTATGAATGTTTTGTAAATGATTAGTTCATCATTAACTAATCACTTACAAATGACTTACAACTGAATGTTATTATTATTATTATTATTATTAAGTGTTACCGAAAATTACAATATAATGGAGACATGTTGAATTCTGAGACTGGCGGAGACAACAGCACTGAATAAAGCAGCACATACCAGCCTCCATGATTCTGCTGCTGCCTCAGAGGACGTACAGTAGTAGTGCAGCACAGCGGCTACACATTATCACCATGTTGTAAAGAAGAAAACATCTGTATTGCAACATGAGTTTTTTTCAAACAACACCTACCAACGCAACGTCATTGCAGATATTCCGGAAAACAAAAGAGTGGCATGGGACACACAAATCGGATCTGAACAGTTGCAGAAATGTAGGAGGCTGGTATGCGTGGCTTTATTCATTTCATGTGATTTTTTTGCCTTTCACACTTGCTAAATCTGACCAGATTTCAGTCGGATATGTGCAAAAATCGGATTTGGACTGACCGTCTGAATGTAGCCTATGGCTGATTTCGAAACAGCATACTCACTGAGAATGTACTTAATTTCAATAATTTCAACTTAATTGGCAAGCTCTAAAAGAGTATGTACTTTATAATGTACTTTATAACCTAAATGTGTGTTGTATGAATGTGATCCGAACATCATCCGTCATGTTGATGCTATCATGTGACCTACAACGTAAGCTCAACAACTTGCCAAATTTCGTTTCATATGTTTATAATTACATGCTAATTTTTGTTATAGCTTTCTTACTTTTGTGGTGTAGTGGGCTAAACCACTGAACTAATGAGCAGAAGGTTGCTGGTTCAATCTCCACACCTACCATCTACCACCACCAATGTGTTCTTGAGCAAGGCACTTTACTCCAGGTTTCTCAAGGGGGATTGTCTCTGTAATAAATGCACTTATTACAGTCGCTTTGAATAATAAGTTTTCAAGTTCTCGGGCACAAATGCCCAATAAAACTGATTATTTCTTAAAGTTAAAGCCCTGATCCACCACAAAAGCTCTTCAGCAAATGCACAGAAATCAAGAATCAGAAAAGTGCTATAATAACTCTGTTTTAAATTACAATAATTAAACTACAACTTAAGATTTAAATAGATTTTTTTTATTTATTTCTGTAGTATACTCACTTGAAACTCACTCACTTGAAAGCCTTTGATGGCAGCATATGCCTTATTCAGCCTGCCGCCATTTTGATTCCATAACGAGGCTGTGAGGGATAGAGCGTTCATATGACACTGTTGTGTTTGCCGGATGCCGGTCATTCAGCCGTCAAAATAAAGAAAATACATCCTTTCACAAAATTCCACAGGACAAAGAATTTCGGAAAACATGGATTGTTAAAATTAGACGCGACATTGGACCTAATTTTCAGGTAAGCGTACTGCATTGTTTATATAATATCAGTTCTGCATATTAGCCTGTTGGCTAATCGCTAATTTCTATGTTTTAACCTGTTAAGCTGCACCCCCACTTTTAAAAAATCCCCAGAAATGACATACCCAAACTGAAACAGATACAGTTCATGAACCCTTTGCACTAAAAGCACAAGTATGATCTCATTTGAAAGCTGACACCTGGCAGTTTATTGTAAATGTAGAATTAATTATTGTCATAATGAAAAAAATTGTTATAAATAGCTTCAAAGTTTTGTAAAGTTATTAGAAATTATTTTTTATGAAACATCCTTATGAAAATAAAATTGAAGTTGGCACTGTAGCAATCTAGAAATGCACTACAGCTAAAGCCACATGTCTAAACATTTTATGTTTAAAATCTGAAGATAATAAGTCCAAAACTCTGTATTTAGTTAAATGTTTTTCAAGACCATGTCAATGACTTTATTTTGATTTGACGCTAAAATGCAAATGATGTTTATCTTCTAACCATCTATCCAGTATATTGTCTCTATTGTTTTGTGGTGCAGACGAGCCCCATTCAGTCTCAGTCTCCCCCTGCACACATTCACACCTCTCCAGCCTGGTTATGGCTCTAAATATGCATTTCTTTTGTCTGCATTATAGTTACTAATGACTGGCTATTCACAGGCTATTCATAGGGTTTCAGTCCCTAATTTCTTTTCTCAAAGTTCACCTCACATTTTAAACTGTATCAAATGCATTTCTTGAATAAAGAAACTTTCAGTAAGCATTCAAAAAATCATAAAAGTATAAATTTCTAGGTTGCAGGTGCACCTAGGGCTAGCTAGCATGTTAGCTTAGCACACCATCAATACACGACAATTTATGAGATTAAAACCATGTTTGTGCTCCAAACTTACTTCATAACGCAAGACGAGTGTTTTAAATAATCTTCTGTGATCTAATTTGGCTTCAGATAAAAAAATCTGACAGAAAATATACCATTGTATGGTATTCTGCACAATGACAGTCTATAGATTAGCATTACATTATAAATATAATCTATTATTATGGAAATACCTGGCATGGCTTGAAAAACACAGGTAACTCAAATATCATTGCAAACATGTTTATTGTCTTCAAAACGTCTGTATCTGCATGTTATAGCGCAATCTCTTGTTAGCTTTGTGTGTATCAGTGACGTCCTGGAATGTCACATGATCATGGCTTTTCTTCATGTTCCATATATGGACTATTATTGTGCATATTCACCTTATTCCGCCCCGCCCACTTTTAATACTTCGCGCTTCCGCATTTTGTCATCCGACTTCCGCTAAACTGACACGGCACATCCGGTAGCTATATTTAAGTAGTTAGAAGATTGTTTATAGTTAGCCAAAACTTCAAAATGACAAATAACGTTAATACCGTAAATGTTTTAAATTGGGAGCACGGAGAAAACTTCGTACGACTATCAGTTGGTCTCACATTGTCTCATCCATCGTCATTGTTAACGTGGCCAGAGGTAACGTTAACCTATGGGAATATTTAACTACGTCCTGTCAGAAGGAGTTGATGGAGCAGCAATAAAAAAATATTTGTAAATAATAAGGAATGAGAATATTTAGGGTTAAGGATAGGAGATTAGGTAATTGGTTAAATATGAACGATTAAATAGGCTAAGTTGTATAAAATCAGTTGTAAGAAGTGTTTGATGTTTTCAGGAAGCTAGAGACACCTTCTACTGACCTTCATGTAGAAAAATTTCACCATTTAAATTTCATAAGTAATAAACCAAGATGGTATTCATTTGCAAACTTGACGTGACTTATTTCTTCTAACTAGAAGACTTGATTCATTTAAGTTTTAAGGGGAATCTACAGAGCTCACAGTATATTGTTTTATAATAAATGACTGACAGGTAAAATCTGCTCACACTATAAAGGTTTATAAAAATAACTTCATAACAGGTAAAATCTGCTCACACTGTAAAGGTTTATACAAATAACTATTCATAACAGGTAACATCTGGTCACATTGTAAAGGTTTATTAAAAAAAACTTCATAACAGGTAACATCTGGTCATTGTAAAGGTTTATAAAAATAACTATTCATAACAGGTAACATCTGCTCACACTGTAAAGATTTATAAAAATAACTATTCATAACAGGTAACATCTGCTCACACTGTATAGGTTTATAAAAATAAATGTTCATAACAGGTAACATCTGTTTTACAAGATTCACAAGGAGGACAAGTTTGACCTTCCTTTCATAGAGGAGATCGGTAATGGTGAAGCCTGTCTGCCATTACTTCATCGCCTGGACGAGGTTATTAAGTGCACGATATTGAAGAAAAATGCGTTAACTCATTAAACAATGTGATATTCGATACGATAATGCTTAAAGTATATAAAATTAACTTAAATTAGATTTAAAATTATATAACCTACATATGTGTTTCACATTCTTTTTGTAACAAGAAAACATCCCTTCAACTTGTGAAAGCGAACATCAGTGTTTTACTGTATAAGATGTGTTATTTTAACATCAGTGTAAACCACGGGGTTCAGGTTATCCTACATTAGGTCTATTTAACAACAGAAACTGAATAATCAAATGTAAAAGTAAAACACTGCTTAGTTTTTCACTGTATGAATTATATAAACTGATTAAAGCTTATTAAAGCAAAAAAAATATTATGCATATTGCGATATATATATTTGCGATATTTTGATATATTGTGCTCTACATGTTGTGTTTGGAAACTGCTCTCTGAAACACTTCTCCATGATGTCAAGCCAACGCAAAATCAACTTGCTTACAATGGACTGAGAAACACCAAACCTTTCAGCAAGATCACCCTGCAATAAATTAAAGGGTTAGTTCACCCAAAAAAGAAAATTCTGTCAGTAATTACTCACCCTCATGTTGTTCCAACCCCGTAAGACCTTCGTTCATCTTCGGAACACAAATTAAGAAAAAAACAAAAAAACAAATGGAGGAGTGAGACAGCTCTCAGTTTAATCAAAAATATCTTAATTTGTGTTCCGAAGATGAACGAAGGTCTTACGGGGCTGGAACAACATGAGGGTGAGTAATTACTGACATCATTTTCATTTTTGGGTGAACTAACCCTTTAAGACGCAGCTTCATCAGAGTCATCAGGAGCTGATACCAAGTGTGTAGCTGAAAGCTGTTGGTGTATGAATTGGTAAGGTGCTCAGCAACTGAGTGGAATGCATCAATGTCGACCCTGTGTAGAGCTGACAAAGGTGGTCGTTTCTCAGCAGAGTTGAGATTTTGGAGCGTAGTTGTGGTCAGAGACAGATGGATCCTCCCATTGTGTTTCTGCATCACAGGTCTGGGGCATGTGGCTGTGATCCTCCTCACAGTTGTCCACTGCAACACTGACTCTCATCGATGTTCTATGGAAATAATAGAACCATAAACATTTTTACATTAGTACTTAAAATAGATTTAAATAGTACTTTTTAAATTAGATTTAAATTAGTACTTAAAATGTAGATTTAAATTAGTAGTAGGCTACTTAAAATGAGAATTAATTAATTTATGATGGCACTCATACTTAGAACAGTGTGAAAAAGAAAGATGCATTAAAAACGAGACCGTATACACACAATCTCCTAACTCTATGTAGGTCAATATCAATATCTGAATAAGAGATGTAGCTAGCTGGCCTACAGGAATAATGTGAGCTATTGTAAGACCGTAATGTACCATAATATATTGTACTATCGTGAATATTCATTCATTCTTTATTTCAGACCCTTAGGTCCAGTGGCGGCTGGTGAAAAATATCTTAGGTGGGGCTGTCATATTCAGCCGGTTTCAATAGTCTGGTAACCATGGGAGTATTAGGCCTACTTTCTACCCTTGGTATGTGTATTGTGCTTTGATGTTTATTTTGTTCTATTCCTTAACCCACTCCCAGTGGTTCTCAAACTTTTTACAGTTGTACCCCAAGAGGCTTTAATATCCTTCTGCTTACCCCCACTCTTCAGTCACACCTTTTTCAGTAAGGGACAATATTTGCCCCCTTAAATCGATTTTTTTTTCAAGTGCATTTTTACCTTTACAAATACCTTTATAAAATAAATAATGCTTTGAATTAAAAAAAAAAAGTTAAATAGATAAATATGCAATGATGGTAAAAACGAAGTGATGCTTTTAAATATTAAATTAAAACTGCCAGTAGGTGATGAGTCATCGAGTCATTCATTCAGTAACTAAGCAAGTGGCTGTATTTATGAATTAATCATTGAATCATTGACTCTAAGGTTCGTTCACAATCACTGTGTGCTGCAGTTCTGCTGTGGCTTTCACTGGAGCTATTCATTTATTGTAAAAATACTGACAACTGTGTTGAAAATGAACATCACTTAATATGAATATTTCGTTTGTTGAACTGTTGTATAAAATCAATGTCACTTTTGCAATCGTGTGGATCTTCATATAATGTGATCATCATTAAACACAGGAACTCACACAGGGTATGTCTTTGTATCGAAGAGAGTTTGAATTATATCGATCTCCATGCACAGCCTGTGTCTATATTTGTTCTTCATGCTAGTAAGTGCTAACTGAAATCCCTACTTTTACAAAGGTAACGTACATTGTCGAGAACGGCAGTATAGCGCGATTTGCCGAGGCAGCAATCTGTACGAGACCTGTCATAGCCTATACACGCTAAATGCAGAAAGTTTTGACCGCAAAAGATGAGGTTTGATCGTATGTCATGTATTTACAGCATTTAACCTGATAGAAATGCATGCTCGGTTTAAATCATATTTTAAGATGAGGTAGTATTAACGTTAAAGGAACGGTAAAATTCAGCATTTTGTTCCCGCACCCCCTTCTGTCACCTCGCGGTTTGAGAACCACTGCCTTTACATATCTTTGTAAAACGAATAATAATAATATTACAAATAATTATTAGTATTAACCACCCAAACACAATTTAACACAAACTGCATGATACCAATGCTCTGTGAAAAAGTCAGTAATTATTTAATGCCATATTACAAGACTGAAGCATTCTTACACAAAAACAAACAAATTGCACAAACTTTCCATTTGCATTTGAAATTTAACTCAAAAAGTTTAGTTACTTTCTCAGACAGATCCCTCACTTCGGTAACTGTCCATGTTGGATATGTCCCTGTTGTTTTAAAAAGTAATCACGGAAAGCAAAACAAGGCATTAGCAATAGCATCCAGCTAGCCAGGCCGATAGACCGCTGTCTGATGGACATAGGCGCGCATGAGCGCGGGCGCGGGCGGGCACGCGGAGCTTGGGGCGCTAACAAAAGCGCCCATAGCTGACTAGATTTGAGCTCGCTGATTGGCTACAGTTTATGTCAAACATTTATATCTTAAATCAGCAATTGGCTAAGCTGCTCCACAGACCCGAGCCTTTACTCGGGGTAAGGGTGTTCGTTCGTCAGTCTGCTCCCCGTCCATAAAATGGTACGAACACACATAACACACATGGTACTAACACACATGGTACGAACACACAGCGCTTAGGTGAGCACTTCAAGTTTAGCGCCTTCCGCCATTGCCTCAGGTGCTCCTCGTGTAAATCGTAAAGTACACCACAACATTCCGATCGCTTTAGCCTACATTGTGTTCATAACACCGTTGGTTAAATTGTTCTATCCTCTTAATCCAATTGTTATGTCAGCCCCTAACTGAGCATATAATACTTAACATATTTTACCGTTACAACTATAGAATTACGCTAAAAACTAGCGTAGGTCCTTTCAGCCGGAAGTTGAAGTCCCGCTTAGCCGGAAGTAAGATGACAAAATGAGCGTAATGGCGTCGCCCTTGTTGTCATGGAAAATAAGGTGAATAGCGCCCTCAGGCTATTGGTATGAATTGAAAACACAACACATTTCAGTAAGAAGCGCTCATAATGATTACATCGACGCATTTGGGTATAAATTCAATAAATATTATTCCTGTCTATAGAAATCTGATGTCTAAATCAATGAGAATCTACCAATATTTCTCCAAATATGCACACTTTTGAGCTAAAGCCCTGAAGGACGTTGTTTTGTGTATCGCTGTCATGACGACAGCACGGGAGTTTTTTATGAATGAAAGCGGCTGACGGCGCGCATAATTTATATCAAAGGTATCTCATTTTTTCATTTCATAACTCCTGACACAAATTAAGAAATAACTGTCGCTATAAGTTTCTCAGAATACAATAGTGGTCAAATACTGAAACTTGAGTCTTATATCTTTTTAATGATGTATAGTTTGTCAAGGTATAACATTAAATCTGATAGTAACTTTGAACTATATAAAAAAACGCTTCAGTGCGCCCGCGCACTGGCAACGGTTAACAGCAAGTTTACCTTCCTTTAAACACTAATACATTGCTAGTTGCTACAACATGATATTTTACAACAACAACTAAGTTAGTCCATGGGCCCAGGCCACAATTTTCACTAATTGGTACCACCCAAGGTGGCAAATTCTAGTTTGATTTTTTTTTTTTTTAAGTCCATATCTCTAGATGATATTTCAACATGATAACCTTTTGTAAGTGGTAGCTTTGTCACATAAATCAGCCTTCAATGACTCTAACCGTTGAGCCAAAGAATGAAAAAAATCTTTTAACTTTATTTGAACAGAACATGTCATACAAAGAAAAACAAAATAATTCTACCTTGTTCATGAACTTATTTGGTCATTGCAAACTGTTTCTGTTTATTCGTCATCATCATCATCATCATCATCATCATCATCATATTCAACTAGTTTCATGACATCAGTATCCTCCTCCTCCTCCTCCCTCTGACTGCTGCAGGTTTGTAGCTTGCACATTTATGTGCACTTTAATTTACTGGCAAGACAGGAACAGTCCGGTATGGAAGCATATGGGTAGCAATATTCAATTTGAAATGTAATATGCAAAATGACAATGCAATATGTAAAATGGCAATGCATTTAAATTTAAATTTTCCAATACATTTGTGCAACGTTTGGTGCAAAATGAAAATGAAAATTCAATTATAAAATTTACATTTGCCATTTCATACATTAGTTTTAATATGTAATTTGAATCCATATTTTAACGCTTTATAAGTTGCAACATTTAAATTAAAATGTATTACAGAAATGATTAGTTCCCTTTCAAGGGAACTCGCGTTGCGTCGAGATTGACGCTATGGGGAACGCCTTGCGTGATGATGTCTTGAAGCACATGTAAAATCAGTCCAATGGTGTGGCGGAACGTCAGAGGCGGGTGACGTCACGTACCAGGAAACTATAAAGCCTGCCCAAAAACAGAAAGCGAAAGCTTCTCTGTCTTCAGTAGCACTCTATGTGAAAACTGTCTCGTTATTTGGTGTTGTTTGTCTTTATATCATATCTATATATATATATATATATAAAGTCATGGCGAGCAAGCAGCAGTTTGAACAGTGTGTCCATCCCTGCCCGCGTTATTTAACGGGAGGTGATACACACGTTTTATGTGTTGCTTGTTTGGGTGAGGAGCATGCCCAGTCAGCACTCGAGGGTGCTGGCTGTGAGCATTGTGATGCGCTGCCTTTGCGTACGCTCCGATCCCGCCTGGCGTTCTTTAGTGAGGACGCTCAGGCTCACATTCCCCAGGGCTCTTGCCGATCACAGACCTGGGGTTCGCAAATGGATGTATCAGCGGGGTTTGAGACGGGCCCAGCCCTATCTCAGCCTTCACCTGATAGATCCAGTGCCTCTTCTCAGGGTTCGGAAGCACACGTTGCGGTTCCTTCCGCCCCGATAGAGGCACCAATATTGCAACTGTCCAGTTCTGAGGAGCTGGATGTTGTCAGTATTGATGCTGAGTCTGAGGATTCGCCACCTCAGTCTCACGTGTTTGAAGAGCTCTTAGAGGTGGTGACTAGAGCAGTTGAGAGATTGTGTATTGAGTGGCCAGCTGATAGGCAGGACGTTCGTTCTAAAAGTAAGCTCGACGAACGGTTCCTGCCTACTAGATCACAGCCTCGGCGCAAGAGCCTGCCGTTTTTCCCCAATCTCCACACCGAGGTGTCGAGATTGTGGGAAAAAACGGTTTCCTACAGAGTTTACACAACACAAACATCAAATTACTCTTCCATTTCTTATTCCGCTTCTGGTCAGGATGCAGCGTGTCTTCACACCATCTCACTGTTACAAGCCTATCAAGCTGAATTATTGAGCGATCTAGATGAGGGCGGGGGGATTGGTCCTGAGGTTGTTTGTGAACTTCGTAGAGCCACAGATTTGTCTCTCAGGGCCACCAAGGAGACCACTAAATCAATCGGGCGGTCTATGGCAGCCCTGGTGGCCACTGAGAGGCATCTGTGGCTCAACCTCAGTAACATAAAAGAGAAAGAGAAAAATATTCTTTTGGATTCACCTGTTTCTACATCAGGTCTCTTTGGTAATGCTGTCAGTACTGCTGTTGAGAAGTTTCAAGAAGCATCTAAGCAGGCAGCTGCCCTTCAAAAACTCCTTCCCCGCCGCTCTTATCAAGAGGCTGCTGAGCGGGAGCAGCCTCACGCATCCAAAATGAGCTCACATGCATCACACCGTGCCACTCAAAAACAGAGCGTTTCCTCCCGTGCTCCCCCACAAAAATCACGGGGACACGGAGGGCGCTCTCAAACCCAGCAGCCTTCGAGGGGTAGAACGGATCTGCGGACCGTTATTATCGCCAAAAAGGCTGCGGGGAAGAAACCCTGACGCTCAAGGGCTCAGGAAAATGAGGGTAGTCCCCCCCGAAGTAGAGCGGTCAACACCTCCTTTTACGGTGCCCGTCTCTGGGGACCATTCTGCCAACCCTGCCACCTATGGTGCTTCAGGGCGCAGCGGTCTCCGCCGAGCACATATCTCAAGGACCACCCGAAAACGTAGTGGCCTCGGGATGCCCGGCCCCTCTGAGGAGGGTATTAGAGCAGTCCGTTCGGTCGTTCCCTGCCGTTACAGGGCGACGGACCGACTACTCAACAATAACAAAATACAGAAACCAGTCTCGAGAGGCTGGTACCCTTAGTAGAGTCTTTGACAGCGTGGAAACTACTGCCAAATGTGTCTCGTTGGGTCCTGCAGACCGTAGAAAAAGGGTATCAAATACAGTTTGGGTCTCGCCCACCTCGGTTTATGGGGGTCCTACCCACAGTGGTGGACCCTGAGCAGGTTCTGGTTATGGAACAAGAAGTGAACACTCTGTTAGAGAAAGGGACCATAGAATATGTACCTCCCTCCAACAGGGAAACCGGGTTTTACAGTCGGTACTTCATAGTTCCAAAAAAGGACGGGGGATTGCGTCCCATTCTGGATCTTCGAGTTCTAAACGAGTCAGTTATGCAGCTCAAGTTCAAAATGTTAACACTGAGACAGATCGTGCCACAGATCAGGTCCGAGGACTGGTTTGTCACGATAGACCTCAAAGACGCATATTTCCATGTTTCCATCCGTCCTTATCACAGGAAGTTCCTGAGGTTTGTTTTCGGGGGCAAAGCTTACCAATATCGAGTTCTTCCATTCGGTCTGGCTTTATCACCCCGCACTTTCAACAAATGCGTGGATGCAGCTCTAGCGCCCCTGCGCCTTCAGGGTATTTGCATCATGAATTACATCGACGATTGGTTGATTCTAGCTCAGTCGCATCAGTTGGCGGTTCGACATCGAGATGTCGTTCTCGCACATATGAAAGAGTTGGGCTTACGGCTAAACGCCAAGAAGAGTGTGCTCACTCCACTTCAGAGGACCACTTTTCTTGGTGTAGTTTGGGATTCAGTGTCGATGCAGGCGCGCCTGTCACCGCCACGCATAGAGTCCATCCTTGCAGCTGTAAAGAGTGTAAAGCTAGGCCAGTCACTCACTGTAAAACAGTTTCAGAGACTGTTGGGTCTCATGGCAGCAGCTTCCAACGTGATACCTTTTGGACTACTGCACATGAGGCCCCTACAGTGGTGGCTCAGGACCAAGGGGTTTTCCCCGAGGGGCAACCCATTTCGCAAAATCAAGGTCACGCGGCGTTGCTTACGTGCCCTGGTTATGTGGAAGAAACCTTGGTTCCTGTCCCAGGGTCCCGTGCTGGGAGCTCCTTGTCGTCGCAAGATGCTAACGACGGATGCTTCCCTCACGGGTTGGGGAGCGATCCTTCAGGGTTGTTCAACTCAGGGTCTGTGGAGAGACCATCATCTATCATGGCACATCAACCGCCTGGAGATGTTGGCTGTATTTCTAGCATTTTCTCACAGATCTCAGGGGACACCATGTTTTAGTTCACACAGACAACACATCGGTAGTCGCCTACATAAATCATCAAGGGGGTTTGCGCTCACGCCCGTTATGCAAGTTGGCACGCCATATCCTCTTGTGGTCCCAGGACAAGCTGTTGTCGCTCAGAGCATCTTACATTCCTGGGGACCAGAATTTAGGAGCAGACATTCTGTCGAGACAGAGGCTGAGGCCAGGGGAATGGAGGCTCCACCCAGAGGTGGTGGAGCAGATATGGAGGGAGTTTGGCCGAGCACAAGTGGATCTGTTTGCGTCTCGAGAGACGTCTCACTGTCCACTTTGGTTCTCCCTCACGCATCCAGCTCCTCTTGGACTCGATGCTATGGTACAGACGTGGCCGAGGCTACGTCTATACGCTTTTCCCCCAATTGCTCTGCTCCCGGGAGTTCTGGAGAGAGTTTGCAGGGACCGGATTTACCTAATTCTTGTAGCCCCGCGCTGGCCGGGCAGAGTTTGGTTTCCCGATCTCGTGTCTCTCCTCGACGGGCCTCCTCTGGAGCTACACGTCAGGAGGGACCTTCTGTCCCAAGCGGAGGGCTCGATATTTCACCCCCGACCAGAACTGTGGAAGCTGTGGGCTTGGCCTCTGAGGGGGCCCAGCTCATAGAGTCAGGTCTCTCAACTGAGGTTGTAGAGACCATTCTACAGTCCAGAGCTCCCTCCACGAGGAAACTTTATACCCTGAAGTGGAGAGTATTCACTTCATGGTGTGGTAACCGTCGGTTGGACCCAGTTAACTGCCCAGTTGGTACAGTGCTGGAGTTCCTGCAAGAGCGGTTCACTGCAGGTCTGACCCCGTCCACTTTAAAGGTCTATGTGGCGGCCATAGGTGCTTACTACATTCCATTGGGTGGAATGTCTGTGGGGAAAGACCCTTTGGTATCTCGTTTCCTTCGTAGCACATTGAGGCTGAGGCCTGCAATTCGCTCTAGGGTGCCTCTTTGGGATTTGTCCATTGCTCTGCAAGGCCTTTCCCTGGCACCTTTTGAGCCTATTGAGGAGGTTCCGGCTAAGTTTCTGACTCTGAAAGCTCTCTTTCTTCTTGCCATTTCTTCTCTCAAGAGAATAGGGGATCTTCAAGCACTTTCGGTTGCCCCATCATGTTTAGAGTTTGCACCCGGTATGGTCAAGGCATTTCTGCATCCAAGACTGGGTTATATCCCCAAGGTCCCCACTAATGTGGCTAGACCTATTGTTCTGCAGGCCTTCTGTCCTCCTCCCTTTCAAAATGCGGACCAGGAGACAAATAATTTGCTTTGCCCAGTGCGGGCATTAGACGCCTATGTCCACAGAGCTGCCCTGTGGCGTAAATCCGATCAGTTGTTCGTGTGTTTTGGGTCCCCGAATAAGGGGTCCCCGGTGTCTAAGCAAAGGATGAGCAAGTGGGTGGTTGAGGCCATTTCACTTGCTTATGAGGCGGCCGGACAGCCAAAGGAGAAGGCTGTCCGGCCGCCTCATAAGCAAGTGGTTTCACTCTACAAGGAGTATGGCGGCCTCCAAGGCCCTTATATCAGGAGTTTCCATTCAAGATGTTTGTGATGCGGCAGGCTGGTCCTCACCGCACACCTTCGTCAGATTTTACTCTTTGGATCTAGACTCTACTCCAGGGTCTCAGGTTTTGTCATCCTAGTGCTGCTCACTCGATTCACACAGGACAGACATTTGTAGCTATGGTGGCGTTGGTATAGACGTTCCCCATAGCGTCAATCTCGACGCAACGCGAGTTCCCTTGAAAGGGAACGCCTCGGTTACGACTGTAACCTCGGTTTCCTGAAGAGGGAACGAGCGTTGCGTCACCTTGCCATATCTCCTTCATGCCTGTCAGCGACTACTTCAGACTTTACAAAGCTTTCGCTTTCTGTTTTTTGGCAGGCTTTATAGTTTCCTGGTACGTGACGTCACCCGCCTCTGACGTTCCGCCACACCATTGGACTGATTTTACATGTGCTTCAAGACATCATCACGCAAGGCGTTCCCCATAGCGTCAATCTCGACGCAACGCTCGTTCCCTCTTCAGGGAACCGAGGTTACAGTCGGAACCGAGGCGATATGTTTAACATGTTCAAGCAAAAACTGTAGCAAAATTGTAATTTAAATGTTATTTTTTCTTAATTGCATTTAAACTCACAGTTAAGACACTTGCGATTGCATTTCCATTAAGTGTCCCGGGACCGTGTACTTTTTGTTCATTTAATTTCCTGTTTGGAATGGAATAACGAGAAATGAAAACCAGCTCGTTTATTCGTTTTTTAGTTTAGTTTAAAAAACGAAAAATTAGATTTTGGCTCGATTTTTCATTTTTCGTTAGTGGTTTACAAATCGGTTTATGGGTTCAATATTTCATTTGCACATGTGGGCGGTGCTGAAACGCCCCTTTCATCTGATTGGTCAAAACGCTCCGCCTTCAGTAGGCCTAAGCTACGAGCTTTTCTTTCTGTCAGGCAGAATAACAGTCAGTATGAGTGCGGCACTGACAAATGCACTTTAATAAAATAATGTCTAAAACCAACACTTACTGTTAAGGCGAGACACGGCAGGCAAAAACATCATTTTTTTTTTACTGGTCAATTTTGAGATTTTTGGATATTTGTCTTTAATAACATGTCTTCTTTCAGACTTGTGTTGAAAAAAAGTCCGAAATACACATTTAGGTCTTTATTTTATTACACTTTGTCTGTTAGCGTCTGTAGATTTCTCATAAATTCAACAAAAGTTCGCGTTCTAAATCAACATGCTGCTCCGCGATCTCTGCCGTCAGCCTGTCATCACAAGCACCGTTAGGAAGCTCTCTCTCTTGTGTACAATCCTGTCGGATCCAAATATGGTCATTTCCTTTTTATAAGCAACCAATCGTGAAAGTAAAAGGGCTGAATGCGCAATCTCATTGGCTGATGAAAAATCTTTAAAGCCTGTTTTCTCAAAATGACTGTTCTCTCATACTCCAAGTCCGAAATCTCCACTTCAGTCGCACCTATATACACCAAACTTTCCAGTCTTGTACCTAGTTAAATTATGAAGACATTTACAGAGGGATTTGTAAATATATTATTCCTAGCCTGATTTATATAACATTTTATTCCAAAAAACATGGCGAAAATCATTTTTTTAAGGCTATTGACAGTATTTTCTGATTTACAGGATAACAAAAGTAGATATCCATAAATCCCTCTGTAATTTTTTTCCCATCTAATATGTGAACACATTGAAAAAATAATTTTTAACCTGGCTTTATCCAATACTCAGATTTCGTTTTTTAAAATATATGCAAATTAGTGCATATTTGATTAGATATTGCCTAATTTGCATATTTAAACATTAAATTACAGAAAACTTGTAATACATTTTTTTCTCATCTTAATGTAGGTAATCAACTGTGAAAGTTTCATGGTGATATCTGCTAGTTAAAAATTTTTCCCTATTCACCTGTAGTGTCTCGCCTTAACTACGCACAATATTTGAAGAATAAATATGTTGCTGGTCACGTAATTCGTGCTGCTGCAAGCAACCCCAATAATGTGAGCCACAGTATAGCCTATGACCGATTATTTTAGCATGAAATACAGTGCAAAAAGATCCGTCTTTTTGGATAAAAGGGAAGTGGAAATAAAAATCAATAATAGGCTGAACTGTACCATGATAATATGTCCGTAACATGTAGCCTACCACTCTCGTCTTTTATATAGGCTATAAATAATTTTGAAAATTGAATAGAAATAAAATTTATATTTATGAATGTAAGCATGAGTAGACTCAGTTCACATGAAAAGAAAGAGACAGAAAAGAGAGAAGCTAGAATCAGTGAACGTAAGGTTTGGGATTAATTAAAATCATGTAAGTTGAAGAGCACGGCATAGGCTACCTTTAAAATGTTATTAATTTTATTATAAAACTAATACAATTTTATTACATACTGAGTTTTCTTTATTATATTGGCTTAAGAAAGCCAGCATATTTGAACATTATTATTATTATTTATTATTATTATGAGAAATTGACTCCGCCTAGAACTTTAATGCTTCACCAAATTCAGCTCAGACCTTCAGACTGGTCTGACTCGCTTGTATATTTTCTAACTGGTCAGACTTTCTTTCCCCTTGACTTGCGTTATCAGAGCAGTGAAGGCTGTAATACTTAATGTAATACTTAATGCTGTCCACTAGAGGGGGCGACAGGATAATAAGTGTTTTCTACTCTCTTTCCCTGTTTGCATCAGTTTAAATGACAAATAAATGCATGAATTTCATTCATAAATAGGCCATATCTGTGTATTCACTCTCTAGTTTATTTGAACATATTGTTATTCACACTGGTTTTTGCATTTAATGTTTGTCCATCTGGAACTTTTATTTGTCATGAGCTCTATATTTTAAGATGTAGCCTACTAAAAAAACTACATTTAAGATGTAGCCTACTAAATTTGTTTTCCTTTCAAGTAGTCTATAGCTACAAGTTATCCTGCTTTTTGCCATGGCTTTGCCATACTGCCCAGAACAAACAATATTTTCTCCACACGAGATGTTTAAAAACCCTGCATGTAGCCTAGTTTTTGTGAAGACGAGCGCATATCTTACAAAGGTGCATCTATCTATCTATCTATCTATCTATCTATCTATCTATCTATCTATCTATCTATCTATCTATCTATCTATCTATCTATCTATCTATCTATCTATCTATCTATCACTCTGTCTGACTGACTGACTGAGCTTCCTTTGTGAAAAATAGCAGACCACCTTTTTTAAACTGTTGAACAGGTATTATTAGGTACTATTAAACAGGTACTATTAAACAGGTCTGCTATATTTCACAAAGGAAGCCCATTTGTGCGGTCGTTGGCGTTAAACGAGGAGGACATTCTGAATATGAGCCTACTGTAAAATTAGCTGGCTTAAAATTGCGGATTGATCAGTGCAGAGTTATTCCAGACGCCTCCCGGTGCTATTCATATTGGAATTGTGTAATCACAGATTATGAACAGATGTTTTCAGAGGTGGACAAAGACAAAGTACACAACTTCCTTACTTGAGTGAAAGTACAGATATACTGGTAAAATATTACTCTGTTACAAGTAAAAGTTGTAAAGACCGATTTTTACTTAAGTAAAAGTAGCCAACAGAAGTAATCGTTTTTAAAACGATTTTTTTATTATTATTGTTGCATTGTTGTGTGTAATACTTACAGTAGGCTATACCTTATGCCTCTGAATCTATGCCTGCCTTTCTACCCTCATATCAATATCAAATTTATTTCTAGAACACAGTTCCAGTAGTGGGATTTAATGTTTTTTGGCTTTTAGTATGAATATGTTTGCCTTACTGTTATCTATAGGCTAGTGTGCACCAAAACAAGGGCAAAATTCTTATTTAGAAGACCAAACCCAACATTGAAAATGAAAATCAGCTTCAAGTACAGTAAAATCAAGTAAAGTACAGATACTCAGAAAGTGTACTTAAGTACAGTACTCAAGTAAATGTACTTTGTTATTGTCCACCTCTGGATGTTTTACACAATAAGGATATATTCCCATTGGGTTGTTGGGTTTTCATGTTTAATGGGAACTTTAGACATAATGATTTCAATACTGTACAAACTGTGTTATCCCCTAACTCTAATGTAACAGTTATGGGTATGTCATCTACGGACATCTAATATTACGGACATATTATCATGGTACAGTTCAGCCTATTATTGATTTTTATTTCCACTTCCCTTTTATCCAAAGAGATATCTGAACTATTTGCACTGTATTTATCAACGGGAAATACATCATGCTAAAATAATCGGTCATAGGCTATACTGTGGCTCAAATTATTGGGGTTGCTTGCAGCAGCACGAATTACGTGACCAGCAACATATTTCTGCTTCAAATATTGTGCGTAGTTAACAGTGAGTGTTGGTTTCAGACATTATTTTATTAAAGTGCATTTGTCAGTGCCGCACTCATACTGTCTGTTATTCTGCCTGACAGAAAGAAAAGCTCGTAGCTTAGGCCTACTGAAGGTGGAGCGTTTTGACCAATCAGATGAAAGGGGCGTTTCAGCACCGCCCACGTGTGCAAATGAAATATTGAACCCATAAACCGATTTGTAAACCACAAACGAAAAATGAAAAATCGAGCCAAAATCTCATTTTTCGTTTTTTAAACTAAACTACAAAACGAATAAACGAGCTGGTTTTCATTTTTCGTTGTTCCATTCCAAACAGGAAATGAAATGAACAAAGAGTACACGGACCGTCCCGCAATGAATGTAGCAAAATTCAATGTGCAATTTGAAAATGCATTCTGTGCCGATTACATGCCCGTCCCGCCCTGTCAATCACTGCGTGAAGTTGGCCCCGCCCCCAACCCAATGCAAAACGTCGGCAAAATAGGCTCAATCATTTTTACTTCGTTTGTGCTGTAATTTTTGTTTGTTTGTGCTGCTTCTGTTTTTTAGATAGTAAAAGAATATTTATAGGTTATTCTGAGGTCACCCTGCCCCCTACTGCTCCACATTCACCCAAAATGGTCTTGTTTGTTTGTGCGATCGTTTGTGCCGGTTAAAGTTTTGTGTGCTGCTTTGTTGTTTAAAATATTATGTTTATTACACTGAATTATAGACGATGACGTCACCAGCCCTCGACCTGCTCCACATTCACCCAAAAAAGGCTAGGTCGATGAATTTGACCCGTCAGATTCCGTGACCATGTACATATTAATACCTAATCAATATAAAATGGAAAGGGACTCGCATGTCTGCCTCATATTTTATGATTATACATAAATCAAACATGAATACAGTCAGTTATAAATAAATAAAGAGCGGTCACATTTTTCGGTAGCTATTAATACCAAATACCAACGGATCTTTGTCATTATATGTGATCACAGATTAGCCTAGTAGGCCTATGCATTTGTAAGGAAAAAATATATTACCTCCAACATTATTGGTATTACAGTTAATAGTAGGCTAATAAGAATAAAGATAAGCATGCATCAGACAATGATAATATTTTATACAAAACAAAATTATCAACACATTCCAGCATCAGACAACAGCTGCTCAGCATAATGTTGACGTCTGATGATAAGGCAGAACATTCTCCCAGACCCAGACGGTCCAACATCATACTGGTTCTATCACCTGCAGGCACGTAATAATCTTCGGAAACACTACCATTTCTCTGTTCACGCTCCACTTCATCTGCTAGTGAATTTAACGCTCGTATCAGCTCTGCCGCCGCCGTGTTTCCTTCCAACACTTCAAAATACGCACCATAGCGGCGTATGTTTACCTGTTGCCGAGCCCCACCTTCACTCAGTGATTGACAGGGCGGGACGGGCACGTGATCGGCTCAGAATGCATTTTCAAATTGCACATTGAATTTTGCTACATTCATTGCGGGACACTTAATGGAAATGCAATCGCAAGTGTCTTAACTGTGAGTGTAAATGCAATTAAGAAAAATTACATATAAATTACAATTTTGCTACAGTTTTTGCTTGAACGTGTTAAACATATCTAATCATTTCTGTAATACATTTTAATTTTAATTTTGCAACTTATAAAGCGTTAAAATATGGATTCATTTACATATTAAAACTAGTGTATGAAATGGCAAATGTAAATTACATAATTGAATTTTCATTTTCATTTTGCAGCAAATGTTGCACAAATGTATGGGAAAATTAAAATTTAAATACAGAAATGCATTGCCATTTTACATATTGCATTGCGATTTTGCATATTACATTTCAAATTGAATATTGCTACCCATAAGCTTCCATAGTCGGGAAGCTTGCAGGTCCGTGAACACTTGCAGACCATAAGCTCCAGAACAGCAATTGGTGCTGCGGGGTCCCCACATCCAGTCTAACATCAGCATACCTGTACAAATAAGTGGGAGATATTTCTCATCCATTTCAGTGAGGTGTACAAATGTCTAGAAATTACCAACATATTTATACTATTTTATTATTAGTTATTAGAAAATGTAATTATTGTATTTATTATAAGCATATCTTTGTCATCAGTTGTCCATCCATGTCCTTTTGGTTCGGGTATGTCTGGCTGTCCTTCCAGACAGTGCCTCCAGACAGCTGCCTGGTAATTGGCACGCTGTATTTGCATCTTTAAGCAGTCCCTGCAAGGGGGAAGTAGGCTGGACTCCACTTCACCCCTTCTGGTACAGAATAGCAGGTAACATAGATCATTGACATCACATACACTAGACGATGGTGCATACATCCTGCAGACAAATTATTCCATGTTGCTGTATAATTCCTCTGATACATCCCAGGAGGTTCCCAGGGATTTGAAGGACTCTTGGAATATCCTGTTTCCTTTCACAAACCTTTATTTCTTTTTACCGTTTGAGAGTGGTAAGTTTTCCTCGTCCTGCAAAAGCACTTACGCTATCACAACCCGTAAAGGCATGTACCCCTATTAGAGCATCACATAGGTCATCTCCAAGGAGCTGAGCAAGGTTGCTGATGTTGATGTACCTTGTTCGATTCTGAGTGCCAGATTTCTGATAAAGGGGGCGGTTTATCTTCTTACAGCATCCAAAACAAAGGATCATAACATCCGTATCCTCACTCACAATAACTGTGGTTTGATAGCCGTTCTGGCTAGCATAATTTGCATGTAGGAGCATACGGGTATTCGCCTCCTCATGGGAAGATTTCAGCTCTTCCTGATGATTCTGTTCTAACCATGGATGAAAACTTTCCAAGCTAGTCTCAGGAAAGCCTTATAGAGCAGTTTGTGGAGCCTTACTGCTCGATTATACCTGTGACCATCCGAGTCAGTGTTTTCCGAAACCATCATTCTAATGAACATTCGCAAACAGCATCGCAAAGTTGTGTAGTTGGAGCGACAGCTCTCGACCTGTGGTTAGAAGCATAGTTTCTAGTTTGCATGACATGTGGACTTAAATCCTTATCTTGAGAAAAATAAGCAAGCTGACATTCAGTACAACCTGTGTCTTTTATTTAGAATACAAACAAATGTCATTTACGACTTTTAGTTTGTCAAGAGATTTAAAGCACCGCTTTTAAAGAGTGCGCATGTGCGAACGTGCTCTACTATGTAAGAACAAGCCTATGATTGAATCTGGAAATAAAGCAAAATAACTGAGAAAAATGAGAAATAGTCCTCCAATGCCATGTCTGTAATTTATAGCAAAACATCTAGCGTTAATTCGATCTCAAACAGATGAATTAAAATAAGTTACTACTCCTCCACTTTGCGACAATACGGTTTCGGGAAACAGTCGTGACTAGCTAGTTGATTTTTTTCAACGATGCATTGTACTATGGTAGTTAAGCAGCGAGTTACAGCGGGAAACACACCCCAGAGCAGTAAGACTGAAACATATTTCCAGAAATGTGATTTGAATAGGATTTCAAACCACATATGAAAGTAGCTTGAAACGGATTTGGAAAAATCACATTTCATGTGATTTTTTTGCCATTCACACTTGCTAAATCTGATTGGATTTCAAGGGAAGCACATGGCAAGATCACATGAGGAGCAAGTTAAACACGTGACAAACAAGAACCATGACTATGAGAATTATACAAAGTAAAAGACACAAAACGATAAAAGTGAAATCAAAACCCTAAACCAAACATGTCATATAGGCTATGATACATGAGATGCTACCAGTGTTGGGGGTAACGCATTACCAGAAATGCAAGTTACGTAATTAGATTACTTTTAACGAGTAACTAGTAAAGTAACGCATTACTTTTAAATCTACAACAAAATATCTGAATTACTTTTTCAAACAAGTAAAGTAAAGTAACTTTGTTTTGTCATTCATTGTCTGACATCTCTCCTGTCCCCATGTTGAGAGAAATCGGGAGTAAAGCAGAGGCGTTGTGTACGCTGTGTAAACATGATGGACTAAATGTGAGCATGCATTTACTCATCTCACTCGCACAAAATCAGATTCAGTATTCCTCAACATTAATAAATACAGTGAAATGCAAACTCTGAATATTCGCAAACCTGCAATAATTAAATGTTAAATAACACAAATACACTCACCTAAAGGATTATTAGGAACACCATACTAATACTGTGTTTGACCCCCTTTCGCCTTCAGAACTGCCTTAATTGTCACGGAATAGTTGAACGTGAGACGAGGATTCAAATGCAGAGGAAATTTATTAGTAACTTGCAGACAAGGTACAAAACTCAAAAACTCAGATAGCAAGCGGGAAGGAAACACCAGGAACAGGTAACTTGGACAACGAACCAGCACAGGACTACAAACACAGGGAGGCTAAATAGGGGAACAAACAAAGGAGGGTAACGAGAAAGACAGGTGGGACAAATTAACCAATAATCAGATAACAAGATGGGAGGGGCTAGACAATAGACAGGAGAGCACATGGCACAAAACACCCATGTGCAGCACAAGACAGGACAGGCATGTGACATTAATTCTACGTGGCATTGATTCAACAAGGTGCTGAAAGCATTCTTTAGAAATGTTGGCCCATATTGATAGGATAGCATCTTGCAGTTGATGGAGATTTGTGGGATGCACATCCAGGGCACGAAGCTCCCGTTCCACCACATCCCAAAGATGCTCTATTGGGTTGAGATCTGGTGACTGTGGGGGCCATTTTAGTACAGTGAACTCATTGTCATGTTCAAGAAACCAATTTGTAATGATTCGAGCTTTGTGACCTGGTGCATTATCCTGCTGGAAGTAGCCATCAGAGGATGGGTACATGGTGGTCATAAAGGGATGGACATGGTCAGAAACAATGCTCAGGTAGGCCGTGGCATTTAAACAATGGCCAATTGGCACTAAGGGGCCTAAAGTGTGCCAAGAAAACAGGCAACATTTTTCCATTCTTCAACTGTCCAATTTTGGTGAGCTCGTGCAAATTGTAGCCTCTTTTTCCTATTTGTAGTGGAGATGAGTGGTACCCGGTGGGGTCTTCTGCTGTTGTAGCCCATCCGCCTCAAGGTTGTGTGTGTTGTGGCTTCACAAATGCTTTGCTGCATACCTCGGTTGTAACGAGTGGTTATTTCAGTCAAAGTTGCTCTTCTATCAGCTTGAATCAGTCGGCCCATTCTCCTCTGACCTCTAGCATTAGCAAGGCATTTTCGCCCACAGGACTGCCGCATACTGGATGTTTTTCCCTTTTCACACCATTCTTTGTAAACCCAAGAAATGGTTGTGCGAGAAAATCCCAGTAACTGAGCAGATTGTGAAATACTCAGACCGGCCCGTCTGGTACCAACAACCATGCCATGCTCAAAATTGCTTAAATCACCTTTCTTTCCCATTCTGACATTCAGTTTGGAGTTCAGGAGATTGTCTTGACCAGGACCACACCCCTAAATGCATTGAAGCAACTGCCATGTGATTGGTTGATTAGATAATTGCATTAATGAGAAATTGAACAGGTGTTCCTAATAATCCTTTAGGTGAGTGTATACTTGTATCTTATGTATTTAACCTCACTTTATTGACCAATGTCTTTGCTGCTGACATTTGATGATCCAATTTAACCATAGTAACAAGCAAAAATGACTTTAGTTAAACATCACATTTGTGTTTCCTTTTTTATTATTTTTGCTGAAGTTAGAGTGTTGAACTTTCTTCACCTGCTAATCATCTACAATCCATAATGGCAGCACAGCTAAGAGTTTTTTTGGAGCTGCGCCCTCTACTGTACAGGCGTGAATTTGAATTTCCTTCAGCCTGAGACTGATTTATTTCATCTTTGGTGTAAAAGGGCTATTACATTTGTCAAAAATAGAACTTTTGTGTGTGTGTTTTGTTAAAAAAAAAAAAAAACAAGCAATGCCAGACTACATGGTTAAAGTAATGAAAAAGTAACATACATTACTTTCCATGAAAAAGTAACTAACGCAATTATTTTAGGGAGCAAAGCAATATTGTAACACATTAATTTTAAAAGTAACTTTCCCTACTTTCCCATGCTACTATGTGATTATGACAAGTAATGTATTGTTAATTATGTGCCATGCCATATTAATAAAGCTATGAATAGTCAAGTGAAACATTTCAGTGCTTTTACAATTACATATAGCTTTGCATTCTACAAACTGATCATCCTGCTTTAGCATAGCATTATCCAATTACCCATCTAGCCTAGCATTCTGCAAACTGATTTGCCAGTTTTAGTATATTACCAGCCAATTAGCCTGTTATAGTAAAGCTGCCACTGTTAAAAGGATAACCAAAAATAGTATTATGATTATCTAGAAGATATCACATAAATGTGATACATTGTTTAACAGACATTAAAGGTGGCTACTTTTTGGGGTCTATGAGGATATGATTCTGGATAGAAATCTTGCATAAAACCACAACCACAAATGACTGATTCAGAATGATGGCAAGTTTGATAAGACATTTCCTGACATACCTATCTAATGTTTTCCTTTTCTGAGAAATGAAAGGTAGGGGGAGGAAAGACTCAGAGAAGACTAAAGCGAAATTGCTTTTGTGCAGTTGCACTATGTGAAACTGGTTCAAAAATAATACAGAAGATATTAGTTGCAGATTTTACATATTTCTTAGAATAAAATATCACAAAGGAAAGATGTGCATGAAAAGCAAAATAACACTTTTATTTATGTGACTAAGTATCCATCAGTCATGTTTGTGTTCTGAGACTCAGTAAATGTCATGTTTGTGTTCTGTATAAACAGTAAATATCATTATGGAAGAAAATATAAGCTAGTTTTTTTATGGAATAGCAGACAGAAAAATGTCCCTAGTACCCTTACAAAACAAAAAAATATATGGGAATATGTTGGAAAATACAATGCAATATATTACATAATAGATTTCCTCATGTGGGGAACTAGTGCTTATATTTTTCAATATACTGCAATGCATGCATGGAGATATGTATGTATGGATATATATATATATATATATATATATATCGATACATATAAACTACATAGCAATGACATACATTTTTACATATATTAGCTTTATCCATCCATCCATCCATCTTCTACCGCTTATCCGGGGCCGGGTCACGGGGGCAGCAGTCTAAGCAGGGATGCCCAGACTTCCCTCTCCCTAGACACTTCCTCCAGCTCTTCCGGGGGGACACCGAGGCGTTCCCAGGCCAGCCGGGAGACATAGTCTCTCCAGCGTGTCCTAGGTCTTCCCCGGGGTCTCCTCCCGGTGGGACATGCCCGGAACACCTTCCCGGGAAGGCGTCCAGGAGGCATCCGGAAAAGATGCCCGAGCCACCTCAACTGACCCCTCTCGATGTGGAGGAGCAGCGGCTCTACTCTGAGCTCCTCCCGAGTGACGAGCTTCTCACCCTATCTCTAAGGGATCGCCCAGCCACCCTGCGGAGAAAGCTCATTTCGGCCGCTTGTATCCGGGATCTTGTCCTTTCGGTCATGACCCACAGCTCATAACCATAGGTGAGAGTAGGAACGTAGATTGACTGGATTGACTGACTTCGCCTTACGGCTCAGCTCCTTCTTCACCACGACAGACCGGTACAGGGACCGCATTACTGCAGAAGCTGCACCGATCCGCCTGTCAATCTCCCGTTCCATCCTTCCCTCACTCGTGAACAAGACCCCAAGATACTTGAACTCCTCCACTTGAGGCAGGAGCTCTCCACCAACCTGAAGCGGGCAAACCACCCTTTTCCGACTGAGAACCATGGCCTCGGATTTGGAAGTGCTGATCTTCATCCCAGCCGCTTCACACTCGGCTGCAAACCGTCCCAGTGCATGCTGGAGGTCCTGGTTTGATGAGGCCAACACGACAACATCATCCGCAAAGAGCAGAGATGAAATCGTGTGGTCCCCAAACCTGACCCCCTCCGGCCCCTGGCTGCGCCTAGAAATTCTGTCCATAAAAATTATGGACAGAACCGGTGACAAAGGGCAGCCCTGCCGGAGTCCAACACGCACCGGGAACAAGTCTGACTTACTGCTGGCAATACGAACCAAGCTCCTGCTCCGGTCGTACAGGGACCGGATAGCCCTTAGCAAAGGGCCCCGGACCCCATACTCCCGGAGCACCCTCCACAGGCCGCCGCGAGGGACACAGTCGAATGCCTTCTCCAAATCCACAAAGCACATGTGGATTGGTTGGGCAAACTCCCATGAGCCCTCCAGCACCCTATAGAGGGTATAGAGCTGGTCCAGTGTTCCACGACCGGGACGAAAACCACACTGTTCCTCCTGAATCCGAGGTTCTACTATCGGCCGGATTCTCCTCTCCAGTACCCTGGCATAGACTTTCCCAGGGAGGCTGAGAAGTGTGATCCCCCTATAGTTGGAGCACACCCTCCGATCCCCCTTCTTGAAAAGAGGGACCACCACCCCGGTCTGCCAGTCCAAAGGCACTGTCCCCGACCGCCACGCGATGTTGCAGAGGCGTGTCAGCCAAGACAGCCCCACAACATCCAGACTTGAAAGCTTGGAGACTTGAGGTACTCAGGGCGGATCTCATCCACCCCCGGTGCCTTGCCACCGAGGAGTTTCTTGACTACCTCGGTGACTTCAGCTTGGGTGATGGACGAGTCCGCCTCCGAGCCCTCAGCCTCTGCTTCCTCAATGGAAGACGTGACGGCGTGATTGAGGAGATCCTCGAAGTATTCCTTCCACCGTCCGGTGATATCCCCAGTCGAGGTCAACAGCTGCCCACCTCCACTGTAAACAGCGTTGGTAGGGCACTGCTTCCCCCTCCTGAGGCGCCGGACGGTTTGCCAGAATCTCTTCGAGGCCGACCGATAGTCCTTCTCCATGGCCTCACCGAACTCCTCCCAGGCCCGAGTTTTTGCCTCCACAACCACCCGGGCTGCAGTCCGCTTGGCCCGTCAGTACCCATCAGCTGCCTCAGGAGTCCCACAAGCCAGCCAGGCCCGATAGGACTCCTTCTTCAGCTTGACGGCATCCCTTACTTCCGGTGTCCACCACCGGGTTCGGGGATTGCCGCCTCGACAGGCACCGGAGACCTTACGGCCACAGCTTCGAGTGGCCTCGTTGACAATGGAGGTGGAGAACATGGTCCACTCGGACTCAATATCTCCAGACTCCCTCGGGATCTGGTCGAAGCTCTGCCGGAGGTGGGAGTTGAAGATCTCTCTGACAGGAGATTCGGCCAAACGTTCCCAACAGACCCTCACAGTACGTTTGGGTCTGCCGAGTCTGTCCAGCTTCCTCCCCCGCCATCGGATCCAACTCACCACCAGGTGGTGATCAGTTGACAGCTCCGCCCCTCTCTTCACCCGAGTGTCCAAGACATACGGCCGGAGGTCGGATGAAACGACCACAAAGTCGATCATCGACCTCCGACCTAGGGTGTCCTGGTGCCATGTGCACTGATGGACACCCTTATGCTTGAACATGGTGTTCGTTATGGACAAGCTGTAACTAGCACAGAAGTCCAATAACAGAACACCACTCGGGTTCAGATCAGGGGGGCCGTTCCTCCCAATCACGCCCCTCCAGGTGTCACTGTCGCTGCCCACGTGGGCGTTGAAGTCCCCCAGTAGAACGACGGAGTCCCCAGTTGGAGCACTTTCCAGCACCCCTCCCAGAGACTCCAAGAAGGCCGGGTACTCTGCACTGCCGTTCGGTCCGTTAGCACAAACGACAGTGAGAGACCTATCCCCGACCCAAAGGCGTAGGGAAGCGACCCTCTCGTTCACCGGGGTGAACTCCAACACATGGCGACTGAGCTGGGGGGCTATAAGCAAACCCACACCAGCCCGCCGCCTCTCACCATGGGCAACTCCAGAGTGGTGAAGAGTCCATCCTCCCTCGGGGAGTGTGGTTCCAGAGCCCAAGCCGTGCGTAGAGGTGATCCCAACTATCTCTAGTCGGAATCTCTGAACCTCACGCACAACCTCAGGCTCCTTCCCCGCCAGAGAGGTGACATTCCATGTCCCTAGAGCTAGATTCCGCGTCCAGGGATCGGGTTGTCTAGGCCCCCGCCTTCGACTGCCGCCTGATCCACTTAGCACCGGCCCCTTACGGTCCCTCCTGCAGGTGGTGGGTCCACGGGAGGGTGGCCCCATGTCGCTCCTTCGGGCTGAGCCCGGCCGGACCCCATGGGGGGAGGCCCGACCACCAGGCGCTCGCATACGAGCCCCAACCCCGGGCCTGGCTCCAGGGTGGGGCCCCGGCTGCGCCATACCGGGCGACGTCACGGTCCTCGTTTTTTTTGTCATCATAAGGGTTTTTGAACCGCTCTTAGTCTGACCCGTCGCCTAGGACCTGTTTGCCTTGGGAGACCCTACCAGGGGCATATAGCCGCAGACAACATAGCTCCTAGGTTCATTCGGGTACTCAAACCCCTCCACCACGGTAAGGTGGCAGTTCAAGGAGGGGATATTAGCTTTATATTAGCTTTATTGAAACTCTCAATTAATTCCTCTTGAGTTAACACATGGATTTACATAAAGCTGATCACATATTAATAAACTTACCTCAGTTTATTGTTTGCATAGTGACACATTTCATATATGAAAATATGGATGACTGTATATATGACAAAAAGTGTTTACTAAAAACGTTTCTTTTTAAATAAAAACTTTAGGACTTTTGGACAATTGGATGTAAAATAATATATTATTGAATATAAAATGACATAGGCCTACATTACAATATATTGTAAGTAAATATATTGTCACATATTTTTCAATATAAAAAAGTTGCAATTCCTTATGCATTTTTCAAAATTTGAAACACAATACATTATTCTATATATTTTCAATATAATTTAATATATTGAACGTTCCTATATGGAAATACTACCTGTACTGAGAATTAACATCGGTCGCTGTAGCCTGTCAGTTATTTAGAGCATTCCCATATAAACCTACTGTGTTTAGGAACATGGTAATTAGTTTCTAGCTGCCCCAAAATGGTCATTAGCTGGATTTAGCAACAATAAACCAGCTACTAGATGGTCAAGTCAAGTCAAGTCACCTTCATTTATATAGTGCTTTTAACAATATAGATTGTTTCAAAGCAGCTTTACAGTGATAATAGGAAATTAAAGTAACAGAGATTGTTTTGGCTTCACAGCAGCTCTAGAATAAAGTTATTGTCCAGCTAAAGTTAGTTTTGATTGATTCACTTCAATCAATCCGTCGCAATGAACATTAGTTATTAACTTAGAGGGCGCTGACACGACACCGTTCTAACAGAAAACCCTTAAGCTCTCTCTGCGCAAACTTTAAAAACGCGAACCTGTGAGAACGCTGATGGCGTGCACATGCGTATTAGTTGTACATTAATCTATATGTATGCGCTTTTGAATATGTGTGCAGGCGTGTAGTCGTTCTTTACAAACCAACCCTCAACAAACTACTTGTCTGGCCTTAAAATTTATAATACAGAATTTTTATCGCTTCCCCATAACCACGTGAACCGGAATTATCCAGACAACATTTTATCTGTACAGAGGTAAAGGGAAGGGAAGGAGGCCCTCAAAAGGGAGAGACTAGTTGACACTTCAGGACTGTGTCGTCATCATGTCCAGGCGCAGGTCCTTCATCAGATCTGGATACGGCGGACTGCGGTAAACCTCGGGATTAACAGAGAGACTAATTTTAGCGCAAACACCATTCTTCTTATGATGTAACAAGTACATCAGGATTTATGGGAAGTGTTCCCGGTTCCCTTACCTAATCTAAGTAGCCTAACATTGAATTATAGAAGTCTATAATGTGTTATGTGTATGCTAGGTCAAAGAGATGTGTTTTTAGTCTAGATTTGAACTGACAAAGTGTGTCTGCTTCCCGGACAATGTTAGGAAGACTGTTCCAAAGTTTTGGTGCTAAATAGTAAAAGGAGACCACCAGCAGTCGATTTTGATATTCTAGGTATTATCAACTGGCCGGAATTTTGAGATCGCAATAGACGTGAAGGACTATAATGCGTTAAGAGCTCACTCAAGTGCTGCGGAGCTAAATCATTTAGTGCTTTGTAAGTAATGAGCAATATTTTAAAATGTATACGATGTTTAATAGGGAGCCAATGCAGTGTTGACAGAACGTGGCTAATATGGTCATACTTCCTGGTTCTGGTAAGAACTCTAGCTGCTGCATTTTGGTCCAGCTGTATGTTGTTTATTAAGCGTGCAGGGCAACCACCCATAATAGCATTACAATAATCTAGCCTTGATGTCATGAACGCATGAACTAACTGTTCTGCATTTGTCAATGAGAACATATGAAGTAATTTAGATATATTTTTAAGATGGAAAAATGTGGTTTTACAGATACTAGACACATGACTTTCAAATGAAAGATTGGTATCAAAGAGCACACCCAGGTTCCTAACCGACAAAGAAGACTTGACAGAGCAGCCATCAAGTGTTAGACAGTATTCTAGGTTATTACGTGAGGAAGTTTTTTGTCCAATAATTAGAATCTCTGTTTTTTCAGAATTAAGTAGTACGAAATTACTAGTCATCCAATTTTTTATAGCAGCTATGCATTCCATTAATTTTGTGAATTGGTAAGTTTCGTCAGGGCGTGAAGAAATATAGAGCTGAGTATCATCAGCATAACAGTGAAAACTAATGCCATGCTTCCTAATGATATCTCCTAAGGGTAGCATGTACAGAGTGAACAGCAATGGTCCTAGTACTGAGCCTTGTGGTACGCCATACTGAACTTTTGATCGATAAGACATCTCTTCATTTACTGCTACAAACTGATAACGGTCAGATAAGTATGATTTAAACCATGCTAATGCAATTCCACTAATGCCAACATCATTTTTGAGTCTATTTAAAAGAATGTTGTGGTCAATAGTATCAAATGCAGCACTAAGATCGAGTAACACTAATGGAGAGGTACAACCACGATCGGATGATAAGAGCAAATAATTTGTGACTCTAATCTCAATACTATGGTACGGTCTAAATCCTGACTGAAAATCCTTGCAGATACCATTCTTTCTAAAAAGGAACATAGTTGTGGGGATACTGCCTTTTCTAGTATCTTTGACAGAAAAGGTAGATTCGAGATCGGCCTGTAATTGACTAATTCTGTTGGTCAAGTTGCGTTTTTTTAACATGCGGTTTAATCATAGCCAGCTTAAATGTTTTTGGTACGTACCCTAATGACAAAGATGAATTAATGATATTAAGAAGAGGATCTATGACCTCTGGAAGCATCTCTTTCAATAGCTTAGTTGGTATAGGGTCTAACATACATGTTGTCGATTTAGATGATTTAACGAGTTTAGAAAATTCTTCCTCTCCTATAGCAATGAATGAATAAAAATTTTCCTCAGGGAGACTACAATGCACTGCCTGATCCGATACTGTAGTAGATGGCTGCATAGTTATAATTTTCTCCCTGATATTATCAATCTTGTTAGTAAAGAAGTTCATAAAGTCATTACTGCTGTGCTGCTTGGAAACGTCTGGGGTTGAAGATTTATTTTTCATTAATTTAGCCACTGTTTCAAATAAATACATAGGGTTTTGTTTATTTCTTCTAAGCTATCTGGGATGCTGAGGAGATGAAACTGATCAGGAATATTATTAATAAAGCAATCTTTAGTAGCAAAAGTTGCTAGTTTGGTGGGGTAGGCCTACTATGAAATTAGACTATATAGCCTATAATAAAAGATAATGAATTTCAAATCTGAACCAAACATATTTTTATTCAAAGATCAACAGTCTGTCATTAGTCTTTAGTCTGCCACAAAAAAACAACAACATTAAAATCATGAACTCAAATGTCATTGGGGAAAAAACAAAAACAATGACTGTTGTAACAGTGCGTAAATCAGACCTTTCAGGCTATAGCCTAAAGCTACTAAGCCTTATGCCAAAATTATTATTACGACTAAATTGTTGGTCATTAAATAAGACAACTAAATAATTGTGTAGATGATTTGCTTTGTGTAACCCGACATCAGACATTAGGCTTAAGTATTTTTTTTGCACACAGTGCCGTGACCAATCAATCTCTCCTGTCTGCCTCGCTGCCTGCTGTGAGTTTGTTTGCTTCGGTGCTGTAAGCTCCGTCTTAGACTCGTATTTCTTTCTGTTTTGAACCATCATTTACTATCATTTCTAGTTGTTTATACTACTAAATACAGCTTACCCAACATCTCAGATTAACCTGACATCGCTAGCTTCCGTTATTATTAGCACAACACGCTAGTAATTCACTAGCCTGTTAACGCACCACCCGTGCGCTCAGTTATTTTATTTTATTTTTTTCTCGTGCGTGCCCGCGCCTTTGAGTTCATAAAAAGCCCAGGTGAGTAAGAATCAGTCAACAAACACGGTGAGTAATGTCCTGATATTGTCACCTGCACTTCATGTCACATGTTTATCATAGCCTTCTCTGTCGGCAATATAGGATTTATATGTGATAAATGCAAGGAGACAGTCAGGCTGACGGAGAAGATTTCAGAACTAGAGACACGCATCCAAACTTTAATTGAGGATAGTAAGAGTGCTAGAGCTTTAGATACTACTTTGGATGCGCCTAGCATAGTGAACTCTTTACATGATTCGGTTCTGGCTGAATTAGTGCCTGTGCAGCAAGGCAAATGGGTGACAGTGAGGGATCGCTCTAGTCACGGATCAAAAAACCACTCTTCCGTTCCGATTACCATAACAAATCGATTTGCCCCGCTCAGTGAAACACCCACTGAGAATTCTGTTGATTGTGCCCTAGTAATTTGTGATTCGATCACACGTGATCGAATGTGAGAACGTGAAAATAGAGACACCAGCCACCATAGTCACATGTTTGCCGGGAGCCAGAGCACCTGACATCAAAGCAAATTTAAAAGTGCTGGCTAATGCTAATCATAAATTCACTAAGATCATTATTCACGTTGGCACTAATGATGTTTAATATTAATATTAAAGAGATGATCAAAATTAATATTAAAGGGGTGTGTGAACTCGCAAGTCCGATGTCAAGCACTGTAATTTGCTCTGGCCCCCTTCCTGTTCACAGGAGTGATGAGATAGTTAGTAGATTGTGTTCAATCAATGTCTGGCTGTCGAGGTGGTGTCCGCAAAATAATATAGAATTCATAGACAATTGGAAAAGTTTTTGGGGCAAACCTGACCTGTTGAAAAGAGATGGTATTCATCTGTCCTGGGATGGTGCTGCTCTTCTCTCTAGTAATTTGGCTCATAGTCTTAGAGATAAAAAATTACAAATTGGGCACCAGGTCAGGACAGACTGGCTTAACCGACTGTCTGTTAGCGGCCTTGCGTCACCAAGGTCAGATAAATCCCATCACATAGAGCCTCTTTCACCTAGATATCATCATATAGAGACTGTGTCTGTTCCCCGTATTTGGAAATCCAAAAAACGTCCAAGGTTAAAAATTTAATTGATGTTCAACAAATAAAAAAACGATATAATACAGATGAGCAAATGCTAAAGCTTGGGTTGCTGAATATTCGATATTCACCAAAAGCATATATTACTCCAAAAGCACTCATTGTTAATCATATGATTTCATATATTAACCTAGATGTGCTGTGTTTGACAGAAACCTGGCTAAAACCAAACGATTACATTACTTTAAATGAGTCAACCCCGCAAGATTACAGTTATAAATGTCAGGATGCAGGCACGGAGACAGAGGTAAGTGAATCCAAACACAGCTTTATTCAGGTAGACAATAGTGCAAGGTGAGTATTCAGAGAGTTCAAGTGCAGATTCAGTGAAGATCACGCGGTGCGGGGCAGACAACAGGTGAGCATGTTACTTCTTGGAATCTTGATGCATCAGAGACTCGGGAGACAATGGATCATGGACTGTTGGAGGCTTGACAAAGACTGGAATCACAGTGAGCGTTTTATGAGTTGGCTGATGAGGTAATTGATGATGAACAGGTGTGTGGGATTAATATTCTGGAGAGAGTGATCTTTGAGTGGTGGATTGAAATGAGCTTGATTGATCCCTGACATTACCCCCCCCCCCTCCAGAGTCCGCACCAGCGGACCTAGGACCCTGACGTCGTGGGGGTCTACCTCGAGGTCGTGGAGCAGGTCTTTCAGGATGTTGTACATGGAATTCAGTGAGTAGAATGGGGTCGAGGATGTCCTTACGAGGTACCCAACACCTCTCCTCTGGTCCATAATCCTCCCAGTCTACCAGGTATTCGAGTTGACCACCTCGACGTCGGGAGTCCAAGATCTCCCTTACAGTATAGATGGGTTCAGCTTCAATGGGGGGTACCGGGGGATTGTCATTATGAACTAGGTCTGTAGAGGGAACAGGAACAGGTGAATGATGGGACTTCAGAAGAGAGACGTGAAATGAGAGGTGGATGCGATACTGGGCCGGTAGACGGAGCTGGTAGGTAACTGGGTTAATTTGTCTTACGATGGGAAATGGACCAATGTATCTTGGACTCAGTTTGCGACAAGGTAGTCTTAAACGAATGTCTCTGGTTGAAAGCCAAACCAGTTGTCTAGGCTGATATACGGAGAGCGTTACGACGATGAACGTCTGCAAAGCGTTGTTGACGGTTCAGGGCTTGTTGGAGATGATGATGAGCTAGGTTCCATACCCTCTCACTTTCTTGGAACCAGGTGTTGACTGCAGGGACTTCTGATGGCTCACCGGACCATGGGAACAATGGTGGTTGGTAACCCAGTACACATTGGAACGGCGTTAGATTTGTGGAGGTTTGTCGAAGAGAGTTTTGAGCGTATTCTGCCCACACGAGATATCGGCTCCAGAGATGTTGATTAGAATGGCAGAAGGTACAAAGGAAACGACTGACATCTTGGATTTTCCGTTCTTCCTGACCGTTTGATTGTGGGTGATACTCTGAAGTTAAACTCACTGTTACATTCATTAAAGCAAAGAATGCTCGCCACACCTTGGAGATAAACTGCGGTCCCCTGTCCGACACAATATCCTCCGGAATGCTGAAGTTCCTGAAGACGTGCTCCATCAGTAATTCTGCGGTTACAAATGCTGTAGGTAAGGTTTTCAGGGGAATTAATTTGCAAGCTTTAGAAAAGCGATCAATGGCCACCAGGATACACGTATTCTCGTCTGAGGGAGGAAGGTCTGTTACAAAGTCGACTCCAATGTGTGACCAGGGTCGTTGCGGCACAGGTAAAGGCATGAGTTTCCCAGTTGGTAAGTGACGGGGATTTTTGTTCATGGCACAAAGAATGCATCCCTGGATAAGTCTTGATATCTTGCAACATGCTGGGCCACCAGTAGCGAGTCTGGAGAGTGAAACAGGTTTTGTTTATTCCAGGATGACCAGTGCCAAGAGATGAATGTGCTGAGGAGATTAGAGAGGTACGAAACTCTTTGGGTACGTAAATCTTCCCGACTGGACACTCTGGAGGACTGGGTTGGTGTTGGGACAATTCAAACAGTTGTTAATTTAAATCCCACTGAATGGGATTGACAAACATCTTTTCAGGTAGGATATTCTCAGGTTCTTCGTGGGAAATTTCGGGGGCATGGAGACGAGACAAGGCATCCGCTCTGACGTTCTTCGAACCAGGACGATAGGAGATCTGGAAATGGAAGCGAGTAAAGAAGAGTGCCCATCTGGCTTGGTGTGGATTAAGTCTCTTTGCTTCTTTCAAGTACTGAAGATTTTTGTGGTCTGTGAGAACCATAAATGGATGTTTGGCTCCTTCTAACCAGTGTCTCCACTCTTCTAGAGCAAGCTTAACCGCCAGGAGCTCTCGATTGCCAATATCGTAGTTTACCTCTGCAGGAGATAACTTGCGGGAGAAGAATGCGCAAGGCATAGGTTTGGATGAAGAAGCCGAATACTGTGACAGGACAGATCCTACTCCTGTAGTAGAAGCATCAACTTCAACAATGAACATTTCTTCAGGATTTGGATGTTGGAGTAATGGAGCTGTGGTGAATGCTGTCTTGAGAGACTGAAAAGCATGTTCTGCCTCAGAGGTCCAGAGTAGTGTCTTTGGTTTTCCTTTGAGGAGAGAGGTCAGAGGAGCAGTTAACATGCTGTATTGATGAATAAATCTTCGATAGAAATTTGCAAATCCAAGAAATCATTGTAATTCCTTAACAGACTGCGGAGTGGTCCAGGAGGTAATGGCTTTGGTTTTACGATCATCCATCTCTACTCCTTTTTCACTGAGGTGGTAACCGAGGAACTCAACTAAGGTTTGATGGAAAGAACTCTTCTCTGCTTTCAGCAACAGGGAGAATTCGCGTAGCCGTTGGAGTACTTGAGAGACATGTCGTTGATGTTCCACTGGGTTTCTGGAGAAGATTAGGATATCGTCGATGTAGATTATTACAAAGTGATTCAGGTAGTCTCGGAACACTTCATCCATGAAACTTTGGAAGACTGAAGGGGCGTTTACAAGGCTATATGGCATAACGAGATACTCATAATGCCCTGCTGGTGTGATGAATGCGGTCTTCCACTCGTCGCCCTCTCGGATTCTGATGAGATTATATGCACTTCTCAAATCCAGCTTGGTGAATATCTTGGTTTCTCCAAGTTGCTCAAGAGAAGAGGGGACCAATGGGAGCGGATAACTGAACTTCATGGTTATCTTGTTTAAGGCTCTATAGTCTATACATGGACGTAGGCCACCATCTTTCTTAGGGACAAAGAAAAAACTGGCTGCAGCAGGTGAAGTGGAGGGCCACATATAACCCTGTTTCAAAGCTTCTTCAACGTACTGTTGCATGGCTTCTTGTTCAGGGAGTTGAATTCACTGGGATGGTGTCGGGTAAGTTAACGATGGAAGAGACTGAGAGTTCAACATCCGTGGAAGAGCACATGCAACCCCATTTCAATACCTTACCAGACTTCCAGTCGATGTTAGGTTGATGTCGTATAAGCCATGGACGGCCAAGGATAATATCAGTCTGGCTATTCTCAAGTACGAAAGGTTCAAACAGTTCATGGTGTGTGTCTTCAATACAAAGTAGGATAGGTTTAATCTGAGATGTGACGTACCCCTTATTGATGATTTCACCAGTTACTGCATGGATGGAGTATGGTTTGGCGGTGGTGGATTTCTGGAGCTGGAGCTTCTGACAGAGCTGTCCGGAGATGAAATCTCCTGCCGACCCGGAGTCCACAATGGCTGTAGCAGAGACATGGAAATTCATGGATTTCAGAATCACTGATATCGTTAACGGAGCTGATACAGAGACGGACGTAAGAACAGAACTCACAAGCATTCTGTGAGGTTGTGTAGGGCATGAACGAAGAAAATGTCCTCCCATTCCACAGTACAGGCATAATTTTAACTCTCTACGTCGAGAACGTTCAGCTTGAGACAGTCGATAGGTATCCACCTGCATCTTCTCTACAGTCGATTCAGAGGAACATTCAGTGGAATACTGAGGTGGTACAAAAGTGGGTTGTTGAGCTTCGCGATAGCAGCCTTGAGACCTTTGATGCACACGGAGAGCTTGTTGTATGAATTTCTCAAGTCCCAGACTATCATCATAAATCGCGAGTTGGAGGCGAAGAGCAGAATTTAAACCACGTCGGTAGATGGAGAGGAGAGCTTTTTCGTTCCACCCACTTGCGGAGGCTAGAGTGCGGAATTCCAGTGAATAATCAGAAACTGACTTTTTGCCTGGATGTATTTGTAACAGTTTATCACTGACGGATGAATCTTCGGTAACACTTTATAATAACGTTCAGTTGTAAGGCATTTATAAGTGGTTAGTTAATGATGAACTAATCATTTACAGAACATTCATAAATGATAAGCAAGTGATATACTAACATTTTATGTATGTTTTGTTAATTCCGTTACAAGTCATTTACTAGTGATTAGTAAATGATTAATTAATTATTTACGAAACATGACTATGCATTCATAAATGATTAATAAGTGATATATTAATTATTGTATGTATATTTTGTAGATTCAGATGGAAGTCATTTACAATTGATTAGTAAATGATTAACTAATCATATACAAATGTTGGTAACACTTTACGGTAAGGGTACATGAATTATCATGAATTCATGTATAAATTCATGCATGAAATATGCATTCATTCATGCATTAATATCTCATGAATCATCAGGAAATAACATGAGTTCAACGTTTTTCATTCATGACTTCATGGATGAACAACACCTTAATTAAAACATTAACTAAGATGAGTACATCATCATGAATTATGATTTATTACGCATGATCATGATGTTTTCTTTGTTCACACAAAAAATTGGTCTTTACCACCCATTGTGGATAAAGCTATGGTTATGGTACATGAATCATCATGAATTCATGCATAAAAAAGTATTAATTCATGTATGCAAGACTGCTCTTCGAATTATTAAAGGAATGTACAAAAATCCACATTATCTAATGCATGCATACAGACTAGAACAGTATATCAATTAATGTGAGAACTTTTTTCTGAATTATGATCCGAGTTTCCAAGCATGTTCATGTCTTCTCATAGCCTGCAGGTAAATGGACAGAGCCCAAAATTGGCCAATCACAGCACATATTAGGGTATACGAATTCTGTTGGCGTTCAAATACTAGTCATCATTAACTAAGCATTATTTATCAATGACTTCATCATGTGTGTGGCCCCTCAACTAAAGTGGTGACTTGGTGCTTTGAAACACTGATGAACAATGTGTTTTCATTATGATCTGAGTTATCCAGCATGTTCATGTCTTCTTCATAGCCTGCAGGTAAATGGACAGACCCCCAAATTGGCCAATCACAGCACATAACATACGAATTCTGTTGGCATTCAAATACAGTAGTCATCATTAACTAAGCATTATTTATCAATGACTTCATCATGTGTGTGGCCCCTCAACTAAAGTGGTGACTTGGTGCTTTGAAACACTGATGAACAATGTGGCATAACTGTGAAATGACATGAATATGAACATGAAAGTTCAAGCCTTTGCAAACAATGTACTGTGGACACAAATGGACTTTGATCTTAACTTGCAACGTGATCTCATGAGAATACGTGTGTATTTTTACGTAAAGTTTAGTTCTAACATACGTACATTTATTTAAGTTTTATACACACAGAAACGTATAATACTGACAGTGGACAGCACAAAAACGTAATTTATTTACTTATAAACAACTTATGGGTGATTCTTTAATTGGAGATACATTTGAAGTCCAAAGCCATTTATTTTTAACAGCTTTACCAAAATTTTACTCCAAAAACACATTTTAATTTTTTTTTATTCTTTTTAAGAGTCACAAAATGTTAGAGTGTAAAACTAGAAAATATTTTATTTTAAAAGCTATTTCATGATGCTGAAAGTCATGATATCATACTGTCCTTAGTGGGTGGTACTTTTTTCAAACAAGGGTAAAATATGCATTAAACATGTTTTAAATTACAAATTTCAGGTTGGGGTTTTAATTATTTTGTTTATAAATTATTATTGGTGACAGTTTCCAAATTATGCTAAATTAATTTGTTTAAAAGTAACTTTTATTGTTGAAAAATACCAATCCATAAATCCTTTGTCAATTCTGTTACTACATGTTATTGTCTCTTTAAACTATGCTTATCTGTCGCATCAGTATCCTAAGCAACGCAAGATGATGTCACTTCCCTTTTGGTATTAAACTGTGAAGAACTAGGAGGTATGTGTTTTGTTCTCTCTGAAGCCATGCAATCTTACAGGCACTTGCACCAAGAGTTCTTATATAACATGTCAAAACTGTTTCAACAATCTCATAGGGAAAGCAAAGTTCAAAAATATTAAGAAAAGGAGGTATTAAAAGTTTTTAAAATCATCTTTAGTATCAGGCCATGTGCTCTTAGCCTATATGCTAGCATGTGGTGTTATTAGGAAAAAATACTAAAAATGTCAACTCTGTTACTGTCAATTCTGTTACCAAGGTACGGTAACAGAATTGACCAATGTCCATGCCTTGGTTTTCACACTGCCCCTGCCTTGGTTACAATCACACAATGATGCAAACACACACAAAAATGCATAATGTGTGTTTATAGCCACACACACACACACACACACACACACACACACTGATCAATTGGGTTATTCTACCATGATCAGAGGATTTCAACACACACTCAGACACACACATGTACCATCCACCCAAGCATGTGTGGTTATTTGTCATGCTACCGTACAATAATATAATAATAATACTGTAATACAATGTAATATAATGTAAAAATGTGTGCCTCAGACATGCCACTCTCTGCTGCGGAGAAACAGAGTAGATATCGAGCGAGACGTGATGCTACCCCAGAGAGAAGAGAGGAGAACTTAAAAAAGGATTAGGAAAGATGGAGGCACAAGAAAGAAATGGGAAGAGTCAGATTGGTTGCGGACTTAAAGGGATAGTTCACTTTGAAATTAAATGTTGGTATGTTTTAGCTTACCTGAAGGGCATCCAAGATGTAGGTGTCTTTTTTTCCGCAGTAGTTTCCATTTTGATATTTTTAGGTCAAACCGTTCTTGTCTGTCAGTCATTACATGCAGGAATATGGTCACCACCTCAAAGAGCATGCACAGAGTCCAAATTAAAACAATTCCCCATCGTCCAAATGAAACAATTCCCCATCGTAAGTACACATTGATGGCCTAAGACACGAAACGAGCGGTTTGTGCGAGAAAACGAACAGTATTTATATCGTTTTTACCTCTTATAACACAACCACGTCGAAGTGATCTGAACTCGCGGGCGCTTCCTGCTGTGTGACGTGTGCGCATAGATGTATATACACTAGATGTCGCCTTGGCTACGGCAGTTCATTGGAACGAATGTCTTTAATGCGAAATCTAGTGTATATGCGCACACGTCACACAGCAGGAAGCGCCCGCGCCTTCATATCACTTCGACGTGATTGTGTTATAAGAGGTAAAAACGATATAAATACTGTTCGTTTTCTCACACAAACCGCTCGTTTCGTGTCTTAGGCCATCAATGTGTACTTACGATGGGGATATGTTTAATTTGGACGATGGGGAATTGTTTTAATTTGGACTCTGTGCATGCTCTTTGAGACTGTGACCATATTCCTGCATGAAGTGACTGACAGACAAGAACGGTTTGACCTAAAAATATCAAAATTGAAACTACTGCGGAAACAAAGACACCTACATCTTGGATGCCCTTCAGGTAAGCTAAAACATACCAAAATTTAATTTCAAAGTGAACTATCCCTTTAACACCAAGAGAGAGGAGGAGAGAAGAGAGAACCGTTGGAGAAGAGAGAACCGTTGGAGAAGAGAGAACCATTGGAGAAGAGAGAGCTGTTGAAGAGAGAGATGAAGACCAACAGACAGACATACACTGGGAGAGCCAGGATGTGGTTGGACAATGGTGTGTCCTCACATATGACCATGATATCTATCCTGGTACCATCCTGGAGGTCAATGAGACTCATGTGAGGGTCAAGTCAAGTCATGTCAAGTCAAGTCATCTTCATTTATATAGCGCTTTTAACAATGTAGATTGTTTCAAAGCAGCTTTACAGAGATAAGCTTATAATTTAAGGCAACAGAGATTGTTTTGGCTTTATAGCAGAGTTAAGTTATTTTCCATCTAAAGTTAGTTTTGATTGATTTGCTTCCGTCGCAAGTGCATGCACCAAATAGGAAAAAATAGATTATTTTGGCCTGGTCGTGAAGATGTTCATTGGTACCCACATGAGGACATCCTCAGATTAATTCCACCCCCGACCAAGGTTGCGACACGGCATGTAGAGATCCAGAGCGATATCTGGTCGAGTATTTCTCAATAACTCAGCAGTTATTTTCTTGTTATAGGCATGTTCTGGTTGGTTTGGGTCAATTCTGTTACCCCCGTCAATTCTGTTGCCAGATGTGTCAATTCTGTTTTTAGTCTTTCATCTTGAATATTAATGAGATAATACATTGAAATATCAAACTACTTAATATTGTTATTTTTATATTGTGCAAGAGTAAGATATATGTTATAGTTTTATCTCTACCCTGTAATGTTCAAGTAATTTTATAAAAAAAACAAGTGCACCCTTTGGATAATCCACTATTGCCTGGGGGTGAATCTAATTTTGAAGTTGTATAAATATAACATTTAATATCTGTTTTAAAGGCCTGAATAAAAGGACTAAATGACAAATGAAACTAAAAAGATTTACAATTTTTTGATGTACTGTTACTTCTATATATTTGGTTGTTCGTCCGTAACAGAATTGACGAGAAAAATTATAAACAGGTGATATTTTGATAAAATAGAGAAAGTAATAAACTATCTGTATTTGTATAGCACTGAATATATAAACTTTAAAGTGTTTTCAAGGTAATTCTTAAACAATGGTTCTGTATGACAACCTTTTTTAAAAAAAAAAATTGAAATGCAAAATGTATCTCCAATTATAGAATCACCCTTATACAAACAACGACGTACAAATTTGGGCGTATTCCTATTTAACTTATGCATATTCAAATCGTGGCATTAATGTTTTGACTCATAATACACTAAAACACAGCATAAATTCACAAAAGAAATCAATTTATTAGCTTAATGTGATCAAATCTTTATAATCCATACGTTGTTTGCAAGAAACTGATACAAATGCAGCCCTTTATCCAGTGATCTTCATCTCCATTTCTCTCAGAGACAACGTCAAATCCCGGCTCGTGCCCGAAGCGTTACGACATGTTTTACGGCAGTGATATCAAACGCTCATTGGCTCTCGCATGCTTCGTCACAGATTGCGACATGCCGTGTTTAAGTTGTGTACTACATTTGAAATGGAGAAGCGCGCGCGCCTTCACAGAGCGAACACCAAACCGAACCGGATTAACATTTTCATGGATTAATAACTTAAATTCTGCTCTGTAACGTTACCTCATACAAAACTATTATATAACGTTACTAACAGAGAGGACTGCGACACATCGTCATGTGAACGACTTTTGGTACCGGTTTTGACATTTTCTCAATAAATAAATGATTGTGATTGTCTGTCTGTTGTTTTAATTTACAATTGTAGTTACGTAGTTTTAAGAAATGGTTAGGTTTAGTGGTAGGGGTAGGATTAGTTGCTCAAACTATCTTTTAATGCTACATTGTTAATAAAACTGCCATTTCCCTACACATATCTGTCCATTACGTTTTATCCTTTTAATATTGTCTATAAAGTGGGTATGTTTAGGTGTGGGAGTAGGTTTAAGGGATTTTACATTTATAATCTATAAAATGGTAAAAGGAAAATTATACAGATATCTTTATAATATGAAATATTCGTAAATAGTTTAACGTACATTTTTTAGCTGTAAAATCGTAATAATGTTATGTAACTTTACTGCTTTATTCTGAACGGTATAAACCAGTTAAATCAACAGCTGGAAAGAGCTGAGAAGGAATTCAGTACATACACGGGTTTCTTGTATACAAACAATACCGGATGCGCGCGCATCCAAGAGGCAGAAAACCGCTATCTGTTATGCCGAGTGCTGTAAAAGAACATTGTAATTAACGTAGATTTCGCATTGTTTGTAATTTCTTGTTGACTCAATAATAAACTGCAATTTCAGAGTTGGATCTGTTTGTTTGTGTCTCATATTTAAAACGTCCAACTGTTTACGAATCAAAATCCGGACATACTGTGATGCATGAATTATCATGTTAGACTACCGTAAGTTAGTAATGTAATAGCCAATGTTAGCAGTGCAGCATCTCTAGAGCCCGAATTTGCTTTTATATAAGTTAACTTTATTTACGTTACTTTCCGACCTGCAACATTTCATGACACATATAACGTTACTTTACTGTAAATCAAAGATTTGACGATGGATTATGTGGGAAGCCATTAGTACCTCCGACCATGGCGATTATAATCTATATATAAATATTAAAAAAATTAATCTCAGCAATGGTGAGATCTTGCCGGATCCCTACGCAATACATGACGATCTTTGGATTGTGGATGACAAGAAGTGGCCAGCAAATGTATGGCCTGATATATATATATAATTATCTTATTCAGACACCAAGTGTATACAAGAGAAATGATTAGAGCGTACAAATCCCTTGATGCATACAACTACGTGCTATGTGGTCATGTGCAGCTCGTCAAATTATGAATAGAAAGAATATAACATACAACTTCCTCCTTCTGTCCCACTCTTCCATTCGCCTAGATTTGGAATTTCTTACAACACGTATAATTTAAATGAGCAGATAAAACACAACAGATAGGCCTGCATGTAAATAAATTACGCAACAACTCCTTGGCATTTTGACTTAGCGGCAACAAAACCACTATGTTACTAGCCTAAACCCTTTACTCCGGTACGAAGACTGCGGGTCTTTTGCCTCTTGGTTGCGTGCGCAAGAAGTGATGACGTCGCCGAGAAACCCATGTATACACCATGAACTTTATTTTAAGTGCCTATAGGCTATATCTGAAAACTCTTTACAAAACCATAAAGCTGTTTTACAATTTCATGATATGGAGGAGTCACATCAGTAGCTTTATACATTAAAAGGTGACTCTTTACCCAAAAAGAGATCAAGCTGTTTGTGAAACATTTTTTTAAAAACAGCTTTATGGTTTTTAACTGGTTTATACCGTTTAAGAATAAAGCAGTACAGTTAAGATCAAAGTCCATTTGTGTCCACAGTACATTGTTTGCAAAGACTTGAACTTGAATGTTCATTCATGTCATTTCACAGTTATGCCACATTGTTCATCAGTGTTTCAAAGCACCAAGTCACCACTTTAGTTGAGGGGCCACACACATGATGAAGTCATTGATAAATAATGCTTAGTTAATGATGACTACTGTATTTGAATGCCAACAGAATTCGTATGTTATGTGCTGTGATTGGCCAATTTGGGGGTCTGTCCATTTACCTGCAGGCTATGAAGAAGACATGAACATGCTGGATAACTCAGATCATAATGAAAACACATTGTTCATCAGTGTTTCAAAGCACCAAGTCACCACTTTAGTTGAGGGGCCACACACATGATGAAGTCATTGATAAATAATGCTTAGTTAATGATGACTAGTATTTGAACGCCAACAGAATTCGTATACCCTAATATGTGCTGTGATTGGCCAATTTTGGGCTCTGTCCATTTACCTGCAGGCTATGAGAAGACATGAACATGCTTGGAAACTCAGATCATAATTCAGAAAAAAAGTTCTCACATTAATTGATATACTGTTCTAGTCTGTATGCATGCATTAGATAATGTGGATTTTTGTACATTCCTTTAATAATTCGAAGAGCAGTCTTGCATGCATGGATTAATACTTTTTTATGCATGAATTCATGATGATTCATGTACCATAACCAAAGCTGTATCCACAATGGGTGGTAAAGACCAATTTTTTTGTGTGAACAAAGAAAACATCATGATCATGCGTAATAAATCATAATTCATGATGATGTACTCATCTTAGTTAATGTTTTAATTAAGGTGTTGTTCATCCATGAAGTCATGAATGAAAAACGTTGAACTCATGTTATTTCCTGATAATTCATGAGATATTAATGCATGAATGAATGCATATTTCATGCATGAATTTATACATGAATTCATGATAATTCATGTACCCTTACCGTAAAGTGTTACCCAAATGTTTAATAAATAATGTATTTTTTGTATGTATGTAGCAATTAGATGGTGCAGAAAGTGCTGTAAATGCCTTGAATACATGTACAGATCATTAGTAACATATTTACGAGTGATGAATAGTTTACACTTGCATTAGGGGATGCAGAAAGTGTTGTAAATCATTTATAACACATTCTGCATCCCCTAATCTAAAGTGTAAACTATTCATCACTTGTAAATGTTTTACATATACATTCGTAGATTCAATTCGTTGATCTTATGCCTTTTTGATTCTTGAAGTGGTAATCTGCGAATGATGTGTAACACATTTACAAGTGATGAATAGTTTACACTTTAGATTAGGGGATGCAGAAAGTGTTGTAAATGATTTATTCATGCGTTTACACATCTATAACAGGTGTTGAACACTGTAGTGTGTAGTGTAGTGTAGTGTGTACTGCAGTGTAAGTGCTGACTGGTGAGGGTATAGACAGCTGTCTTCTGTAGTGTAGTGTGTAGTGTGCACTGCAGTGTAAGTGCTGACTGGTGAGGGTATAGACAGCTGTATTCTGTAGTGTGTAGTGTAGTGTGTAGTGTAGAGTGTAGTGTAGTGTGCACTGCAGTGTAAGTGCTGACTGGTGAGGGTATAAACAGCTGTCTTCTGTAGTGTAGTGTACTGTAGTGTGTAGTGTAGTGTGCACTGCAGTGTAAGTGCTGACTGGTGAGGGTATAAACAGCTGTCTTCTGTAGTGTAGTGTACTGTAGTGTGTAGTGTAGTGTGCACTGCAGTGTAAGTGCTGACTGGTGAGGGTATAGACAGCTGTCTTCTGTAGTGTGTAGTGTAGTGTGTACTGCAGTGTAAGTGCTGACTGGTGAGGGTATAAACAGCTGTCTTCTGTAGTGTAGTGTACTGTAGTGTGTAGTGTAGTGTGCACTGCAGTGTAAGTGCTGACTGGTGAGGGTATAGACAGCTGTCTTCTGTAGTGTAGTGTACTGTAGTGTGTAGTGTAGTGTGCACTGCAGTGTAAGTGCTGACTGGTGAGGGTAGACAGCTGTCTTCTCTGAAACACATGGAGTCTTTAACCACTGTGCACCTGATGTGAGCAAAACATAAAAAAAAAAAAAGTAACAATTTATTAAACATTTATGAAACGCATAGTCATGTTTTGTAAATGATTAGTTAATCATTAACTAATCAATTGTAAATGACTTGTAACAGAATTTACAAAACATACATAAAATATTAGTTTATCACTTGCTAATCATTTATGAATGTTCTGTAAATGATTAGTTCATCATTAACCAACCACTTATAAATGCCTTACAACTGAACATTATTATAAAGTGTTACCGAATCTTCTACTGGACGCTCGAAAACTTCCTTGAAATGGTTTACAAATTCCTGTACCGAAGAAGTAACGGTAGATTCCTGCAGCCACAACGTTTCAGCCTTTCTTAATGCAGCTCCACTGTTGAATAATAAAAGCAACCTTCGATTTTTCAGTGGGATATAACTGGACTTGTTGTTCCAGAGCGAGTGAACACTGTAATAGGAACCCGTTGCAATCCTTCGCCCGGCCGGAGAACGGCGCTGGACGGGAAGTGGGATTTGCGAAGCAAACCAGAGAAGAAGCAGAGTTTGCGGAAGTACTGGGTGCTGGCTGACTGGGATTCACTGCGGCGACTGTAGGTTGTGCAGGATTATCTACATCAATGGCAGATTCCATTGCGCTGTTTCTTCCTTTTTGTAGGTCAAGCCTTCTGTCAGGATGCAGGCACGGAGACAGAGGTAAGTGAATCCAAACACAGCTTTATTCAGGTAGACAATAGTGCAAGGTGAGTATTCAGAGAGTTCAAGTGCAGATTCGGTGAAGATCACTCGGTGCGGGGCAGACAACTGGTGAGCATGTTACTTCTTGGAATCTTGATGCATCAGAGATGCAATGGATCATGGACTGTTCCTGTTGGAGGCTTGACAAAGACTGAAATCACAGTGAGCGTTTTATGAGTTGGCTGATGAGGTAATTGATGATGAACAGGTGTGTGGGTGTCATGATTCCTGTCCTGTGTTTCCCTTGTCTTGTGTGGACTTTTGTTATTTCCTGTCCTGTGCCATGTTTTGTAGTCCTTTGTAGTTTTTCTTGTTTATTAGTCTCCCCAGGTGTTTCTGATTAACCACACCCCCTTGTTATCTTGTTTAGCTTGTTTGCCTGTGTATATAAACCTCTGTGCTTCAGTTGTTTGTCGGTCGTTGTAGCTGTTTCCATGTTCCTGTCCTGAGTTCTGTGTTCCTTTGTTTGCCCTGTAGTTCCTGTTTGTTTCATTAAATTAGTTTTGCGTATGGATTCTCTCTCTGCTTCGTCCTTGCCTCATCATAACAGAACGACCGACCAAACGATGAATCCAGCAGCTTTAAATTGTAATCTCCAGCCAAGTAGGCGTCTACGCCTGATTCTTATCCCCAGGATGCCTGCTGCCACATCTGCTAAGTTTGAGTCTCTTCGCGTCATGCCTGCAAAGTTTGAGTCTCTTCGCGTCATGCCTGCAAAGCCGGAGTCTCTTCGCATCATGCCTGCAAAGTTTGAGTCTCTTCGCGTCATGCCTGCAAAGTCTGAGTCTCTTCGCGTCACGTCTGCAGAGATTGTTCCCGTCACGCCTGCCGATCCAGAGATTGTTCACATCACTTCTGCTGATCCAGAGACTGTTCACGTCGTGTCTGCTGATCCAGAGACTGTTCATGTTACGTCTGCCGATCCAGAGACTGTTCACGTCACGTCTGCCGATCCAGAGACTGTTCACATCACGTCTGCCGATCCAGAGACTGTTCACGTCATGTCTGCCGATCCAGAGACTGTTCACGTCGCTTCTGCCGATCCAGAGACGGTTCACGTCACGTCTGCCGATCCAGAGACTGTTCATGTCACGCCCGACGAGCCAGTGTCTCCGGACAAGATGGCCGCCGCCACCGAGACAGTGTCTCTGGACAAGATGGCCGCCGCCGCCGAGCCAGAGTCTGTGATGGTCCTGCCCAGCTCAAAGCCCTCTTTGCCGCTGGTCCTGCCCAGCTCAAAGCCCTCTTCGCTGCTGGTCCTGCCCAGCTCAAAGCCCTCTTCGCCGCTGGTCCTGCCCAGCTCAAAGACCTCTTCGCCGCTGGTCCTGCCCAGCTCAAAGCCCTCTTCGCCGCTGGTCCTGCCCAGCTCAAAGCCCTCTTCGCCGCTGGTCCTGCCCAGCTCAAAGCCCTCTTTGCCGCTGGTCCTGCCCAGCTCAAAGCCCTCTTTGCCGCTGGTTCTGCCCAGCTCAAAGCCCTCTTTGCCGCTGGTTCTGCCCAGCTCAAAGCCCTCTTTTCGTCGCTGGTCCTGTCCAGCCCAGAGCCGCCTTCGCCGCTGGTCCTGTCCAGCCCAGAGCCTCCTTCGCCGCTGGTCCTGTCCAGCCCAGAGCCTCCTTCGCCGCTGGTCCCGTCCAGTCCAGAGCTTCCTTCGCCACTGGTTCCGTCCAGTCCAGAGCTCCCTTCGCCGCTGGTCTCGTCCAGTCCAGAGCTTCCTTCGCTGCTGGTCCTGTCCAGTCCAGAGCTTCCTTCGCCGCTGGTCCCGTCCAGCACAGAGACTTTTCCGCTGCTGGTTCTGCCCAGTCCTGAGCCTGTCTCCATCCCAGAACCTCAGCCCTCACCAGAGATGGCCGCCGGCATGCCAGAACCTCAGCCCTCACCAGAGATGGCTGCCGATGTGCTTGTTCTTGAGCCGGTGTCTGTTCCTGAGCCGGCGCCTGCTCCAGCCTATGTCTCCGTAGCTGTCCCCAAGAAAATTTTGGGGGGGGGCAGTAGGTCCTGCGAATGGACCATGGAGGCCGCGTCACCATGGTCGCCTCTTCAGCCAGCTCCGCCATGGCCGCCCGAAGGGTCGTCTCCGCCCTGGCCGCCTGAAGGGTCGTCTCCACCCTGGCCGCCCGAAGGGTCGTCTCCGCCCTGGCCGCACGAAGGGTCGTCTCCGCCCTGGCCACCCGAAGGGTCATCTCCGCCCTGGCCGCCTAAAGGGTCGTCTTCGCCCGAAGGGTCGCCTGAAGGGTCGTCTTCGCCCGAAGGGTCGCCTGCACTGCCTGCTCCGCCCTGGTCGCCTGCACTGCCTGCTCCGCCCTGGCCGCCTGCACTGCCTGCTCCGCCCTGGCCTCCCGTACCACAGCAGTCTCCAGGCCCTCTTCCGCTCCACGGGCCTGGCCCTCCATCCCGCCTCCGGGTCCGCCTCCGCTCCACCACCCTCCTGAACTATTTCCTGAGGAGCGTCTGTAATCCGCTCCTTAAGTGGGGGGCTATGTCATGATTCCTGTCCTGTGTTTCCCTTGTCTTGTGTGGACTTTTGTTATTTCCTGTCCTGTGCCATGTTTTGTAGTCCTTTGTAGTTTTTCTTGTTTATTAGTCTCCCCAGGTGTTTCTGATTAACCACACTCCCTTGTTATCTTGTTTAGCTTGTTTGCCTGTGTATATAAACCTCTGTGCTTCAGTTGTTGTTTGTCGGTCGTTGTAGCTGTTTCCATGTTCCTGTCCTGAGTTCTGTGTTCCTTTGTTTGCCCTGGAGTTCCTGTTTGTTTCATTAAATTAGTTTTGCGTATGGATTCTCTCTCTGCTTCGTCCTTGCCTCATCATAACAGTGGGATTAATATTCTGGAGAGAGTGATCTTTGAGTGGTGGATTAAAACGAGCTTGATTGATCCCTGACAATAAACATGAACCTCATCTGAAACGCAAAGGGGGAGGTGTTGCTGTAATTTATAGTAATATTTTCAAAACCACTAAGAAATCAAGTTTTAAATATACTTCTTTTGAAGTGTTGGTGCTTAATGTAAAAATATATAGTGTAAACGATAAATCACATATGAGATTTGTGCTGGCTACTGTATACAGGCCACCAGGGCACCATAAAGATTTTATCAAAGAATTTGCTGACTTTCTATCAGAATTAATATTGACTGCACATAAAGTACTAATTGTTGGTGATTTTAATATACACATAGATAATGAAAAAGATGCATTGGGATTGGCATTTAAAGACATTGTTAACTCTACTGGAGTTAGACAACATGTGTCAGGACCTACTCATTGTCGTAATCATACTCTAGATCTAATATTATCACATGGAATATGTTGATGCCGTTGAAATTCTGCAGCAGACCGATGACATCTCAGATCATTATTTAGTCACATGTAAATTAAATTTAGCCAAGGCTGCAAAGCCGACTCCATGTTATAAATATGTTAGACCTATCCACTTCTGCCACTAAAGATTGCTTTATTAATAATCTTCCTAATCAGTTTCATCATCTCAGGATCCCAGATAGCTTAGAAGAACTTTATTTTGCAACAGAAACTTTTAACTCTCTCTTTTCCAGCATTTTAGACACAGTTGCTCCGTTGCGCTTAAAGAAGATTAAAGAAAATAGTCCAACGCCATGGTACAATGAGCACACTCGGGCCCTTAAGAGAGCAGCCAGAAAAATGGAGCGCAACTGGAAGAAAACAAAACTAGAATTAAATTTATCATGATTGAAAACTATTTTCTTCCGCCATTGCTTCCCACTCATAATTACGACTTTGTGGTGACGTTCATGTGCATTCAACCCGTAATTACAATCTTTCTGACATGACTTGAACGCATCAATAGTCAATGTTTTTGCGATCTACTGATACTTGCAGGAAATGGACACAAGAACATTTTATGGGTGAAAGGAACATGGTTAGGGTCATTCCTTCTGAGAGTGAGGACAGTGAGCTTGAGGAGAGTCAGGAAGATTGGATCCATGAATCAGGACTGAGAGACAGTTAAGAGGTCAGGGGTCAGTCAGCAAAGTAATGTTTGTGTGTGTGTGTGTGTGTGTGTGTGTGTGTGTGTGTGTGTGTATTTTATACATGAAGTGTTATGGGGTGTTAGTTGTAATTAGTAGTAGTAGTTTTTTTGTTGTTGATTGTTTGATGTTTGTGATTGGTTGAAACCATTTGTGATTGATGTTTGTCAAAATAAAACTTTTTCTAATGCACATATTTCTTGTTTTCCCTATTCCCCCTATGTAGAAAACATTTGAGTTTTAGTACCCTCGTAGCACATTGTTGCCCTGAGGCAACAAACCAATATCTGGTTCAGGGGTGGGGGGGGGGACACATTTTATGATGGATATATTATCAGGGACCCCCACGCTCCCAAAAAACGGGGTGAAAGATTTTTTTTCCCAAAAAACAAAAAGTCATGCCATTCAGGGTTAGGAGAGCAGCCAGAAAAATGGAGCGCAACTGGAAGAAAACAAAACTAGAGGTATTTCGGATTTCATGGAAGGAGAGCTCAATTACTTACAGAGAGGCTTTAAAAGCTGCTAGATCTGCTTATTTTTCAACCCTATTAGAAGAAAATAAACATAATCCTAGGTATTTATTTGAAACAGTGACTAAACTAACGAAAAATAAAGCTTCAAGTCTAGAAGTTTCCAAGCAACACAGCAGTAATGACTTTATGAACTTCTTCACTTATAAGATTGATAATATCAGGGACAAAATTATAACTATGCAACCGTCTACTACAATATCGCATCAGGGAGTGCATTTTAGTCTTCCTGGGGAAAAATTTGATTAATTCGACAACATGTATGTTAGACCCTATACCGACTAAGCTACTGAAAGAGATGCTCCCAGAGGTCATAGATCCTCTTCTTAATATAATTAATTCGTCTTTGTCTCTAGGATACATACCAAAAACCTTTAAGCTGGCTATGATTAAACCGCTTGTTAAAAAAACGCAACTTGATCCTACAGAATTAGTCAATTACATGCCGATCTCGAATCTGCCTTTTCTGTCAAAGATATTAGAAAAAGCAGTATCCTCACAACTGTGTTCCTTTCTTGAAAGAAATGATATCTGCAAGGATTTTCAGTCCGGATTTAGACCGTGCCATAGTACCATAGCTCTCGTTAGAGTCACAAATGATTTGCTCTTATCATCCGATCGTGGTTGTATCTCTCTATTAGTGTTACTTGATCTTAGTGCTGCATTTGACACCATTGACCACAACATTCTTTTAAGTAGACTAGAAAACTATGTTGGCATTAGTGGAATTGCACTAGCATGGTTTAAATCATACTTATCTGACCGTTATCAGTTTGTAGCAGTAAATGAAGAGATGTCTTATCGATCACAAGTTCAGTATGGCGTACCACAAGGCTCAGTACTAGGACACTTGATGGCTGCTCTGTTAAATCTTCTTTGTCGGTTAGGAACCTGGGTGTGCTCTTTGATACCAATCTTTCATTTGAAAGTCACGTGTCTAGTATCTGTAAAACCGCATTTTTCCATCTTAAAAATATATCTAAATTACGCCATATGCTCTCATTGACAAATGCGGAACAATTAGTTCATGCGTTCATGACCTCAAGGCTAGATTATTGTAATGCTTTACTGGGTGGTTGCCCTGCATGCTTAATAAACAAACTACAGCTAGTTAAAAATGCAGCAGCTTGAGTTCTTACCAGAACCAGGAAGTATGACCATAATTAGCCCAGTTCTGTCAACACTGAATTGGCTGCCTATTAAACATCGCATACATTTTAAAATATTGCTGATTACTTACAAAGCACTAAATGGTTTAGCTCTGCAGTACTTAAGCGAGCTCTTAACGCGTTATAGTCCTTCACGTCTATTGCGACCTCAAAATTCCGGCCAGTTAATAATACCTAGAATATCAAAATCGACTGCTGGCGGTAGATCCTTTTCCTATTTAGCACCAAAACTTTGGAACAGTCTTCCTAACATTGTCCGGGAAGCAGACACACTCTGTCAGTTCAAAGCTAGATTAAAGACACATCTCTTTGACCTAGCATTCACATAATACATTATAGACTTCTATAATTCAATGTTAGGCTGCATAGATTAGGTCACCCGGAACCGGGAACACTTCCCATAAATCCTGATGTACTCGTCGTTACATCATAAGAATGTACGCTAATATTAGTGTCTTTGTTTATCCCAAGGTTTTCCTGCAGCCTGCCGGATCCAGGCCGTATCCAGATCTGACGAAAGACCTTCACCTGGACCCGATGACAACTAGACAACTAGTCTCTCCCTATGGAAGATCCCTTTACCACTCTACAGATAAAGCGTTGTCTGGAAAATTCGTTTTGCGTACCTACCCCGAAGTGACAAAATTAAATTAAATTCTGTATCAAAATTTATAAGGAAAGACCAGTACTTTGTTTATGCTTGGTTTGTAGGGAATTACAAACCTGTGCACATATATTCAAACGCACATAACTATAGAACCAGCTCTTAATGCGCATGTGTACGCCATCAGCATTTATCACAGGTTCGCGTTTAAAGGTGCTCTAGGTAACTTTTTAACCTTAACTGAACAGCTTCGGATTCAGTTGAATGGTTATATTACTTATTTTGGGTTGAATGGTTGTGGTTTCGCACCCCCCTGGTGCCCGAGAGCGGAAAAAACTCACTTGCAACTTTGGGCCGGCGGGTCGTCGGCCTCGCCGTCAAGAAGTATCGCGTGATATCAGGTCTCGTGATGTAACGAATTGCTTGACGGCACTGCACACGTACACGCCCCCATTCAAGCACCGGCTAGCTATAAGCAAAGGGCAACGATAGATTGAGTTATGGCTGAGCCTGTAAAAAAGAAGCAGAAAGCTAGGAAATCTTTGTTGGAGGACCAACGAAAGAGGAAACGGGAGACTGACCGAGCAAGAAGTCAGACTCCAGTAAATATCGGACCGGCTTTTTCAGAATGGCGAGAACTGAGAGAAACAGAAGCCTGCAAAACGGATGCTGACCTGGCCTTCTTGCTGTTGCACTTGTAACGTTAAGTATCTTTGGAATAAACTGTGTTTAATATTTAAATTTCAAGTAATTGTGACCTCAGGATGTTTGCTATTGTCTATAAAGGTTTTTATTATGATCGCTGTCTGTTACGGGCTTACTACGCTAGATACTATAACTTTGATGTTAGCATTGTCATTAGCAAACACGTTTGATTTCTGTAGTTGTTTGGCCGTTCCTCTGTCGGTTTTATTTGTGTAACTTACACTTTTATTTTATGTCACTAAGTCAACGCGTCTGATAATAGGCAATAAACATGTTGCACATATCATGATCGAGCTAGAAAAAACGTTCTGATGTTTTCTTAGACAAGCAAAGGTAAACCGGTACTACTTTTTTATGCTCATGCCCACTCTCCCAAAAACAAACAAACACGAAAGCAGTAGTTCGCCTCGTTCATATCGTTCGTTCCCGGTAAAAATACTTGTAGGCTATGCATGACAACACAATACATTTTTTTTTTTTTTAAATCGCCATCAGTTGGAAAGAAAATATTGCTTTACTTGCCTCGGTAGACATAACTGGTTTTGAAATAGCCGGTTCCTCTGCTCAGCTGGGTTGACAGCTGATCAGCTGGGTTGCTCGTGGCGAGGGGGGAGGGACAACAGTTCGTTTTTACGACAGAGTGTTTGAAAGCATTTACTCCCAGACACTAGGGGGAGCTTCGTAGAGAAAAAAACACTCAGACTTGCCTGGTGTCCCTTTAAAGTCTGTGTAGAGAGAATGGTGTCGTCTTAGCGACCCCTAATTTAATAACAAATGATCGTTGCGACGGAAGCGAATCAATCAAAACTAACTTTAGCTGGAAAATAACTTTATTAAAGAACCGCTATAAAGCCAAAACAATCTCTGTTACCTTAAATTATATGTTTATCTCTATAAAGCTGCTTTGAAACAATCTACATTGTTAAAACCGCTATATAAATGAAGATGACTTGACTTGACTCCTTTACGACTGGCTGCCTGCACATTTACTGTCCTATCAATGCATATCTAAATTTGTGCCTACAGTATCTTTGTAGAACTTCAAAAAAAAGAAAAAAAGATACTGCAGCTAATGAGCAGCCGGCGGGGGCTGGTTGCAGGACGACTCAACCTCCACGGACCGTTTTTAATGTTTTATCAGACAATAACTACTCAAGATTTTGCTTTAGTAGCCCCTTTACCTTTCAGACGAGGCTCATGTTTATAACAGTAATCTTGGGGGGTGGACTCATTCAGTGCTTTTGAAGTAAGGGATCGAATATTCAGCAACCCGAGCTTTATCATTTGTTCATCTGTATTATATCTGTTCCCTTTCGAGGGAACTCGCGCTGCATCAAGAATCGACACATTGGGGAATGCCTTCAGCGTGACGCATCTGAAGCCTGTATGGAACTAGTCCAATCTCAGTTGGTGTTGTGTCATTACGTCACTCGTGATGTCACATGTGACAGTGATGCGGAAGCTATAAAGGGACGCCGGATCACAACAACGTCAGCTTTCAATAGTCAGACAATAGTCCATATTTGACCTTCTGAACATATTTCTGGCCAGAAACCTTGAACATGAACTTACTATACATACTTCTCGTACTATACAGACTTCTCGTTATGTTATATCAGCCACACTGTAGTCCATATCTGACCGATTGAACATATTTGTGGCCAAATAATCCTCAAAATGTTTTTTACTATTATAAACTTATCGACTCCTTCTGATGTTAAATCAGCCATACAGAAGTCCATATTTGACCTACTGGACATATTACTGGAAAAAGACTCCTCGATCTTGAACTTTCTATACATACTCGCAGGTCGGGCTGGTGCATGCCTGCATACGATGGGGCTTTTGCAGGCATACCAGGCTGACCTCGTCAAAGAGGTGAACGACAGCGGGGAGGTCGCCCTCGACTACATTAACCCTCTGGGGTCTGAGGTGTTTTCTGGGCCCTGGAGGTGTTTTGACATGCTCTGACATTTGTGCTTATTTCTGTTACGTGTGACATTTTCATGGCTAAAGTCTGATTACACTATATTTAGCACAAACTCTGCTACAATAATATGTCAGCAGCATGTATGTAAAAGTTTGTAGTTTTGAGATAATGACGTTTATGCGTGGTTTGTGAAAAAAACAAAACAAAAAAAATAAGGTCATGAAATAAGGTCATGAAGCCCATACTGATTATTTATTCACAAGACTTTTGAAAATTGTATCACGTAGCCTAGAATATTTGCTCCAAAACTATGTGAAAATCATCCTGACAACTCATTCAGATAAAACAATATATCGATTTTAAAATTGTAAGACATGTTTTGTGTAAGAAAGCTTTATGCGAGGAGGCGTGAACACATCATTAATATTGATGGATTTCACACCTGAGAAAGACAAAGACTCTCCCATAATGGCCCTATCAGGTGCTATAGGCTAGTTGCACGTGGCCGCCATTTTGGATTTCCGATCAGCGAGTGTGTGCTTAGACACTTCCGGTTTCGCATTACACCTGGGGCCCGTTCTTCGTACGTTGCTTATTACATCCGAGATCAAATGACACATCCAAGATGATATCATCGTGCGAATCATGATCTGGCTAACTCGGTTCTTCGAACACACTTGCTGGATATGATTAGTATCGCTGGATTGAGTTATCTGAGATAATTGCGCGTTCATGCGCTGGTTAAAAGGGGATATGTATCGATAGTAGAAACATTCATCAGCAACGCTGCTATTGGCTGCTCAGCGTGGGCAAAGAAGCGCGCTCAGTTTTTCTCCTGAGCAGAGCAAGCACTTTTCATTAAATGTTTAATAAAATACAAATATGCTTAGTTCCTTGAGTTTTAATTCAATTGTTCTTTGTAAAGAAAAGCCAGTGGTCTAGTCAAGTGCCTGCAACAAGAGATATTAGACACATGCCTCATGCAACAAATAAAAAGGAAAAGTTGTCTATACACTGTCCACCTGTAGGCCTATGTCTCCTCTGTCTGTGCAGAGTCTTCTGTAGGCCTTTCTGTAGATGTGGAATCCTGCAACTTATATTGCAGCCATAAAGCATACAAGTATAAATTAAGTAAAGTTATTTATGCATTTGCAGGTAGGCTAGTTCCTCCATATGACAGTTATCTGAGAGGGTTTATTCACTGTCCAGTGCAATGGAAACAAAAGGACATTACAAAGTCTTATACTTTCTTTCCTTTGGAAAGTTAGAAAATGTCCACTTACTGCACATATTTCAGCCACCACTTTCTTGGGAACAGATACAAGTGTTGGTGTATTATGTAAAAGTGCACAAAAGAGGAAAACACAATGTCATTACAATGAACTACACTCGGGAAAAATGTGATCAATAACTCATGGCAAAATATTTTTACATTAACATAAGTTTATCAGTTTTCACTTTCACAAGTCAAAGCAATTCATGATTACTCAAGATTTAACAGTTGAAATGACTATACGGCCTTAATTTAATGCAGCAAAAATGATTTTACAGTGTAGGCTACTAAGATCTTTTCTTCTTTTTTTTCTCAGCCTTTTTCTTGGTTGCTTTTATAAACAGACAACCATTTATTTAACAGTGCCTTTTAAAAAAGAGACTATAATATAACTAAAAATTACCATTATGTAGAATATTTTTGTACTTCACTTTTATTTGTTCCCATGTTCTAGTGTGGTGACTCTGACATTACAATGAACAAAGTAATTATGCAATTATTAAAATACAAAAATATAGGCTATTAAGTGATAAAAACATCTAACATGGCCACTTCTAACGGATTTAAATTGTCTGCTACTTTTTGCCAGCCCTCTCTCCTGGCTTTTGCAGACTTTGAGGTGTTCCCTGACGTTTTGATTAAACAAAATTCTGAATAAACTTCGACTATTAGTTATTGCTCTGCTGAGGAGAAAAACTGAGCCCGCTCTTTGGCCACGCTGAGCAGCCAATAGCAGCGTTGCTGATCAATGTTTCTACTATCGATATATATCCCCTTTTAAACCAGCGCATGAACGCGCAATTATCTCAGATAACTCAATCCAGCTATACTAATCTTATCCGGCAAGTGTGTTCGAAGAACCTAATTAGCCAGATCATGATTAGCACGATGATATCATCTTGGATGTGTAATTTGATCTTGGATGTTTTAAGCAACGTACGAAGAACGGGCCCCTGATGAAGTTTGGTGCTTTGTTTTTGAGGTAATGAGGGCGTTCGCATTCCTTAACATGGAGATTTGCATGTCAATCTCTTTTGCGCGCATTAAAACTAATGAGCAAATAAAAAAGTAGACATCTCACAGATTCTTTTTTCATATTTCTTTTTTTCTGTATGACCATAAATGACAGAGTAATTTAAGTTTATTGTTCTACCATGTGAAAAAAATCCAGCAAAACACGCCGGCACGTTTGCCGACCCCAGAGAGTTAAAGAACTGCGTTAAGCGGCTGACTTGTCTCTCCATGCTACCAAGGAGACGGCCCGTGCCATCGGCCGCTCCATGTCAGCATTGGTAGCAAAGGAGAGGCACTTGTGGCTAAACTTGTCGGGCATTGGGGAAAAGGACAGGGCTTTCCTCCTCGATGCCCCGCTTTCGCTTTCTGGCCTCTTCGGCGACGCAGTCAACACTGCCGTCGAAAGGTTTCAGTAAGCGAAGCGACAGTCAGCCGCATTCAAGCCATTAATTCCCCGCCGTTGTTCCAGATCTCGTGGGTCTGTTTCCAGGGGGCAGTCCCACGAGGCAGCTGCCAGCTCCTCGCATCTGCAGCAGCAGAAGGAGAGTGTTGCCTCTCGTGCCCCCCCCCACAAAACACCCTCAGCCGAAGTCCTCCAGGCTGAAGACAGATCTGAGGACTGTCATTCAGGCGAGGAAGACTAACGCGACTAAGGTCCTGACGCGATGCGCAGGCCTCTGAGGGCGGTCCCCCCCACGATCGAGCATCAACAGCTCACTCCTTCGCGGAGCCCTCAGGAAATCGATGTTTGCTTCCCACTGTCAAGTGCTCTTCGGGACGGATCGGTTTCCAGCAAACGCAAATCGCAGTGTCCGCCCGAAAATATTGTGGCCCTGTTGAGTTTGTTTCCTCTCACGAGGCCTATAGAAAAATTAAATCGGTTAGTTCCTGCCAGTCAACTGCTTCAGGTCACCGAAATCCAAAATATAACATCCGAGGTCAGTCTTAAGAGACTGGTAGCCCTAGTAGAATATCTAGACACCTGGAAGGGTCTTTGAAATATATCTCAGTGGGTCCTGCGCACAGTGGAAAAGGAGTACAGAATTCAGTTTGAGTATCGTCCACCGAAATTCAGCGGGGTTGTGCACACACTTGTCAGCCCCGAGCAGGGTTGGGTCATGGAACAAGAAGTTCAGTCCCTCTTAGCAAAGGAAGCCATAGAGCAGGGAAGCCGGGTTCTACAGCCGGTACTTCATAGTTCCCAAAAAGGATGGGGGGTTACGTCCTATAATAGATCTCAGGGTATTGAACCGGTCTCTGATGAGATTCAGGTTCAAAGTGTTAACCATACCTATTATCGTTAGTCAGATCAGGTCCAAGGACTGGTTTGTCACAATAGATCTAAAGGATGCGTACTTCCACATATCCATCCTTCCCCAGCACAGGAAGTTTCTGAGGTTCGCTTTTGGGGGAAAAGCATGAAATGCATGGATCCACTCTAGCTCCACTGAGACTTCAGGGCATTCGCATTCTCAACTATATTGATGACTGGCTCATTCTGGCACAGTCAGAGGAGATGGCGGTTCAACATCGAGATGTTGTTCTGAACCATCTGAGGTGCTTGGGGTTGAGACTTAATGTCAAGAAGAGTTCACTTATTCCTCTACAGCCACGGTTGTCAAACTGGGGTACGCGTACCCCCAGGGGTACGTGGACTGATTTCAGGGGGTACGCGAAAAAAGATCTAAGTCATGCCTTTTCAAACGTTTTCTCTGTCCCACGGTGGTAACTTCTTAAGCCATCCTTAAAAATATTTTGGTTTGCCGTAACAGCCAAAAAAAAAAAAAAAAAAAAGAATCGGTAGGTCGGACTATATTTTTTTTTTCAAGATTCAATGTAAAAAAAATAATAATAATTTGGTCATGGTGATTACGTAGGTATGAATTTAAACAAATTTGCATATCGGGACTTCACTGACAAAATTTCGTGCCAAGTTAAAGAAGTGTCGAGAAAAAAAAAAGAGAGATTTTGAAAAAAAATAAAAAAATAATACATTTATATTTATATATTAAATAACAATTAGAAAACCTGTATAAACTGAACACCAAAGAATAATATTAACTATTGACCGGTGGGGTCAAGTGTAAGGGTGGCGCTGCCAATAATGCACCTAAAAGCTGTCACAAAGAACTGGGAAAAGTAATGATTATTAATATGTCAAATATATCAAGGAGACATTTCAATTGTTTATTAATAAACAAGTGTTTTATGTGTCAAAGATGAAGTTGACTATGCTGACTCGCGATCTTCGCAGCAGTGAACGCGCCAGAGAGAGATGCACATTTCATACGGATTACATAAGCAGAGAGCAGTCTGTATTATTTCGTTTTGAATTGTTTTGTTACACAAGTTTAAGTACACATTTCATGCTTTCTATATATATATATCTCAGGTCTGTGAGGCAAGTAGCTTATACGCTGAGTTTCGGTTCATTTAAGAGACGATCTCCAGTTCACGCGCCGGCGACTCTGTGTCCTGATTTATTGCCTGCTATCTTATTTATTAAATCCAGGAAATTGGTTGATGAAACATTGATTAAAATTAAGATACAATTAATACAAAACGAAATTCACTTTAAAGAAAAGTTTTCTACTTTTGGGAAATTTGCTGACATATCTTTGGAGTGCAGGATTATGGAGGGACAACTATTTGGTGGCTAAATCTGGTTAACATTATCAAATTAGCAGCATATTCTACAGAAATATAATATATATTATAAGCTAGTTTTTATAGCAGTGTGTTCCCCTCATTGTGTCATGGCAAGTATACTCTTTTGTAAGTATGAGATGTAATTGCATGTGTGGATGTATGTGTGTGCATGTATGTCAGCATTATGCTAAAAAGCATATGGCTTGGTTTATGAAAAAGCAGGTGTAAAGAGGGGGTAAGCAGGCTCAGCGCACCCATCTGCCCAGCTGAGCCTCTCTTTATCTCCACTTCCGGACTCCATCAACCAGCTTTTCTATGGTCTTCACCCTTCAGCTAGCTCTAAATCCTCACACACACACACACACACACACACACACACACACACACACACACACACACACACACACACACACACACACACACCTTTCACTCACCCCAGCCCATATACTATAGGCCCGTATCCTCTGCCCACTGCTGCATCAAAGCCACACATACTACACCAGAATATAATTCACTTTAAGACAGGAGGAAGCTTAGCGCCAGTCCTTTTGTCATGTCACTTTTCTCTTTTAAGAACCATTCTTGAGAGCGCCTACCTATCTCATTTATTTAAGAATCGTAAAGGGAGATTGTTGGGTTTATAAAGGGCTACTTAGGCTAGGAAGCATTGTGTGGAAGGGGCCATACAAATCGATGTCCCTGCTGGACAGGACAATAGGAGGGCTCTATGGCTGCTTGGCAGGGAATAGTGGGGAGGACAGAGAACAAAGGTGTTTCGGTGAGAGGGAAAGTTATTGTGTTACAGCCATAGGATTCTGATGGATGGAGGATGAAGGTGTTTGCATGAGCGGAAAAGAGATGTCTGTGTAAATAAGCCTGTTCAAGGTTTGGTCAAAAAGAATGACAGCTCAGTTGTGAAGCTTACAATGGCAAGTATCATGATTACTATTTTGCATACTTAGGGTTAGGAATTTGAAGAACTTGGGAGCATAACTCACCATTTATGCTACTGATATTTCTTTGATAATAATTGTGATTTTTGCCTGTTGGATGACAAAACTCCCATAGATTTAAGCTGAAAATTAAGGCTGGAATACACTACACCACTTTTGCAAAGATTTTTGCCACAATTTACAGTCTGGACGAGTCGACAGAAAGTCAAAGCCATTCTTCTGATATTGGCCAGTCCGAGTTGACAGATTTCATCGAAAATTGTGTAGTGCATGATAGATACAGCTACTATAATACCATCCAGTCAGATGATCAAACATTTTTAATATTTTTAGCTAATTTTAGAACACCTGATGTTTTGTTGTGATCACAGTGACTTGAAAGTCTGGTATAGTGTGATTATTGATGCCCTGTTTTTCTTAATAACCACTTACAAAGTGTGTGGCAAGTGTGTGATGCCAACAAAAGCCCAGGGGCCTGTACCATGATGGTAGTTGAACAAACTCAGGGTTACAGGATTAGTTTGGAGTTGACAAAACCAAACCAATCCAACCAGGCTTTGTTGGTACCATGATGCTGATCATCAACTTTCTCTGTCAACTCAGGCTTTGATCCTGAGTTTAGGAGTTAAGGTGTGACATCAGTAGTGAACAAACAATCACATGCTGAGAAAGAGTGAAACTGGGAACTGGGAATTTCTCGCGAGAGAAGCTACGCGATTCACTACAGAATTTTACGAGATTGAAAAAAATAAAGAATTTAAACAAATTTACAGAGCAAGAAGAAAATAGCTGTCTATGAAAGAGGACAACTAAAATAAAAAGTCTTGCTATATCAGTGCAAGTAAAAGTTGTAAAGTTAGTTTATACATTTGATAAAGCTAGAGAAAATTTTACATTTAAGCTCACATGTACTAATTTTATAGCTTTATCTATTGATTCTAAAGCATATTTATATTACCTTTATATATTAATTCAGTTAAACTGTGCGTAGTAATAATTGATCAACTAAAATTGTACATGTGTGATCGATTAAGGGTGCAATAATTATATAAATAATATCTAAATCATTAAAAATTATCACTCTAAATAAGCATTACTAAAAGCCGGACGATTTTGTCTTTAAAAATCATTTGCTGTGTAGTGATCTTTAATTTGGAGTGGAAACAGGTGGAGTGACTTTATCGCATCAGACATGTGTCACTTTGCTCACAGCTGATTGGTCCAAGTTTGGTTTGCAACCTCTTACCTGGAACATAACCTGCCCCGGACCAGGTTAGCCGTGGAGCGTAAGTTACTATGGCGATGAACACTGCTAAAAGCCAAACCACTTTCATGGTGCCTAAAACCCAAGGTTGGCGCAAACTAAACTGAGGCTACGTCTACATTATTCCGGATACATCTGAAAACGGCGTTTTCCTTTATAAACGCTCTCCGTCCACACTAGCGTTTTCAGGTGTTTTCGGACGTTTCAGTGTTGATGAGAAACTTTTGAAAAATGCCTGAAAACGCTAAATTCACCTTACTGCGCATGTGTAAAACCCCACAAAAGATCACTGATATGATTCAGATGGAAAAATAAATAATGAAGTTATCGCGCAATTCTTCTGACAGGATAATTTTATTTAGTAAAATATCTCTGTCTTTATTTAGTAAAAATATGCGGTCCAGGTCGCACGCAGTCACCATATGTTTGGTCTAAAACGCAACTGCTCTAATATATTGCCGCAGGACAACAAATGTGAGTAAATTCTGTCATCTTTGCAGGACTGTGATATGAAGAGTGTGCAATGTAGAATATTTTTAGCAACAGTGTGAAAGTGAATAGCACATAACAGGCACAATACTGGTATAAACATGAATATCTATTGGTACAATATGCGTCACATGACTAAATTTACGTCATCGTTTTTAAATACCACCGGTTTCACAGTCCACACTACAACGTGAAAACGGCGTTTTCAAATGTATCCACTTTGGAGTGCGTTTTCAAAAAGCTTTGTTTTCATTAATAAAAACGCCGTCTTAGTGTGGACGGAAGGCCAAAACGGAGAGAAAAATATATGTTTTCAAACAAAAACGTATTAGTATGGACATGGCCTGAAACATATTGGGCTAGCCACCTAAACCGGCTTCATGGTATAGGCACCAGGACCTGATGGTTTGCCTTTTGACAACCTTTGAGTTTTTTGGGAAGATATTAGAGCGTTTATTTTGAATGTGTTTAATGAGTGTGCAACAAATGGAGAACTGAAGCCTTGCGCAAGTTCTGCCAGGAAGACTCAATCGTTAAAAGGTAAAAGGGTGGTACTTACACATGTCTGAGTTCGCAGATGCTGTCGCTTCAACCACCTCCATCCTCCCCAACCACCACCAAGACGGGACCTTTCCTCCATCCCCCCCAACACCACCATGTTGGGTCCTCCCCTCCATCCTCCCCAACACCTCCAGACGGGCTCTCCCCCCCATCCTGAAGACGCCAGGATGTCCTCTTCCTCCTTCCACCCCACCACCACCAGATAGCCCCCTTCCTTACTTCACAGGGGGTGGGCTGCGCCCCTGCCTTCGTCTTCAGGCAGGATATGCAGATTCCGTACCCTCGGAATGCGAGTTATGGATGGGGCCTACGCCAAAGAACTTGATTGTTTGCTGAGCTCTTAAATAAATGTTCATTGTCACAGTATTAATTCTCCGAGTCTTTCTGGTAGAACTTACAGAATCTATGAAACAGGGAGTTATTACACTACTTCCAAAACCTAATAAAGACATGTTTTACTTAGATAACTGGCCCCCAATTACGCTACTTAACTCAAATTACAAATTATCAGCGTCTCTGTATGCAAACAGGTTGAAACCATGTTTGGAGGAAATCATATCTGTCACCCTGTCTGGATTTATGAAAGGAATAAATATTTCAAATAACATCAGACTGCTGTTAGATCTTCTAGATTATTCATATCTGGTAACTAAGGAAGCTCTTATTTTGTTTTTAGATTTCTATAAGACTTTCGATACTGTGGAGCACAATTTCATGTATTAAGCCCTACGTCAGTTTGGTTTTGGTCCAACTTTTACATATGATCCACACATTATATAATAATATCTCAAGTAATGTATCTTTATCCGGCGGTACATACTCTCGTTTCGTTATCCAAAGAGGCATTAGACAGGAATGCCCTATTTCCCCGTTTTTAGTTTTATTAGTATCTGAAACTCTAAATCTTTACAGTACATTGCTCTCAAATTAAAGGTATTGAGATAGGAGATTTCACTTTAACTATTAGTCAACTCGCCGATGAAACTTGTTTATTTCTGAATAACAAAGAAGGTCCCTGTTATTCTAGAGGCACTTGAACTGTTCTCTGATGCCTCTGGTTTATCAGTGAACCAGTCTAAGAGTGAGATTATGGCTGTTCACCATATGGATGATTCAAGTATATCTGGAATACAGGTAAAACAGGTAGTCAGATACTTGGGTATTGTTATTAGCAAATCAGCCTCAGGGAGAATTACAGAAAATTTATCAACAAAGATAAAAAAAAAAGAAAAGAAAAAAATAAATATTTGTAACTGTTGGCTCCAAAGAAATTAATCTATTCAAGGTTGTGTATTGATTTCCCAGGCTGAAGCGATCTCCAATAGGCTTTCTTATTTTTTTTGTTTAAAAGAAGTATAGTAATAGCACACTTGAATAAACTTATTTTTTGTAAGGGCTTGACATGACAACATCTTCATTGTACAACATCACTACTGGTATTTATGAACAACAGCAGAACTGATATGTTTCTGGCATTATTTTTTTATGTTATTTAAAGTACATTATGATAAATACTTTTACTGTGGGATTTTTTAGGGAGCGAACGTTTCAGTGCATTGGTAGGATTTTAGCGATTGAGACAGCCCTTCAAATGGCCTAGGGAACTAGGGAGCTGATTGAGACTTGCCCTCTGTCTAGAACAAACATAAACATCCATTGTAGCATGCTGCATCACAATGCCCCGTTCACTTTGACGTGTTCAGGACCTGCTTAATCTTTAAATGTAGCGAATTTTGGCTTGCACCTCTGTAACCAAAGCTATCTGAATGTCTTTTCTATATAATGTCTTTTCTATATAATGTATTTTTATAATAAAATACATATGTGATGCATCTCACTATGTGGAAGTAAAATGTCTAAACATAAAAAAAATTAACTTATACAGCCATATTATCTTTGCAAGCACAGGTTGTTTTTTATTTCAATCAATTTTTCTTTTTTCATTTATGCAAAGTTCTGTCATGAAACTCTAGATGGCGCATGCAAATAGGTCCTTAACTCAACCTACTTGCAATTGCATCTTTCTCTATAGAGCGCAGCTGATTGGTTCCTGCTGTATCGGTAGCCAATTAGGTTGCATGCTCAACCTTTAAATTGTCATGTAGTGTGATTACAGCCATATTGATTAGTAAGGTACAGAGCCCCACACATGACATTCAAAAAAAAAAAAATAATTGTAGGTTAAATCGTGTGCGTGATTTATAAAGTGAGGGAACAAATTAGTAAATCATGCACACGATTTAGCAAATCGAGGAAACAAATGAGTAAATCGTGCACACGATTTAGCAAATCGAGGGAACAAATTAGTAAATCATACACATGATTTATAAATCGAGGGAACGAATTAGTAAATTGTGCGCACAATTTATAAATCGAGGGACCGAATTAGTAAATCGTGCGTACGATTTAGCCTACTATTTTTTTGCATGTCATGTGTGGGGCTCCGTAGTAAGGAGTGCACGATGAATGAGAATTCCAAAACAGTCTTTAATAAATCCACAGAAAGGAAACACAGAAGAAAGGCAAATACATCCACTCAAATTGATGTTAAACATAAACGAGATCGGACAACCAACTAAATAAACAGGAAGTATACATACTAGAACAAATGAGGGATGAGATGAGATGATTAACAGGCCACAGGTAAATATAATGACAAATCAGACAACTCAGGAAAACTAGGTCACAGGACAAAACCAAAAACAAAATGAAGGAAGGAAACAGATCATACATGTAGCATATATTTGGTTAGCATTTGCCTTAGCAGCACAGCACGCTTTCAGAAACCCTCCACCTTTCCCAGCTCCACATGTATAGATCTACTACGGGTAATTCATGTCAAGTCAAGTCACATTTATTTTTACAATACAGATTGTTTCAAAACAGCTTTACAGAGATAAAAGGAAAATAATGCAACAAAGTTTGTTTCCAGAAGAAAATAGTGTCACAGTCCAGCATAAGTAAGTTCAGTGATGTTTCATTTTTTGTTGGTGTAAAAAATTATTCATTTAGTTAATTTATATATATAAAGCCGCTCTGGAGAAAACCGTGATGTCATCGTCCAGCTCAGTTCAGTTCTCATATAATGGTGTCAATGCAGGCAGATCAATAATATTGTTGAATATTAAATTAATGTCCCCAACTAAGCAAGCCAAAAGCCAATGGCAACAAAGGTGAAAAGAGGCGACAAAGGTGAAAAAGGTGACACTGGCAAGGAATCAAAACTCCAAGTAACAGAATGGAGAAAAAAACCTTGGGAGAAACCAGACTCAGTCTGGGGGCCAGTTCTCCTCTGTGAGCGAACAGTGTATGATTATGATTCAGGCAGCATTATAGGTCAGAAGTCAGATTGGATTGGAACAATCAGAATATTATCCAGTTCCATCTGGTTGAAGATCGGAATCACACGGATGGAGACGAGTTTGTTGAGGATCAGTGCTGATGGCTGTCATGTCGATGAGGCCTTCACTGGGAGAGTCTAGTTGACACAATCTCTGCTGACACTTCAGGGATGCGTTGTGGTCGTGTCTAGGAGCAGGTCCACCATCTGAACTGGATACGGCCCAGATTCGGATGATTACAGTAAACCTTGGAATAAGCAGAAAGACTAACATTAGCATAGATGCCATTATTCTTATGATGTAACGAGTACATCAGGTGTTATAGGAAGTGTAACACCCCGCTGACCTAATTTAAGCAGCCTAATAATCATTTAACTGATTTGAATAATAGGAATGTATAATTTTTTTCTATGTGTTTGCCAGGTTAAAGAGATGTGTTTTTAGTCTAGATTTAAACTGACAGAGTGTGTTAGGAAGACTGTTCCAGAGTTTAGGTGCCAAATAGGAAAAGGATCTACCACCAGCAGTCAATTTTGATATTCTAGGTATTATCAACTGGCCAGAATTTTGAGATCGCAATAGACGTGAAGGACTATAATGTGTTAAGAGCTCGCTCAATTGCTGGGGAGCTAAACCATTTAGTGCTTTGTAAGTAATCAGCAACATTTTAAAATGTATACGATGTTTAACATGGAGCCAATGCAGTGTTGGCAGATCCGGGGTAATATGGTCATACTTCCTGGTTCTAGTAAGAACTATAGCTGTAGCGTTTTGAACCAACTGGACATTGTTTATTAAGCGTGCAGGGCAACCACCCAGTAGAGCAATACAAAAATCTAGCCTTGAGGTCATGAACGCATGAACTAACTGTTCCGCTTTTTTTTATTAAAAGCATATGTCGATGAATGTGGTTTTACAGATGCTAGAAACATGGCTTTCAAATGAAAGATTGGTATCAAAGAGCACACCCAGGTTCCTAACTGACGACGAAGACTTGACAGAGCAGCCATCAATTGTTAGACAGTTTTCTAGGTTAGTAGACCAGGTTTTTGGTCCAATCATTAGAAACTCTGTTTTTTTCAGAATTAAGTAGTATGAAATTACCAGTCATCCAAATGTTTATATCAGCTATGCATTCCATTTATTTCTTGAATTGGCAAGTTTCGTGTATGTATGCTATATTGTACAGCAGCAGCATGTTCTATTTACTCACAACATGTCGTATATGTATTAGCAGTAGCAAGTCCCGTACTGTGCCTGGTGGTTAGGTCACTAGTGGGCGTTCCCACTACTGGTTGCCTAGAAACGTTATTCCATGTGGTAGACAACAAATCAGTTTTCTTGCTGCTAAAAACAAACAATTTGGAGGGAAAAGACTAAATATACTTGGAATCAGCACAGACAGGTTACAGAGTTAGTGACTGAGCTGGTGATTGTGACAGTACTTCCCCCTCCTGGAAAGTGCGACCTCGTGCAACAAATGGTCCAGTGGGCAGGATCAGGATGAGGCGGAGCCAGAGGAGTGCAGTCCAGAGGTGAGGGCAGGTCAACGAATGACCATGACATATCCGGGGGGACGAGGGAGCCTGGTGGAGCTGGAGCACTGATGGGCCACGGTGGAGATGAGGGAGGTAGGAGGTAGACAGGTAGTCAGTGGACCGATGTAGAATCCTGGCCTCGGCGGGCAGAGTAGAAACCCAGGGATCCCCTGACCACGATGGCACTGAGGGCTGGTAGTCCCACAGCGAGCCCACCACTCCAAAGGTTTTTTGATGGCGAGATGCAGGACTAACAGTGGGTAGTGGAGATGATGAGGGCTGAAAGATGGGAGGAGGTGGGATAGGGAGGCTGGGTGATCCACATAACCGTAGAACGTCTTTGATGTACCTCTTCAAGGAACCTGTTGTTGCAGCTGCAGGAACTTGCTGATACAGGTGATCATCCAACCCACTCCAAAAGATGATCTTTATTGTGTCCTCGTTCCAGGGTACTTCATGCCAAGAGATCAAGGAACTCTTCTACATAGTCCTCGATCAGCCGACCATCTTGAAAGCGAGTGAGAAGAAAGTTAACTGGGTTCACCAGGGTGAGGAGGATGCCCATCCTGTGCTTCTTTGTGGTCTGGTCTTCAGTCACACTCACAGAAGGGAACAGACAGATGGTAAGGCGAAATGGTTTATTAAACCAGATGGTGGTGAAAGGATGGTGACTTGATAGGTGATGAAGACTTAGCTGGCGATGACTGAACACAATGACTGGAGATCTGGATTGGGGTGACAGACAAGAGACAGACGGAAGACAGGAGACAGACGGGATGATCTCAGGTGAGTATTCAGGTAAGGAGTCTGACTGTTTATGTAGCAGTAACATTAACAAGACCAGACACTGATGTGAGGGTGATGCAGGTTGATATAGGCTATGTTGATGAGGGAGTGCAGGTGCAGGGAATCAGTATCTGGTGATGATCAGCAGCAGGTGTGGTGATGGCTTACTGAGTGTAGGTGGGGACCAGAAGGGATGCTGGGAAGTGTAGCGCAGACAGGTTACAGAGTTGGTGACTGAGCTGGTGACTGGTGACTGAGCTGGTGACAAAGGCTTCCTCAGCACTTGTATATACAGATGAGCCAAAACATTATAATCGGTCACAGGTGAAGTGAATATCATTGATCATCTCCTAACAAGGCAGCATATTAAGGTTTGGGTAGATTAGATAGTAAGCAAACAATCATTCCTCATAATCAATGTGTTGGATGCACGAGAAATGGGCATGAATAAAGAACTGAGTGATTTTGACAAGAGACAAATTGTTATGGCAAGGCGACTGGGCCTGACTATCTCTGAAACGGCAAGGCTTGTGGGTTACTTCCAAGGAGGGATAAACCACAAACTGGCAATAGGGTGTTGGGCTCCAAAGGCTCTTCGAACAAAGTCTATCCCATCTGGTTTGAGCCAACAGAAGGTCTACTGTGGCACAAGTCAAACAAAATTTGAATGATGGTTATGGGAGGATCATCTCTTGGACAGCCGTGTGTGAGCTGTTTACCTGGGGAAATGATGTCACAAGGATGCTCTGTGGGACGACAACAAGCCGGTGGAGGGAGTGTGATGCTCTGAGCAATGTTCTGCTGGTAAACTCTGGGTCTGGCCATTCATGTGGACTTAAATTTAACACGTGCATTTTATCGTATCAATTCAAGCATAAGTCCACATCCTGCATTCGCAGCACAGAAAAGAATCTCTTCTCGACACGTAGACAACAGGAACCAAACTCTTCCAGGCCTCAACTCAGGCCTCAGCTACAGTGTATGAAGGCAGGACAAAGTAGATGTTGTTCGCTAGCAGCCAATGAAAGAACATAGGATGCCATTATGCAAATTGGTTACAAATCTGTGTAGATTTGTGCAGGAAGTAAGACTGGAATTACTGATGACTTGTTTCAAGCAATTTAGAATTGGTTCTTTCTTTTGGGAACAATAACATTTATAGTGCACTTTGACCTTTGAAAGTTTGCAGACCATTTACATTGACAAACAGCTGTATTACACACTACTACATAAAAGGTAATATCCGAAAAAGCATAATAAGGACACTTTAAGCTATTTTTTTTTCATAGCAGATATTAATATTGTTGATAGACAAAATACCATGTCTGATTCATATTATTTAAATTTAGTCAAAAAAGCAATCAAAATGTCTTTGAAGATTCATGAAACAACTAAATGAACCATACTTTTCAAGACAGCAAGCCAAAACCTCTTCAAAGCTTAATTCTGCAGAACCTTTGCCGTGACCCACAGTCTACATAGTGCAACCTGCAGATCTGATCACAGAAACAATGATAGCATCAGAACACCTTGCTCTTATTTATTTCCCTGTTAAACATCACACATCAGGTTTAGTCAAGCACACCGTTGATAGTTAGTGGCATCTGCAAAACCTAGTAGCTCATAGTAGTATAGTCAAAATCAGAATATATACCGTATATTCTTAACAGAGTTCTTACAAATAATACTAAAATTAAATTAAAAAAAGTTTTACTTTAAACAGACACACACACACACACACACACACACACACACACACACACACACACACACACACACACACACACATTAAATACTAAATTGCAACTTGTAATTAATTAATATATTTAAATACACAACATACAATTTTCAATACAAATGACATTAAAGTATATTGTAGTTTAGCATAAAAGCTTGTCAGTACATTCGGCTATACATCATAATGAGTGTTATTTGTAGTTTAGTTTGTAGATTATTTGTGTGTGTTATGCATTTTGTTAGAGTCTTACACAGCTAGATTAGCATCATGCTAATGACAAAATCTAATTAAATGTAAGACTAGTAGGAGTGCTATTTGTATGTTGCTGCTATTTAGAGCATTTTATCTAGATCCAAGATGGTGTCTAAAGAAGACCACTATCTTTGTAGAAACCTAGTCATCTCAATATATGTTGTAACAGAGCTTGTGTTTATATTTGCACACTCATCTGAAGATCTCAGTTACTCAGTGAATACATGTTGTTGAGAGCATGTATGAACGCATACATTTGTGTAAGAAAATACACAGAAAATATCTACGTCAGGATGAAAATTACCTGTGTTTGTTTTAATGTAAAGTTTCCTTTTGACCTTTTGTACAAAGAAACAAACAACAGACAATAGCATACTGTCAGAGAGTGTGTGGGTGCAGGCAGACAGCAATGTGGTCTCTGGACTGTATTGAAACCGACAGCCCCAGTTACATGTGTGAGGTTAACCCCTGACCCTGAAACATAGTCCAGTAGATGCAGGTCTGTGCACTAACTTGTCAAGTGCACCATCCAGGATATCATACTGTGCAAACAGAGCAGAAAGCGAAGAAGTACAAATATCAAACAAACATATACACTTTTTTTGGATACATTAATTATACATTTGATAACACCAACAAACAAATTGATAATACTTCCAGTACACTTAGCTGTAAAGTGTGTTTTAGCAACTGTAAAAGCAAGCAAACGTTTGAGATAAATTGATGTTATGTGTCCATAAGGGTTGTTTGGTATTCTCGCATACAATTCATACGTGTGCATGCTTAAGTGTGTATATGCACTTGCAGATGTGTGTTTTCACAAAAGGAAGTTAGTGTGGTAAGATAAAGAGAGTTGCTATGTCGCCATGTGTGTTGCTGAGCTGAGAAACCTCAATGTGCGTAATTGATATCAGGTGCACACAAACTTCACTGGTGTGTACAGATGAGAATGCAGATTAACTACCAGCTGCACAGACAACAACACATTTTGTGGGTGTGTACACTGGCTGGAGAAACAATGTTTAGTAAGTATGAACTTCCTGTACTCACAGGTCTCTCTGAAGAGCAGAGAGGAAACACTGAACATCACCAGTCTCCAAAATTAAAAGCGAGATACAGAAATTTCTAGAACAACATGTTCTGAATGACTGCATTAGCTTGCATATGATTTGTGCAGAAAGAAGCACATTTGCTGTTCGTGACACACATACCTTGTATGTACATGCGCACATTGTGTTTGTGCAAGTATGCAGCATTGTTTGTGCTAATGAGCACATACAACAAATTATGCATTTTAATGTGTTGCTTGCAAAAAAAAACTTTATTTAGTATGAAAAATGATTATCCACTTATGGAAGCCTGTTTGCTAATGGGATCAACATGCCATTTAGTGTTAACGGAGAGCAGATCGAGCCGAGGTACTGCCAACTCTGGTTTAACGCAACAGCATTTCTTTCTGTGGGACAGCTGCATTCTCATGCCAGCATTCCCCCCACTCCCTCCAAAACCACTGCTGAAGACCCCCGACTGTTCAAAGTGTGTAAGGTTATGGTGTTCAGACACGGGGCCATAAAGTCATGGTAAAATTACACTAATTTTTAAGTATGTACAATTTTGTGTTTTAGATAATAAAAATATTTGGTAACACTATATTTTGATGGTCACATTTGAACATTCTGTTTAAACTTTACAACTAGATGTCATCTAACTCTTATTAGAAAATTAGTGGACTGTCTGCTTAATGTGTGCTAACTCTTTATTGTGATGCTCCTCCAACAGACATTCTCTTGACTTTAAGTAACTTTACAAGTATGTCAACTTATTCTAACCCTACCAGTCTACTAATACTCTACTAACACTCTAATGAGAGTTAGCAGACATGTAGGTGCAACATTACTTATAGTCAACAGAATATGGTAAAGGGACTATCAATATAAAGTGAAACCAAATATTTATGTTGATTCATTTATCAAATGCATTTATTCAAAGTGAAGTGTGGCTGAATAATAAATAAATAAGGGGATCTTTGCTTTTTTTATTGCAAGTTACATAAATAAATCATGAAGTGATTGAAAACTAAAAGGTGATGCAATTTTTTGTTTCTGTTAAAATACTTTCTTCTATCTGAGCTTAATATTGTTAAAGTATATAAATGTTTTCCATTGTAGAAAAGTGAAGCCGCCAATGTCCCAATATTGCACTGACATCTTGCATTGATTCGGGACCTGAGTCTGCGCAGTAGTGAACGTGAAGTGGAGCCGCGGTATCAGGGCCTCACCCACACTCCCGCAGAATCGGTTAGTCAAGTCAAGTCACCTTCATTTATATAGCGCTTTTAATAATATAGATTGTTTCAAAGCAGCTTTACAGTGATAATAGGAAATTAAAGTAACAGAGATTGTTTTGGCTTAACAGCAGCTCTAGAATAAAGTGATTGTCCAGCTAAAGTTAGTTTTGATTGATTCACTTCCATTGCAAAGATTGTTAGCTAACTTAGACACCGTTCTAACAGAAAACGGTGCTCCGGCCCGCTCATCACGTAAAGATTGGTTATTACGTGAGGGCGTTTTTGTTCCAATAATTAGAATCTCTTTTTTTTTTTCAGAATTAAGTAGTAGGAAATTACTAGTCATCCAGTTTTTTTTTTTTTTATATCAGCTATGCATTCCGTTAATTTTGTGAATTGGTAAGTTTCATCAGGGTGTGAAGAAATATATAGCTGAGTATCATCAGCATAACAGTGAAACTAATGCCATGCTTCCTAATGATATCTCACAAGGGTAGCATGTACAGAGTGAACAGCAACGGCCCTAGTACTGAGCCTTGTGGTACTCCATACCGAACATGTGATCGATATGACATCTCTTCATTTACTGCTCCAAACTGATAACGGTCAGATAAGTATGATTTAAACCATACTAATGCAATTCCACTAATGCCAACATAATTTTCGAGTCTATTTAAAAGAATGTTGTGGTCAATAGTATAAAATGCAGCACTAAGACCGAGTAACACTAATAGAGAGATACAACCGCGATCGGATGATAAGAGCAAATCATTTGTGACTCTAATGAGAGCTGTCTCAGTACTAGGATACGGTCTAAATCCTGACTGGATATCCTCACAGATACTATTTATTTCTAAAAAGGAACATAGTTGTGAGGATACTGCCTTTTCTAGTATCTTTGACAGAAAAGGTAGATTCGAGATCAGCCTGTAATTGACTAATTCTGTAAGATCAAGTTGTGTTTTTTTTAACAAGTGGTTTAATCATAGCCAGCTTAAAAGTTTTTGGTAGGTATTCTAATGACAAAGATGAATTAATGATATTAAGAAGACGATATATGACCTCTGGAACCATCTCTTTCAATAGCTTAGTCGGTATAGGGTCTAACATGCATGTTGACGATTTAGATGATTTAACGAGTTTAGAAAATTATTTCTCTCCTATAGCAATGAATGAATGAATCGAATTTTTCCTCAAGGAGACGACAATGCACTGCCTGATGTGATACTGTAGTAGACGGTTGCATAGTTATAATTTTCTTCCTGATATTATCAAGTAAAGTAAAGTTTGTAAGTAAAGAAGTTCATAAAGTCATTACTGCTGTGCTGCTTGGAAACATCTAAGGGGTTTTATTCTTTGTTAATTTAGCCACTGTTTCAAATAAATACCTAGGGTTTTATTTATTTTCTTCTAATAGGGTTGAATAATAAGCAGATCTAGCAGTTTTTAAGGCCTCTGTACGCAATCGTGCTCTCTTTCCATGAAATGCGAAAAAAAAAAAAAAAAACTCTAGTTTTGTTTTTGGTTAGTACAGTTTACTGCAGAACAACTCATGTTGGTGTGAAATAAATAGTTATGGAAATGTAGAAATTAAAGTTAAAGCTCCAATATCCTCTCGAAAATCACAAAAAAAGTATGTTGGTACATCAACAGAAAAAACAGAGTTTCTAATTATTGGGCAAAAAACCTCTGCACGTATTAACCTAGAATACTGTCTAATAGTGGTGTCAACAATAATCGATTCGGCGATGCATCGCAATGCGGGGCATGCACGATTCAGCATCGATGCGGCAAAGTGCCATAATCGATTATGTCACTGTTTTAGGGGCGTAACGGTACGCGTATTCGTATTAAACCGTTCGGTACAAGGCACGCATTTTCAAACCGAACGGTTATTTCAAATGTAAGCGCGTTGCGAGCGCGCTCACAATGTAGACGCTGGCGCGACCACAACATCAAATGGCAAACGCAATGTAAGCGGAACGAAACTGAGCTACTCGTGACGGACTGTTTATCAGTTTGGACCAACGCAGCGCGAGCCGATCTTATACTACACAGCGCTAAGAGATCCAGTAAAGAAAGCATTTGAACTCGCCACTAAAGTAATAACATCGCTGCGAGATCTAGTGAGAAACATTCACATTTCTCCGTTATTAACGGATCAAACAGCGCTGACGTGAAAACCAGGAAGAAACATTGTGACGTGAATGAACTATCCAGTGTCCACAGATCTGCAATATTCACCATGGATTTACTGTAGTAACACTAACTGCAACTTTGGAAGTTTGGCAGGAATAGTAGGCTATAATGCTTTCAAGTAACGTTATGTCGGATTTATTTCGACATTATGAATAACATTGCTGCCCTCAAATGTTAATCTGAACTAAAATAAACATTTGTTTATAAGCACAAAATATTACATTTAATTTTTTCCAAGGAGCTGTTTTGTTTTATATGCTCCTAAGAAGAGTCAATTATAGCTCCATCATTGCTCAAAGAAAAAAATGTCATACTTTATGATGTTAGTTCTAATAAAAAAAGAATAAAAAAAAAAAATCAAGGAAATTTCTCTGGCATTTCTTTCTTTTTGCTGTATCGAAAACGTACCGAACCGTGACAAGTGTATCGTATTGAACCGAACCATGAATTTTGTGAACCGTTACACCCTACACGGTTTATTTTCTGGCCTTGAGTTGGACAATAAAGTTGAAATTTAATTTCAAGTGGTTCTCAAGCAGAGAGAAGAGAAACATTTCTCATTCAAAGCACTGATTTATGCTTTCTTTTTCAGGTTTGAAAATGCCATATCCAATACCCTGTACCATTCAATTTTATTTTATTTAATGACATTTATGTCAAAGATACAGGAGAGTGATAATACACACATGGCAGCCAATAAAATCTGTTGTTCAATATCTGACTGCTTGTATTGCCTCATGACTGATGAAAATTTTGCCTTGTTGTGTGCAGTAGAATTTTGATGCATCGCAATGCATCGTAGAATCGAATTGAATCGAATCGTTACCTGGTGAATCGTAATCGAATCGAATCGTGAGGGCAGTGCCAATGCACACCCCTACTGTCTAACACTTGATGGCTGCTCTGTCAAGTCTTCGTCGTCAGTTAGTATTAACTGTGTTCTTTGATACCAATCTTTCATTTGAAAGCCACATTTCTAGCATCTATGAAACCACATTCTTCATTCTCAAAAATATATCTAAATTACGACATATGCTTTCAATAAAAAAAAGCGGAACAGTTAGTTCATGCGTTCAAGACCTCAAGGCTAGATTTTTGTATTGCTCTACTGGGTGGTTGCCCTGCACGCTTAATAAACAAAGTCCAGTTGGTCCAAAACGCTGCAGCTATAGTTCTTACTAGAACCAGGAAGTATGATCATATTAGCACATATTATGATCATATTAGCCCGGTTCTGTCAACACTGCATTGGCTCCCTATTAAACATTGTATACATTTTAAAATATTGCTGATAACAAACAGGCTTCCATAAGTGGATAATCACAGGTACCACTGTGTACTGCCTAGACAAAGCGTCTGCATTACCGTTGACATGGCCAGGGCGATACCGAATATCAAAATCAAATGCTGATAGCTGGGAAGCCCAGCATTGCTCTAAAGCACCAAGTTTGGCCATCTTCAAATAGCTCAAGGGATTGTTATCTGTGTAAACTATACACTTCTGCCCTAAGAGGTAATCCCTAAACTTTTCAGTCAGAGCCCATTTTAAAGCTATTAACTCCAAATTCATGGAGCTATAATTTTGCATATTCCGTTCGGTGGGTCTGAGTCCCCGGCTAGCATATGCCACTGGCCTCATCTTACCGTCCTTCTCCTGCCCAAGCACTGCCCCTAACCTGGAGTGGCTAGCATCAATCTCCACCACCAATGGGAGGGAGAAATCTGCATACGCCAAAACAGGAGCAGACACCAATCGCTGCTTCAAAGTTTGAAACCCCTGCTCACACTCCTCAGTCCAACAGCTTTCAATTGACTTCCCAGAACCCCTCTTCTTCTTTGTCCCTACCAAGTCTGCAACAAGCCGATGTAACGGGGAAGCTAACTGAACAAATCCCTCTACAAAACGCCTATAATAACTTGCGAATCCTAAAAACGACCGCAATTCAGTCACATTGGTTGGATGCTTCCAATGTGGAAAACCACTGGGCTCCACACAGGGCATCCAGGGACTCCTCGATCCAGGGCAGAGGAAAAGCATCCTTCCGTGTCTTACTGTTCAACAGCCTATAATCAACGCAAAGACGAATCTGACCATCCTTTTTCCTCACAACTACAATCGGAGAGGCATACGGACTAGAACTCTCTCTGTTCACCTGACTCTGCAGCAGTTGGTGAATATGCTGCTTAACTACCTCATAATCTGAAGGGGGCAAACGTCGATACCTCTGCCGTACTGGCTCAGTATCAAGCAAGGGAATCTCATGGGTAATGAGCTTAGTACAGCTTAAAGAAAGCTTAGTACATACTAAGCTTAGTACAGCTTAGTATGAGCTTAAAGAAAATACAATTAAATCAACCAATATAACAAATAAATAATTCAATACCAAATCATCTCAGCACACGCACACAATTCCATACACACAAACACGCGTTCACACCGAGCTCACTCAAACACGCGCCCACCTCAACACACACTCAAATAAAGACTCGTTCACATAAAACGTGCTCACACAAACATGTGCTCGCAAAAACACACGCTCGCATCAGCACACACTCACATAAAACCCCGCTCACACAACCGTGCGCTCGCACAAACACATGCTTGCATCAACACACGCTTCTAAATCACGGTAGTCCGTGGTGGGACTTGAGCGCGCAACCTCTCCAGTCTCCACAGCACAGCACCACGGGTCGCAGTAACGAGCCGCCACACAGCAGCAAAACAACAGCGGGCAGATTTCTGCAGCACAATTGACTGGCCCTCAGTAAGAACGGTGAACAAACCACCATGTGAGAAAGTGAACCTCACTTCTCACTGTTACGCACTCACGCATTGTCTGTGAATGGCGTTACCCGCGAGAGTGGGAGAGACTCGGGACTTTTGCACACGCATGCACATACACCTATACGCTCCTTGTGTATGATGCCTTGCTTAGGCTAATTGTGTTATTTGGTGAAGGTGTATGGACGGCTTATGAACACAGTGGGGTTGTGTTTAAAGGGAAGGCTGGCGCGGGGCTAGGCGCCATTAACGCATTAGCGTTCATTTGTTTGTAGCACGGTTAGTTCGCCATTTCATTCTAAAATCCTGGTTAATTCATACATATTGCTACTCACACATTTCCTGCTTCCCGGTCCGGTTCAACTGCTCCTATACGGATGCGCGCGCCACTGTAGGGGCAGTATTTATCCCCGTCCCACGGCAGAGGGTGCAGAGCATTGTTCACAGGGGTGTTTGTTTGTAGTAATGTCTTGTATGTTTACGTGTGGTGTTAATAGGTGGTGTAAATGTTGTATATGTAGTTTGTGATATGATGATAATATTACGTTTTTATGTAATGTTTATTTTCTACTTAGTTTATAGCTTATTTATGGCCTTAGGCTAAAGATAATACCTTGATTGTTGGTATGGTCCAATTAGCCCTAAATGGGCCAATTTGGCCTAATGCTTTGGCTAACTTAAGAGGGCCTCATTTTGCATTACGGGAGAGTGAGGGTGAGTACTAGCTTGCTGTGAGGCTATGTACAAAGTGATGCTGTACTATTGTTGAAAGCTAGAAGCATTGTGCTATTTTGATTTATTTTTGATTATTTTGTTTTCTTGACTTCTGAGTTAAAATATAAATAAACTTTATTTTATTTTTGGAACAATTGAGCACTGGTAACTATCTTTTCCACCTCCGCCATCTAAAGCCAGTGAGCCTACACATCCCAGTACTTGGGGTGACACTCGGTACCCCACACACCAATACTGCCTTGATCACACTTGAAATATGTTAAAGGGATAGTTCACTTTGAAATTAATTTTTGATATGTTTTAGCTTACCTCAAGGGCATCCAAGATGTAGGTGTCTTTGTTTCCGCAGTAGTTTCAATTTTGATATTTTTAGGTCAAACCGTTCTTGTCTGTCAGTCATATAATGCAGGTCGATGGTCACTGTCTCAAAACACAAGCACAGAGTCCAAATTAAAACAATTCCCCATCGTCCAAATGAAACAATTCCCCATCATAAGTACACATTGATGGCCTAAGACACGAAACGAGCGGTTTGTGTGAGAAAACGAACAGTATTTATATCGTTGTAATCTCTTGAAAACAGCACACGTCCAAATGATCTGACGGCGCGGGCGGGTATAGATATATACATAGATGTCGCCTTGGCTACGGTTTCGTTCCAATGAACTGCAGTAGCGAAGGCGACTCTAGTGCGGGCGGGTATAGATAAATACACTAGATGTCGCTTGGCTACGGTTTCGTTCCAATGAACTGCAGTAGCCAAGGCGAAATCTATGTATATATCTATACCCGCCCGCGCCGTCAGATCATTTGGACGTGTGCTGTTTTCAAGAGATAACAACGATATAAATACTGTTAGTTTTCTCACACAAACCGCTCGTTTCGTGTCTTAGGCCATCAATGTGTACTTATGATGGGGAATTGTTTCATTTGGACGATGGGGAATTGTTTTAATTTGGACCTGCATTATATGACTGACAGACAAGAACGGTTTGACCTAAAAATATCAAAATTTAAACTACTGCGGAAACAAAGACACCTACATCTTGGATGCCCTTGAGGTAAGCTAAAACATATCAAAAATTAATTTCAAAGTGAACTATCCCTTTAATGCAATTGAACATCCACAGGCCCAAAGCAAAAGTTAAAAGGGGATTTCCAACTTATGCAGGTCTACAACACTTAATACGCGCTCAATGCTTGATGCATAAAAGATTGCTCTTGCGACACAAAAAAATGCAGCCTGCATACCATGTCGGTGGGAAAAATGGAAGTAAAAGGAAATCTCAGCATTTTTAAAGGGGCCGTGAGCTTAACTTCTGCCCAGCTCCATCCACCCACACAGAACGGTAAAAGCCTAAAAGGGTCACCCCATTACACATGGATGGAAAAATAACACAATATATTGTTTAATTAACTAAATTAATAACTTTTTTACAACAAAAATTAAGGTAACACTTTATTTTGATAGTCCGTTTGTTGAGACTTTACTAGTTATTAGTAGCCATTCAGTAGCTTGTCAACAGTGCATCAGTTGACATTCAACAACACTGTTTCAACTGACAAGTAACATACGTTCAACTGACTGACTATAAGGTACAATTCAAGTGTTAATCTACAGATTTTACGAAAAAGTGCCTGTTGACTGTCAAAATTATTTTGCAACAGGTTATTAACCAATTGGCGACTAACTTTCAATTGTCAACTAACTTTCAGTAGATTGAGTACCAACAACTCAAGATCAATCTGTCAGTTAAATGTCAACAGTCATGTCAGCATATGAAGTATATGATACTATATCCTAATCAAGGGGTCTGATATGCATCAAATTAATAATTATTTTAGCTAATTTAAAACTGTTTTTAAAAATGTTTTAACCATTTGTAGATAATCTGTTGATAGTCAACTAAAGATTAGATCTGTTGCGTATTTTTTGCTTGTCAACAAATAAATTGTTTATGATCAGTAGACTATTAATAGACAATCTCAACTAGGCGTTTGTAGATATATTTTAGGACTATCTAATTAAAGTGAAAAAGAGTTTATATCAGTAGAAAGTCTATAACCTATCTATCAACAGATTAATATACTGTTTATGATCAGTTGACTATTAATAGACATTATCCACTAAGTGTTAGTAGATATCTTTTAGGACTATCTAATTAAAGTGAAAGACAGTTGATATCAGTAGAAAGTCTATAACCTATCAACAGATTGCATACCTAATGCTGGGTACACACCAAAAGATAATCGGGCTGATTTTGGGCCGATTTCCCCCCTTCCGACAATCCTAGCTATGTCCCGATTATCTTGATGGTTCAACAGATTATTTTATCAGATTTTCCCTTGGTGTGAGGTGTGTTAAGAGTGTCCGAACCTGCTCGGAAGAACGTCGGAGCAGCCCCGATCGCGAATCGTAAATATTAAACATGTTTAATATTTACGATCAGAAATCCTGATGTGTGGGGGGAACCCCGAGGACAAACGCGCGAACGTTCTGGAGATTATCACGTGAAACGAAACAATATCCAATCAGAAAGCGAGATGAAGGAAGACGGTCATTCTCACACACACACACACACACACACACACACACACATGCAGGAAGCTGAGTGTTATAAGGGTTCAGTGAGGGATTAAATAGGCTAACTTTTTCTAAAGAGAAAATAAATACAATAAAGAATAAATTAAGACAATAAAGAATGAATATATTTCTGTATAAAAGGTTATATATAATGGTGGGTACAATGTTTTTTTTTTTTTTTATATATATATATGTGAATTTTCTGTGAAAATCATTCATCAAACACTATCATCATAATTTCTTCCTGCATATCATCCGACATGCTTATTCTGAAGTCTCGCGAGCTTTTGTGAGATTTCCTGTGTTCACAGTTGAGAATCTGGTTGAAAATCTGTTTGTGTGTGGTGTGCTGTCTTTGTCACATCATGGCACACCACACACTATAGGAGCAAAATGCTTAAATCTAGGATTTTTTGTCCTCATGTTTGTGGTCTATCACATTTTGAAAATCTTATAAGATGTAAAAAATCTTTTGGTGTGTACCCAGCATAACCTGACTGAAGTAGAACACTATGGCCAGCACATCAGAGAAAAAAAAAAAAATCACTTTTATTAAATAAAAAAAAAAAATAATAATAATAATACAACCCATTATTTACTAGGATATCACGATCACATATGAACCATCTGATTATGTGAAAAAAAATATAGAGCATTCCAAATGAGAAAACTCTCAATAGTCTACATCATTTCAAATGCCCGAGGCCAAGATCAAAAGTTATAAACAACAAATAACAATAATTATTGATTAATATATAGCCTTTCATGATAGAAAGTTTTACAGAAAATCGCATTTATTAAATGCAGTTTAACGTTATAAGTTAGGCCTAACAGTTAACGTTACTCATTTAAGAAATAATCTCTGTTCCTGCTGCAAACTCGCTTTGGAGGATTAACAGACAGGACTATAGTTTAAACCCTTAACAATACCTTCTTTAATCGTTTACGTTAACCATTTTGTAACATTTAGTTTATTTAACGTTACGGTGAGACACAAAAGGCGTTTTCTCCTATAGAACCATAATACACCAAAACACAATATAAATTAACAAAATACATATTTTTTATTAGGTAAAGTAACTTTAGATGTAATCCAAATCTTTATAATCCATACGCAAGCAAGAAACAGATCCAAATTCAGCCCTTCATCCACATCCAGCGATCTTCTCCATCTCCATTCTCAGCAGCGACTGTGTCAAATCCCGCGCTCGTGATGAATTTAAATTAAAAAATTGTGCCCTCAAGAAGCGTTACGACATGTTTTACGGCAGTGATATCAAACGCTCATTGGCTCTCGCCTGCTTCGTCACAGATTGCAGCATGCCGTGTTTCAGTTGAAACAACATTGAATTGCAGAAGCGCGCGCGCCGTCTTAACGTAGAGGGAAGCTGGGTTAACATTTTCATGTACATTTTCATGTACATGTCATCCCTTATACAAAACTATTATATACTGCCAGAGAGGACTGCAACACATCGTCATTTGAGCGACTTTTGGTACCGATTTACATTTTCGCAATAAATTATTATGATTACACATCTGTTGTTTTTCTTCATAATTTTAGCCTGCATAGTTTTAAGAAATGGTTATGGGTAGGTTTAGGGGCAGGAGTAGGATTAATGTTAGTGGCTCAAAATATATTTTAATGCTATTAAAACTGGCATTTCCCTACATCTCTGTCCATAAAGTGTTTTATTCTTTTTATATTCTGTATAAAGTGAGTAATTTATATTTAGGTTTGGGAGTAGGGTTAAGGGAACTTACATTTATCTATAAAACAGTATATGGGAAATGATACAGATATCTTTATGATTCGTAAACGTTTTGTAATTGTGAATTCGTAATGATTCTACGTTGCAGACATGTCTGTATCATACGTTTCAGCATCTATCCAAACGTACAAAAAAAAAAAATGTAAACAATCTGTTGATAGGTTATAGACTTTCTACTGATATAAACTGTTTTTCACTTTAATTAGATAGTCCTAAAAGATATCTACTAACACTTAGTGGATAATGTCTATTACTAGTCAACTGATTATAAACAATATATTAATCTGTTGATAGATAGGTTATAGACTTTCTACTGATATAAACTGTTTTTCACTTTAATTAGATAGTCCTAAAATATATCTACTAATAGTCTACTGATTATAAACAATTTATTTGTTGACAAGCAACAGATCTAATCTTTAGTTGACTATCAACAGATTATCTACAAATGGTTAACAATTTTTTAAAAACAGTTTTAAATCAGCTAAAATAATCATTAATTTGATGCATATCAGACCCCTTGATTAGGATATAGTATCATATACTTCATATGCTGACATGACTGTTGACATTTAACTGACAGATTGATCTTGAGTTGTTGGTACTCAATCTACTGAAAGTTAGTTGACAATTGAAAGTTAGTCGCCAATTGGTTAATAACCTGTTGCAAAATAATTTTGACAGTCAACAGGCACTTTTTCGTAAAATCTGTAGATTAACACTTGAATTGTACCTTATAGTCTATAGTCAGTCAGTTGAACGTATGTTACTTGTCAGTTGAAACAGTGTTGTTGAATGTCAACTGATGCACTGTTGACAAGCTACTGAATGGCTACTAATAACTAGTAAAGTCTCAACAAACGGACTATCAAAATAAAGTGTTACCAAAATTAGGCTAATCATCACTGAACTTACTTAAGCTGGTCTATTTTCGCTATTTTCTTCTAGAGCTGCTGTACAGCAGAAACAAACTTTGTTGCATTATTTTCCTGTTATCACTATAAAGCTGCTTTGAAACAATCTGTATTGTAAAAAGCGCTATATAAACAAAGGTGACTTGACTTGTAAACAGCTCGAGAGGAGGCATATACACAGCCGAGAGCCACCCCGACTCCTCACACTTAGCCGGCGATACAGGCTAAATTCCGAGCTCGGAACCTCCCTCCAGAAAGCACGCAAAATACTCTTATTATATTCTTTTACTCTATTCGATCATTTGTAAGTGTGAACTTGTGAAAACAACTGCCACAGATAATCTGACATTTAAAAAAATAATAATTATGAAAGTCCTCCTGTAATAATAATTGGGGTTAGGGTTGGGATTGGGAGGATTTATTTAATCCATTTATACTTTTGTTTGCTTATTGTGTGGATTGTGATTTTTGGTTATAAATTTGCATGAAGGTGTGAATTGAGGTTGTTTGAATTTAATTTATTTGGATCTTTTTGTTTTCATTTCTCTTTCCCAAATGTGACTTATCCCAAGGGATATTGATATTGATATTGACTGTCCAAGATCCGATTTTACAGGTGGCCACTTTATGACTTATTCTTTTCCTTTTGTGTGAATGTTATTGTATTTGTAACTTGTGTATTTTTTTCCCTAAAATTTTTGTATGATTATACTTTTACTTCTTGGGTGTCAAATAAAGATTGTATACATCTCTGCTTGTTCTTTCCATTTATTTGGAAACCCTGTAAACATTCTATATCTAAGGTGGCAATAGCCTCCACTCACACATGCAATAAATGCATATCTTTGAATGAGCAGAGTATTTGTAACATATTTAATTTTACCACTCCTGGTATGACCCATTTCAGGGGAGGCCAAAATTGCAATTTAACATCAGTCCTAAATGTTTCTTCATATTTACATAAAGAAGTAAAGCAGACTTAAGCTATTTTCTGTGAATCTGCAATATTTCCAATTAACGCTATATGTAAATTACTAAAAATAACAAAGTGCAGTAAACAGCAAAACTATTTCCGCAACAAACCTGTGTTTTTATAATTACCATAATAATTAATATGATAACAAATGCCAGTGTGCAATATCAGGCACCAATATCAAATACCCTGCATCTGAAAACACAAACTCCAGACACTTTGAGCAGGCGAGGATCTTCATCAGTGGTTTTGGAGGGAGTGGAGGGAATGCTGACATGAGAATGCACCTGTCCCACAAAGGGCTAAATGCTGTTGCGCTTAACAAGAGTTGGCAGTACCTCGACTCGGTCTGCTCTCTGTTAAGACTATAGTGGCCCGATGAACAACAGACTGCTGAACTTAAAGTCCCTGTAAAGGCAATTCTAAAAAAAAATTCTATACACATTATAAATGTTTGAAATGTATTGCTACATCGTATTACAAGGACTGTGAACTGTGAAGTACTGAATTGTGGAGTTAGACCGTTAAACAGTTTTTCACCATTGCTGTGTTCCGGATTTTTTGGGCGGGGATAAAACGGGGGCTCGGTGACGCACTGAAGCCCCTGAGCTCCTGGACACGCCCCTACTTGATGACGCACTGGAGCCCCTGACGCTGCCCCTCCCCTAACAACACATTTATTCACATCAGTTTGCCGATCGCGAGTTACCGTCAGTACTATTAGTTACTACAGCCTACAGTTTGCTAGCTAGCTATGCCTTTGTCATGGAAATGCGTACTATCTGGATGCGTACAAAACAAATCGGTGTCCTTATTTAAATTTCCGAAAAACGATCACATCAAGAAGAGGTGGATTAATTTTGTGAAGAGCCACCTTGATGGACAGCTGAGGATCACCGCCAAAACCCGCCTCTGTAGTGATCATTTTACACGGGATAGTTTTATAAACTTTAGTCTGAGACAACTGGGATTCACTGATAATCCGCTGTTACTGGTGAATGTGGCCGAACCGACAATCTCCCGCCTCGGCCTTCATCCTCCCGTCGCGCCGACAACTGGTGCCATCGTCGGCAGTGCATGCCCACCAATTAGTGTAAGTTGCCTTGTGTGCTTATGTTATAATTATAGTAGGTAACGTTAGTCCAGGCTCGAACATGTATGGCTTTGTAAAACCTGGGAGCATCCATTCCGTCTGTAACGGTGACAGTTGAGTGTGGCAACGGCAGCTTTCCCGCGAGTGGGCGTGGTTTCAGCGCAGCCAGCGGACACGCCCCCAGCGTTTGAGAGCAGAGCCTACTGCTCATTTTTTCAAGATTTTGATAGCTTATTTTATGTACTTGCCGGCTTTTTTTATCATTCAAATTTGGCTGGGTGGCTAATAACACATTTTTCTGTGGTGTGACAAACTCAGAACACATACTTAATTTTGACTTTACAGGGACTTTAAATCCTGTTTATTTTGGTATCTTTGCCTCTACCGTACGTGACAGAAAATCGGACCGACTATCGATTTACCAGCAGTCAGAATCTGCTCTCAAGATTATACTTGTCTAGATGGGTTCTCGAATGGAAAAGTTTGGGAACCCCTGGTTTAATAGGCCACTAGAGCCAAGCCTTACGGCTCAAACTACTTAGTTTAGTGGCACGCATACACTGCTATGTAGGCACATATGTAGCTAACACCACATTGGTAAGTCATTAGTGACACCCCTAAAAAAAGGGAGGTACACTAGTACACATAGGGCTACTCTGCGAAATGTTTACGCACCTTATATGCCCACATGTCTAACGGCTAGATCTTCTTGGGGAAATACTGCATAGGCAGATCTAGTCCGCCAAGACCAAGCATATTTTTCATACTCAAAACTAAACGGCCTGGCACACATAGCTAGCATACACATGGTTCCTATGGCTCTTCGTACAGTTGGCTTGTATTGTGGCTGTAGCAAGTCCCGTACTTGCTCTGCAGCAGCAGCAATAAAAGCAGCGGAAGCAGTGTAGCAGATGTATTCCGCCAAGCATATCAACATTGTCATACCCTTTACCATGCCTGCTGCATCAGTAGCCAATGAGCTTGCGTGCTCATCCTTCAGATACTTGGGTAGCATTTGCCTTAGCTGTGCAGCACGCTTTCAGAAACCATCCACCTTCCCCAGCTCCACCTGTATAGATCTACTATGGGTAATCCATGAACACTATATTGCACAAATGTCTTACTTGTTTACAGTGTCGTGTATGTAGTGGCAGTAGCAAGTCCCGTACTGGCTCTGCAGCAGCAGCGTAGCAGATCTATTCCGCGAAGACCAGACATATCAACATTGTCATACTCATTACCATGTCAATACACTCTGAGAGCTGTCATGACAGATATAGGCTTTCGCTTACGTATCACATTTCAAACGGAGCTATAGCAATTCTTAGTACTTTTGTACAGCAGCAGCAGCATGTTTAACAAACTCAGATTACAATGTAAGCTAATATTTTTAACCTTCATTATTTTCCAAGGGCAATATTTTCATTTATACAAACGTGCGTTGGGGCTGATTTCAGCTGATTTCGGTGTTAGTCATGCTTCATTATTCATCTATTGTTCCAAATGACTCCATATTTAAAAAAAGGAGAATAGAGGGTTTGACAATTAAGATTATCAAATGACACTAAGGGCCCTATATTACACCCAGCGCAATACAGCTCCAAGCGCGACGCAAGTGTTTTTTGCTATTTTCAGTCCGACGCAGTTATCATTTTCACGTCCTGCGCCACGTTCTTTAAATAGCAAATGCATTTGCGCCTAGGGCTGCACGATTAATCACAATAAAACCGCACGCGATTTGGCAAAGGCTGCGATTATTTTATCATAAATATCATAATATATTTCATAAACAATAATCACAGCCTTTACGATTTTAAAATCGCTATAAGCCATCTCGATTTAAGTTCGCACTTAAATCGAGATGGCTTATCGCGTTTTTAAAATCGCAAAGGCTGCGATTATTTTTTAAGCGCAACTTGTCATTGATCATCTCAACTTGTCATCTCTGTAAACGCTGCTCCATCTGAAAGCACTTTGAGTTTGAGTCACTTATAATGTGCATTTGAAAAAACAACACGCGTCAAACATCTTTCCAAAACATGAGAAGCATTTATGGTTGTATTTATGAACTTACATGTAAATTGCGATTAATCGTGCAGCCCTATTTGCGCCCATTTGTGCGCCCATGGGTGTGCTGGTCTGAAAATGAGGTGTTTTCTGGCGCATTGTTGGCGCGTTGCTATTTTGAGGCAACAGAAATAGACTGCGCCATTGACCAAATGAAACCTGGTCTAAAGTCAATGGCGCAATATTTTTATTATTATTTAATGAGCGCGTTAGTAATGTGCGCCGATAGGCGGGTCCACAACGCACGTACACTCTGCTTATTAAACACACAGGGACACACAGCAGCACACCAACATGCCAAATATTTAAAATAAAAGGACTATAATGTAAAAGATTATTATTGTGTACATAAAGATATGGTGTAATCCGGCTTGTCCCGTAGATGGTCTGCTTGCACACTTTTACCTTGTGCACTCTGGAGAACTGTTCAGTCCACTATCAAATTCCGTCATGTAAATAGCGAATTTACATGGCACGAGCACAACTGGCATTTGAAGGGAATGGGAGATGAGACTCTGATTGGTTTAGCACACATAAACACCAAAACACACCCATTACTCATTATGAGAATAGGGACAACCCTTTTAGACCATCAACCTCGCCGACAATTATTCCCATCGTTAAACTAGCAAAAGTGGATTCGGACATGCCCTAAGTGAACATGCGCCGGGCGCTTTAGACCATGCACTTAGATTGTTCAAATGGAGCCCTAAATCATCATACTATTTGCTCAGGTGGTTGTGGGGGGCTCTTTCTCATCTCTATTAGTTAGCCCTTACGTAGTGTGTTATGCAGCAGCAAGCAGCTATTGTATGTAATTACTGTGAGGATATGTCGTCTAAGCTACGAATATGAGAAAAGGCTAAGTGAAATACGCATTCATGCTTTCAACAGGATCGCCATATTTACAGTGAGGAAAATAAGTATTTGAACACCCTGCTATTTTGCAAGTTCTCCCACTTAGAAATCATGGAGGGGTCTGAAATTGTCATCGTAGGTGCATGTCCACTGTGAGAGACATAATCTAAAAAAAAAAATCCAGAAATCACAATGTATGATTTTTTAACTATTTATTTGTATGATACAGCTGCAAATAAGTATTTGAACACCTGAGAAAATCAATGTTAATATTTGGTACAGTAGCCTTTGTTTGCAATTACAGAGGTCAAACGTTTCCTGTAGTTTTTCACCAGGTTTGCACACACTGCAGGAGGGATTTTGGCCCACTCCTCCACACAGATCTTCTCTAGATCAGTCAGGTTTCTGGGCTGTCGCTGAGAAACACGGAGTTTGAGCTCCCTCCAAAGATTCTCTATTGGGTTTAGGTCTGGAGACTGGCTAGGCCACGCCAGAACCTTGATATGCTTCTTACAGAGCCACTACTTGGTTATCCTGGCTGTGTGCTTCGGGTCATTGTCATGTTGGAAGACCCAGCCTCGACCCATCTTCAATGCTCTAACTGAGGGAAGGAGGTTGTTCCCCAAAATCTCGCAATACATGGCCCCAGTCATCCTCTCCTTAATACAGTGCAGTCGCCCTGTCCCATGTGCAGAAAAACACCCCCAAAGCATGATGCTACCACCCCCATGCTTCACAGTAGGGATGGTGTTCTTGGGATGGTACTCATCATTCTTCTTCCTCCAAACACGTTTAGTGGAATTATGACCAAAAAGTTCTATTTTGGTCTCATCTGACCACATGACTTTCTCCCATGACTCCTCTGGATCATCCAAATGGTCATTGGAAAACTTAAGACGGGCCTTGACATGTGCTGGTTTAAGCAGGGGAACCTTCCGTGCCATGCATGATTTCAAACCATGACGTCTTAGTGTATTACCAACAGTAACCTTGGAAACGGTGGTCCCAGCTCTTTTTAGGTCATTGACCAGCTCCTCCCGTGTAGTTCTGGGCTGATTTCTCACCTTTTTTAGGATCATTGAGACCCCACGAGGTGAGATCTTGCATGGAGCCCCAGTCCGAGGGAGATTGACAGTCATGTTTAGCTTCTTCCATTTTCTAATGATTGCTCCAACAGTGGACCTTTTTTCACCAAGCTGCTTGGCAATTTCCCCGTAGCCCTTTCCAGCCTTGTGGAGGTGTACAATTTTGTCTCTAGTGTCTTTGGACAGCTCTTTGGTCTTGGCCATGTTAGTAGTTGGATTCTTACTGATTGTATGGGGTGGACAGGTGTCTTTATACAGCTAACGACCTCAAACAGGTGCATCTAATTTAGGATAATAAATGGAGTGGAGGTGGACATTTTAAAGGCAGACTAACAGGTCTTTGAGGGTCAGAATTCTAGCTGATAGACAGGTGTTCAAATACTTATTTGCAGCTGTATCATAGTTAAAAAATCATATATTGTGATTTCTGGATTTTTTTTTTTTAGATTATGTCTCTCACAGTGGACATGCACCTACGATGACAATTTCAGACCCTTCCATGATTTCCAAGTGGGAGAACTTGCAAAATAGCAGGGTGTTCAAATACTGATTTTCCTCACTGTAGCTGTATAACTCTAATGATACGTTCATTTAGTTCCAAAAGAAATGTTTTCATTAGCCATGCTAATGTGTGCAGCTGATTCAGCTACATCCAGTGTCAGAGTCACGCTCCAGTCATTCATTATCAAATAAGAATTAAGGGTTATGTCAATGATATTATCAAATTACTTAAATTATGATACTTGTTCAGGTGGTTGCTGGGTTTTCTTATCAGCTTGCAACGCGATATCTGTTGTTAATAAGAAGACAGTTTGTGTTTCTAGAGCTAAGCCATTCGGCTTGGTAGCCTAGGCACACATAGTCATATAGGTCACTAGAGTTAAGCCATTTGGCGTGGTAGCCCAGGCACACATAGTCACTGGCAACTAGAGTTAAGCCATTCAGAAAAGCAGGCCCAGGCACAGATAGATATTAAAACATGCGGTCTCATGGCCCTTCAGAGCAGCAGCAGTACATATATGTCTTGGCAGTAGATCTGCTTGTTTGGGGGGTGTTTGTTCTTTCCTGTTCTGTCTATGTTATCCATATGTTATCCGATCTAAAAACAAATAGTAGTGCTGGTCCTGATGGTTTGGAAGCTAAATTTGTTAAATTTGCTGCTCATGTATTAATGTATCCTCTTGCAGATCTATTTAATTTGTCATTTTCTACCTGTTCTGTTCCGTCTATATGGAAATGTGCAAGAGTTACTCCTTTGTTCAAAGGTGGAGGCTCATCTGATGTGAATAATTATCATCCAATTTCTATTATTTGTTGTATTGCAAACTATTTGAGAAACTAATTTTTAATCAATTATCATTGTTTATTAATTCCTTAAATATTCTATCTCCGTTACAGTCAGGTTTCAGACCTAATTTTTCTACTACGACTGCTCTTTTAAAATTCACAAATGATGTTTTTTCATCCTTTGACAAAGGCCAAGCCACAGGTGCCATTTTCATTGATCTTTCTAAGGTGTTTGATATGGTTAATCATTGTCTTCTTCTTGATAAATTGTCAAGAAGAAGACAATGATTGACCATATCAAACACCTTAGAAAAGATCAAAAGATCTTCTTCTTGATAAATTGTATTCTATTGGTTTAACTAGCCCCTCCTTGAACTGCCACCTTACCGTGGTGGAGGGTTTTGAGTACCCGAATGACCCTAGGAGCTATGTTGTCTGGGGCTATATGCCCCTGGTAGGGTCTCCCAAGGCAAACAGGTCCTAGGTGACGGGTCAGACTAAGAGCGGTTCAAAAACCCTTATGATGGATATAAATTCAAGGACCGTGACGTCGCCCGGCATGGCGCAGCCGGGGCCCCACCCTGGAGCCAGGCCCGGGGTTGGGGCTCGTATGCGAGCGCCTGGTGGTCGGGCCTCCCCCCATAGACGACCCGATCCCTGGACGCGGAATCTAGCTCTAGGGACATGGAATGTCACCTCTCTGGCGGGGAAGGAGCCTGAGATTGTGCGTGAGGTTCAGAGATTCCGACTAGAGATAGTTGGGATCACCTCTACGCACGGCTTGGGCTCTGGAACCACACTCCTCGAGAGAGGATGGACTCTTCACCACTCAGGGGCTGGTGTGGGTTTGCTTATAGCCCCCCAGCTCAGCCGCTATGTGTTGGAGTTCACCCCGGTGAACGAGAGGGTCGCTTCCCTGCGCCTTCGGGTCGGGGGTAGGTCTCTCACTGTCGTTTGTGCCTATGGGCCAAACGGCAGTGCAGAGTACCCGGCCTTCTTGGAGTCTCTGGGAGGGGTGCTGGAAAGTGCTCCGACTGGGGACTCCGTCGTTCTACTGGGGGACTTCAACGCCCACGTGGGCAGCGACAGTGACACCTGGAGGGGCGTGATTGGGAGGAACGGCCCCCCTGATCTGAACCAGAGTGGTGTTCTGTTATTGGACTTCTGTGCTAGTTACAGCTTGTCCATAACGAACACCATGTTCAAGCATAAGGGTGTCCATCAGTGCACATGGCACCAGGACACCCTAGGCCGGAGGTCGATGATCGACTTTGTGGTCGTTTCATCCGACCTCCGGCCGTATGTCTTGGACACTCGGGTGAAGAGAGGGGCGGAGCTATCAACTGATCACCACCTGGTAGTGAGTTGGATCCGATGGCGGGAGAGGAAGCTGGACAGACTCGGCAGACCCAAATGTACTGTGAGGGTCTGTTGGGAACGTTTGGCCGAATCCCCTGTCAGAGAGATCTTCAACTCCCACCTCCGACAGAGCTTCGACCAGATCCCGAGGGAGTCTGGAGATATTGAGTCCGAGTGGACCATGTTCTCCACCTCCATTGTCAACGCGGCCACTCGGAGCTGTGGCCGTAAGGTCTTCGGTGCCTGTCGAGGCGGCAATCCCCGAACCCGGTGGTGGACACCGGAAGTAAGGGATGCCGTCAAGCTGAAGAAGGAGTGCTATCGGGCTTGGTTGGCTTGTGGGACTCCGGAGGCAGCTGACGGGTACCGACGGGCCAAGCGGACTGCCCCCGGGTGGTTGTGGAGGCAAAAACTCAGGCCTGGGAGGAGTTCGGTGAGGCCATGGAGAAGGACTATCGGTCGGCCTCGAAGAGATTCTGGCAAACCGTCCGGCGCCTCAGGAGGGGGAAGCAGTGCCCTACCAACGCTGTTTACAGTGGAGGTGGGCAGCTGTTGACCTCGACTGGGGATATCACCGGACGGTGGAAGGAACACTTCGAGGATCTCCTCAATCCCGCCGTCACGTCTTCCATTGAGGAAGCAGAGGCTGAGGGCTCAGAGGCGGACTCGTCCATCACCCGAGCTGAAGTCACCGAGGTAGTCAAGAAACTCCTCGGTGGCAAGGCACCGGGGGTGGATGAGATCCGCCCTGAGTACCTCAAGTCTCTGGATGTTGTGGGGCTGTCTTGGCTGACACGCCTCTGCAGCATCGCGTGGCGGTCGGGGACAGTGCCTTTGGACTGGCAGACCGGGGTGGTGGTCCCTCTTTTTAAGAAGGGGGATCGGAGGGTGTGCTCCAACTATAGGGGGATCACACTTCTCAGCCTCCCCGGGAAAGTCTATGCCAGGGTACTGGAGAGGAGAATCCGGCCGATAGTAGAACCTCGGATTCAGGAGGAACAGTGTGGTTTTCGTCCCGGTCGTGGAACACTGGACCAGCTCTATACCCTCTACAGGGTGCTGGAGGGTGCATGGGAGTTTGCCCAACCAATCCACATGTGTTTTGTGGATTTGGAGAAGGCATTCGACTGTGTCCCTCGCGGCATCTTGTGGAGGGTGCTCTGGGAGTATGGGGTTCGGGGCCCTTTGCTAGGGGCTATCCGGTCCCTGTACAACCGGAGCAGGAGCTTGGTTCGCATTGCCGGCAGTAAGTCAGACTTGTTCCCGGTGCATGTTGGTCTCCGGCAGGGCTGCCCTTTGTCGCCGGTTCTGTTCATAATTTTTATGGACAGAATTTCTAGGCGCAGCCAGAGGCCGGAGGGGGTCGGGTTTGGAGACCACACGATTTCATCTCTGCTTTTTGCGGATGATGTTGTTGTGCTAGCTTCATCAAACCAGGACCTCCAGCATGCACTGGGACGGTTTGCAGCCGAGTGTGAAGCGGCTGGGATGAGAATCAGCACCTCCAAATCCGAGGCCATGGTTCTCAGTCGGAAAAAGGTGGTTTGCCCACTTCAAGCTGGTGGAGAGTTCCTGCCTCAAGTGGAGGAGTTCAAGTATCTTGGGGTCTTGTTCACGAGTGAGGGAAGGATGGAACGGGAGATTGACAGACGGATCGGTGCAGCTTCTGCAGTAATGCTGTCGCTGTACCGGTTCTGTCATGGTGAAGAAGGAGCTGAGCCGCAAGGCGAAGCTCTCGATTTACTGGTCAATCTACGTTCCTACCCTCACCTATGGTCATGAGCTGTGGGTCATGACCAAAAGGACAAGATCCCGGATACAAGCGGCCGAAATGAGCTTTCTCCGCAGGGTGGCTGGGCGATCCCTTAGAGATAGGGTGAGAAGCTCAGTCACTCGGGAGGAGCTCAGAGTAGAGCCGCTGCTCCTCCACATCGAGAGGGGTCAGCTGAGGTGGCTCGGGCATCTTTTCCGGATGCCTCCTGGACGCCTTCCCGGGAAGGTGTTCCGGGCATGTCCCACCGGGAGGAGACCCCGGGGAAGACCTAGGACACGCTGGAGGGACTATGTCTCCCGGCTGGCCTGGGAACGCCTCGGTGTCCCCCCGGAAGAGCTGGAGGAAGTGTCTAGGGAGAAGGAAGTCTGGGCATCCCTGCTTAGACTGCTGCCCCCGCGACCCGGTCCCGGATAAGCGGAAGAAGATGGATGGATGGATGGATGGATGGATGGTTTAACTAGAAATGCTCTTCTTTGGTTCAATGCTTACTTCATAACAGACGTCAATGTGTTGTTTTCCAGGGTTTTCATTCAGATTATGTAATTGTTGAAAAATATGTTCCACAAGGTTCTACTCTTGGACCATTGCTTTTCTCTATTTTTATTAATGATTTACCTCAGATATGCTTAAATAGTTCGGTACTGTCAGGATTACACCCTCAATCAGTCCTCAATCACCATCATCGTTCACTCCGCCCACTCGTTCACTATCACCCGAGTTCTAATCACCATCATCTGGATCCCATCACCAGCTCACCCTTCATAAACTACACTCACCCCTTCATTCCTCGTCTGGTCTCGTCTCTACTCGGACACACAGACTCACCTCTTGATTCCTGATACTTACCTGAATCCACAATCCTCTTCAGCCAGCTGCTGTATGCTTCGGATCCCAGTCATCATCACCTGCAAGAGAGACATTGTTATTCCACAGCTAAGTCATCATAAACTGTCTATAATCTGCTTACTCACCGTATCTCTGGAACCGATCCATTCTGCTGAATAAACTACATTATATACTTACCTTCCTGTTTACTTCTTGTCTGAAACCTGACAGAAGACCAGACCGAAGATGCAGAATCCTTCGGATTCCGGAGAGGATCATCCACCGGCGAATCCACCTGCCGCTCCCACAACCAGCCCACAAACCGCATCACTACCTTCACTTCCGTGTTCGTCGGCTACTTCGTTCACTGTCTCTGCCAGTCCCATGGCCTGACCAGCGACATTCACCGGTGAGGCGGAGGACTGCAGTGGGTTCCTTCTACAGGTATCGCTCTATTTTGCTATGCAACAACATCATTTCACCAACGACTCAGCCCGTGTTGCATTCATCATCTCCCTCTTGTCCGGAAGAGCACTCCAGTGGGCGCAATCGCTATGGAATTCCAATTCCGATGCAGTTAAGTCAACTGATAGATTCATTCAACACTTTAAATAAGTTTTTGGCCAAGCAGCAGCCAATCTTTCCGTTCAGGACCAGCTCTTCAATCTTCGACAAGGAAAATCTTCCGTGAGTGATTATGCTCTTCAGTTCCGTACTCTGGCGGCATCTAGTGGTTGGAACGAATCAGCTTTGATAACAGCTTTCCGTCATGGTCTTAATCCCAATATTCGACAACTACTTGTGGTTTACGATGACAGCATGGGTATTGAAAACCTTATCCAAAAAACCATCCGCATTTCTCAGCGCTTATTAGCCTGTGATCTATCTGAACCCACTGTTAGTCTTCCGCCCTCGGTTCCATCAAGCACTCCTCCAGCACCCGAGCCCATGGAGATTGGCTCCTCTCATCTGCCTACTTCTGAACGCCAAAGACGGATACTTCATCATCTATGCCTATATTGTGCTTCAGATAATCATCTTCTCAGCACCTGTCCAGTTCGACCTCCTCGCCCAGCGGTAAGCTCCATTCAAGTTCTTCCTAAAATTGAAATGTTGAATCGTACCACTGTGCATCTCCTGACCTCACGTGTCTCTGTCTCAGCACAAGCTCTCATCTATTCTGGCTCTGCGGGGAACTTCATTTCTACAACGCTTCTCCAAAAATTTAATCTCCGTAAGCGCCATTACCTACAAGATCTTCAAATTCACACCATTCAGGGTAAACCGCTGGGCAGAGGTCACATCCGGTTTCATACTCCTACGTTAACTCTTCGCATTGGATGCCTGCATTCTGAGGAGATCTCTTTTATGGTGCTGGAGGAGTCCACCGCTGAGCTCATCCTGGGACGCCCGTGGCTGGTACAACATCAACCAACCCTCCACTGGAAATCCGGTGAGATCCTGCGCTGGGGAGATAACTGTCAGTCTTCTTGCCTATCTTCAATCAAGAAAAGTTCTTCATCTTCATCATCACCGTCTCAGTCAAGATCCAAGGTTCCTGTCTATTCCACTTCCGTCGAGAGTCCCGAGGTTCTACAAGAAGTAGAAATTCCAGTGGAGTACCGGGCGTTCCAGGATGTGTTCAGCAAGAAGCTGGCGACCAAGCTACCACCTCATCGGCCATGGGACTGTGCTATCGACTTGCTACCTGGAGCAACTCTACCTAAAGGACGTGTCTATCCCCTGTCTATCCCGGAGCAGAAGGCCATGGAGGAGTATGTGGAGGAAGCATTACAACAAGAGTTCATTCGTCCATCTACCTCCCCTGCCGCTTCGAGTTTCTTCTTTGTGGGTAAAAAGGACGAAGGCTTGAGGCCGTGCATCGACTACAGGAACCTTAACTCTCAGACAGTCAAATTCAGCTATCCCCTTCCTCTGGTCCCAGCAGCCCTGGAACAGCTGCGTGGAGCCCGCATCTTCTCTAAACTTGATCTCAGGAGTGCCTATAATCTCATCCGTATTCGTCATGGAGATGAATGGAAGACGGCGTTTGTGACCCCATCAGGCCACTACGAATATCAGGTTATGCCCTTCGGGCTTTCCAACGCTCCCGCTGTCTTCCAGGGGTATATGAATGAGATCTTTCGTGAACACCTCAATCGTTTTGTCATAGTGTACATCGACGACATCCTCATTTACTCATCTACCCTCTCAGAACATCATCAACACGTCATCAAGGTACTGGAAACATTGAGAAAACATCAACTGTACTTAAAACTGGAAAAATGTGAATTCCACACCACCTCCGTTCAATTCCTGGGCTACATCATCGACCAACATGGCATCAAGATGGACCAGAGGAAGGTGGAAACCATTCAGAACTGGGCAATACCATCATCCGTTAAAGAACTTCAAAGATTCCTTGGTTTCGCTCATTTCTATCGAAGATTCATCAATAACTACAGCTCCATCAGTGCACCCCTCACTTCAGCTCTGAAAGGCCGGCCCAAGTCTCTGTCCTTGTCACCCGATGCCATCCAGGCTTTCCAGCACCTCAAAGAAGCCTTCACGACCTCTCCAATCCTCGCTCATCCCAATCCAGATATTCCATTTGTCGTCGAGGTTGATGCCTCATCCACAGGGGTTGGAGCGGTCCTATCTCAGCGGCAGGGTGAGCCTCCCAAACTCCTTCCATGTGCCTTCTTCTCTAAAAAGCTGTCCCTGGCGGAGTGTAATTATGACATCGGCAACCGGGAACTGCTCGCTATCAAACTAGCCCTTGAGGAATGGAGGCATTGGCTGGAGGGAGCCAACCATCAGTTTGAGGTCATCACAGATCACCGCAACTTGGAATACCTCAGAGAAGCTAAGAGATTGAATCCTCGTCAAGCCCGTTGGGCCCTCTTCTTCACTCGCTTTGACTTTATAGTCACTTACCGACCTGGGAGTAGGAACTGCAGAGCAGATGCTCTCTCCCGTCTCTATCATCCTTCCACCGACGATCTGACTCTGGAACCCATTCTCCCTCTAGCCGTAATCCTAAGCCCCATCCTCTGGGAGATCGATGAGCAGATCACCCAGGAGAACCATCGCCATCCTTCTCTGCCGGGAGGTCCAGAAGGGCTCACCTACGTTCCTCAACATCTGCGTACTGCCCTTCTGGACTCAGCTCATACAGCTCCAGGCTCTGGACATCCAGGTAGCAAGCGTACCCTCTTGCTCCTCAATCAACGGTACTGGTGGCCGTCCATCTCCAGGGACGTTTCCCGTTACATCAAGGGATGCTCAGTCTGCGCCATCACCAACACTCCCCGTAAACTACCTGAAGGCAAGCTTGTACCACTACCCATTCCCAGACGTCCATGGTCTCATATCGGTGTGGATTTTATGACCGATCTTCCTCTCTCCGAAGGAAACACTTGTGTACTTGTCGTAGTCGACAGATTTTCCAAGGAATGTAAACTTATACCCCTACCTGGTCTTCCCACAGCTCTTGGTACTGCTGAAGCTCTATTCCACCATGTCTTTCGTAACTTCGGAATTCCTGAAGATATAGTTTCCGATCGAGGACCGCAATTCATTTCACATGTCTGGCATGCCTTCTTCAAACTCCTTGGAGTTACCGTCAGTTTATCATCTGGATATCACCCACAGACCAACGGCCAGACTGAGCGGAAGATCCAAGAGATCGGACGCTACCTGAGGACCTACTGCCACCAGTACCAAGACAGCTGGAACCGATACCTCCCCTGGGCGGAATACGCCCAGAACTCCCTCAGACAGAACATCACCGGGCTCACCCCCTTCCAGTGTATCCTCGGATATCAACCTCCTCTCTTCCCTTGGTCGGGTGAGCCCTCGGAGGTTCCAGCTGTCGATTTCTGGTTCCATCAGAGCGAGGGGGTATGGGACTCAGCTCATGTGCACCTCCAACAGGCAGTGCGGAGGCATAAGGATCAAGCGGACCGTCGGCGAAGTGATACTCCTCAGTACCAACCTGGACAGAAGGTGTGGCTTTCGACGCAGGACATACGCCTCCGCCTGCCTTGCCGTAAGCTGAGTCCTTAATACATCGGACCTTTCACCATTCAGAGACAGTTGAACGAAGTCACCTACAGACTCAACCTTCCACCTCACTATCGGATTGCACCTTCTTTTCATGTCTCTCTCTTTAAACCTTTCACTGATCCTGTCACTCCTCTCCCTACAGATGTATCCACAGAAGATGTACCTCCTCCTCCCGTTCCTGTGGAAGAAGAGCCCACCTACCGAGTTCGCTCCATCATGGACTCCCGGCGGCGAGGTCCCCGTTTGGAGTACTTGGTTGACTGGGAGGACTATGAACCTGAAGAACGTTCTTGGGTACTCCGTGACGACATCTTAGACCCTACTCTACTCACTCAATTCCACATCGACCATCCTGACCGTCCAGCTCCCAGGGGTCGTGGTAGACCTCGCCGCCGGCAACGTCCCTCTTCTCAGCCGTCAAGAGCCGCCTCGGGAGGGGGGGGTACTGTCAGGATTACACCCTCAATCAGTCCTCAATCACCATCATCGTTCACTCCGCCCACTCGTTCACTATCACCCGAGTTCTAATCACCATCACCTGGATCCCATCACCAGCTCACCCTTCATAAACTACACTCACCCCTTCATTCCTCGTCTGGTCTCGTCTCTACTCGGACACACAGACTCACCTCTTCAGCCAGCTGCTGTATGCTTCGGATCCCAGTCATCATCACCTGCAAGAGAGACATTGTTATTCCACAGCTAAGTCATCATAAACTGTCTATAATCTGCTTACTCACCGTATCTCTGGAACCGATCCATTCTGCTGAATAAAGTAGATTATATACTTACCTTCCTGTTTGCTTCTTGTCTGAAACCTGACAGGTACATCTTTATGCTGATGACACTGTCATTTACACCACTTACTCTGATTTGTTACAAATTCAGAATTCTTTACAATTAGATTTTAATTTGGTTCAAAAATGGTTTCATAACAATATGCTTATATTGAATAAGAGCAAATCTTGTTGTATGATGTTTGGGACGCGTCGTTGTCATTCCAATACTTTTGATTTGAATATTATTTTTGATGATGGCTTATCTCTTGATAATGTTGATTCATTTAAATATCTTGGCCTTTGGATTGATTCTGAACTTACTTTTAAGCCCCATATTGATTATATTGTTAACAGAACATATTATTGCCTGCGTTCACTTTATCGCTCAATCAATTGTTTTACATTTCAAGACAGGACAATAATTGTTTCTCAGTTAATATTACCTCTTATTGATTATGTCAATATTGTTTATCAAAATACCCATGATATTTATCTTAAGCCTCTTAATGTTGTTTACAATACTTTGTGCAGATTTGTGTTAAGGTGTCCATATCGTACTCATCATTGTCATGTATGAATTGCTTAATTGGTTGCATCCTAAATCTAGAAGACAATTCCATTGGCTTCTGTTTATTTTTAAATGTGTTTATTTTGTTTATCCTTTTTATTTGAAATATTTTTTTTATTCCATATAGATCTTCTTACTCACTTAGACATATGCAATATCCTTTTTTTCTTGTTCCTAAAATTTTCAGTGAAGTCGGATGTAGGTCATTTCAGTATAAAGCCCTTTTGACTGGAATAATCTTCCTGTTTCTCTGAGATCTATTACCCCCCTTAATCGCTTTAGGCTATCTTTATTTTCTTATCTTAAAATAACTTTTTAAAACATGTTTTTTATTTATTTTTTTTTATTATTTTTTTTGATAAATTTGAGGATTTTCTGTTATTAATTGGTCTTATGTTGATGATGTATGATGTTCAGTTTTTGTATTTCAACTGTGGTTTGTGGGTGTGGGGGGCAGGTTGAGCATTTCTTTTCTTTTGTTTTGTTATTTGTAGTGTATGTTTGTTTTGTAAGGTTGTTGTGTTTTGTGTTGTATTATTCTGCTTGTGTTTTTAGGACCTCCTTGAAAATGAGATGTTACATCTCAAGGGGCTATCCTTTCAATAAATTCAAATTCAATATGCATGTCTGCCGATGCAGCAGCTTGTTTTCGTCTCTCAGCAGCATGCATATATTGGCTTGTATTGTCTATTTATCATGTATCCTGCTTTGTTGGGGGGTGGGGATGCAGCAGCAATATGTGCAGCAGCAAAATGTCTTACATGCTCACATCAGCATGTCTGTGAATGTATTGGCAGTAGCAAGTCTCTGTACTTGCTCTGCAGCAGCAGCAATAATCAGAAGCAGCGTAACAGATCTATTCCACAAAGACCAAATACATTAACATTCCCACATCCATTACCATGCCAATCTCTCCGAGAGTTGTCATGCCAGAAATATAAGCGTGTATGTGTGTGTGGACAGAGTTCTGGTTGACCTCGAGGATCAGACCCACAGCTGCAGACACAGTAACCAAGCTCTGTCTGGAGGCATCAGTCATCCAATCCACAATCCATCCCTCTTATTCACTTGCTTTCACCCCCCCTCCATCTATCTGACAGGCTGTGACCTGCATCCATCCCAGCACTCCTC